>LOND01000007.1:154030-292156 GCA_014220965.1 Paragonimus kellicotti
GTAGGTGGTTACGAGACTAAGTAAGGGAACGTACTGTCGGCGCTCACTTTCTGCTCAGGTTAGGGTTTACGGTAAACTGTCTGACAGTTTCAGCCACACAGAAGCGAGCTACGTCAAGGCTGTCCCTTTTCGCCATTTTTGTTCAATTTCGTCATAGACGAAATAATGGAGGACTGTCTGCGGCACTCAAATGATGCCGGCGTGGACCTCCTACCTGATGAAAGACTGACTGATCTTGATTATGCTGACGATAAGATATTGGCTGTTTGACAACTTACAAACGGCACAAACAACATTGGACGCTATTTCGCGTTCTTGCAAGTACTTCGGAATGCGCTCGCAGCCTCCCAAAATGCAAAGTGCTTCTGCAAGATTGTTGTGACAGGTAGAATTTAATGTTAGATAATGAAGCCATGGAGATTGTTAACCGGTTTGTATACCTGGGAAGCTGCATTAGCGTGGGGTGCGAGAGGAGAGTTGAAATAGGAAGGCGCGTATTTCCAAGGCCAGGGCGGTGTTCGCTAATTAAAACATCTATGGCACAGAGAGGTATTTTCCTAAAACTTAAGGGTCGTGTATATCAAACAACAGTGAGAGCCGTATTACTTTACGGAGCGAAACCTGGCCACTCAGGGGTAGAGGACGTGAACCGTCTCCAGGTATTTGACCACCGATGTCTGCGTTTCAATCGCTCGTATCGAGTGGCAAGCGAGTAAGCAAGGATAAGGTTAGGAAGCGGGTTTTTGGCACTGATTGTCAACGAGTTCTTCCGTTAGTCGTACATTTCTAACAAACTGAGATGGTTAGTTCATGTACTAAAGATGCCAGCTAGTCGTTGCCACACGAGCACTGTTTGCGGACGCTGCGGGCTGACGGCGCAAGGTGCGAGGTGGACAGATGATGACCTGGCGTAGACAAATGAAATCGTTTAAGAAGGGTTGATCACTGTAGGGTCGTCTCCGGGCTGGGGCCGCTCGCGACTCACAGAGTCGGTTGGCTTGAACGTTAGGTGAGATGGCGGCTAATGGAGCTCAGTGGTGTGAATGTTGTCGTTGTTTGTCCGAGTTGTCTGTGAAGTGAGTGCACTTATGATGCGAGGGCAGTGAAAGCCGTAAGGAAGCTGTTCTCGCTGAGGACGCCTACTTTCACTCACAGCTCGTTGTTTGTTTGCAAGGTGTAGGCGCCTTGATATGTTTGAATATAGACGTAGCTATTTTCAGTAGTTAGGTCCACTTCCCCTCCCCTCCTCTGTTTTCTTCTTTCTTCCTATATAAGTCTTTTTTTCTTTTTCTTTGTTCTTCGTGGTTGTGTGGCAGTCAAGCATCAGTGTGAACCACTGATGTATTGCTGTCTATGATGATGATGATGTTGCACTTGAAAAGCGGAACACTAAGAATAGGTAGATACCTCTTTCAAATGGAACATTCGCAACTCTGGGTGCCCTCCTTCGGCATTTCGGTGCAAATATTCCAAACACCCTATCAGCAATCGCCGTTTTCGTCCTGTGCAACTTGATCATGAACGAGGGACGAAAAGTAGTGACAGACCCTACACCCTGGAAAACCCTCCTTAAATATGTGTATCAAACATTCCATTAAGATCACTGGGATGTGACCTATTTCGCCATCATCATCATCATTGTAGGCATCTCCGAATGAGACCTCACAAGGTATCTCGCCAGATAACCTCAGGGTGCCGCCTGAAACATTGTGTGTAGTCGGATTCAGCAAGTCGACTCATCATTTTCTGTCCTCTTTTAAGTGATTGTAATGTCGGGGGCGGTGTACACCTGTAACGGAACGACAGTGCCACGGAGCGCCAACGTGATATACTCCCGCCTGGAAGCATAATCGACCAGGAATTTAGCGAGGATGGAGTTTGATTGATGGGCCGGCTTTCGGAATCGTTGACCACGGAACTCCGATTTGGGTTGTGACATCAATTATTTGTCTGCTCGGCAGTGGTATTTCTTGCGGCCTCGACGATTGCATTTGTGGCACTTGTATTTATTAAACTGACACAAGCGCAGATAATGCAAATTCCCATATTACCATCAGGATGTCGGAGGCTTCGAAGATCTCTCCTGGTCGGTTGGCTGCGATCCACCAAGTTGAGAATTACCAGATTGTACCAATCGAATACTCAAAGAAGTCAACGGTAGCTCAGATTAGGGTTTACAGTGAACTGTCTGACAGTTTCAGCACCAGGAACGGCGTACATAAAAGCTGTCTCATTTCACCATTTTTGTTTAATTTTCAGATAGACGAAATAATGGAGAATTGTCTACAGCACTCACACGATGCCAGCATAGACCTCCTACTTGGTAAAAGACTGAATTTGATTATGCCGACGACGAGGTGTTGCTGTTTGGCAACTTCCAAGCAGTATAAGCACTGCTAGACGCTATTTCTCACTTTGCGCCTCTGCAGGGTTGCTGTGTTTACGTAGATGTGATTTTGGATAATGAAGTTATGTAGGTTTTTGGGCGGTTTGTGTGTTACGGATGCTGCATCAACGGCGATGTTGGTGTGGAAAATGAAATGGAATACTGTATCTTCAAGGTTAGAGCGGTATTCGCCAATCTGGGGCACCTCTGGCAACAGAGAGGTATCCCTCTGGAGCTTAGGATCGCGTATATAAGGGGACGGTGAGGGCTGTATTACTTCACGGTAGTGAAACATGGCCGCTCAGTGTTAAAGACGTGATCCGTCCGCAGGTGTTTGACCACCGACGTCTGTGTTCGATTGCTGATTTGGATGGCACCAACGAGTAAGCAAGCAGGAGATTAAGAAGCGGATATTCAGTCAAACGAGTTCTTTTGTTCATTCCCTACATTTGCACAGAATTAGATGGTTAGGTTATGTTTTCTGCTACACGGACCACTTTGTTGATACGGTGGCCAACTAGGGTAAGGCGCGAGGTGAACAAATGATGAAATGTCTTAGGGAGATGAAGTTCACAGTGGGGTTGGCCACTGTAGATCGGGTTCGTCTCCTGGGCTGGGAGTCTCGCGATTCACATTCAGTGGCTGGGGACGTTAGGTGAGATGGCCGACAATAGGGCTCAGTGGCGTCAATTTTATGTGTTCGACCGAGTTGTCCGTGAAGTAGGTGCACTTATTGACGCGGGGTGGTGAAAACCGTTGTTAACGCCTTACTTTAACTTATAACTCGTTTGCTTGTGTTCAAGGTGCAGGCACCTTGATGCCGAGTGTTTGAATATAGACGAAGCTATTTCTAGTAGTTAGGTCCCTTCTCTTTGTTTCCTCTCTCTTCTTGTACAGTGTTTGTTTCTTCTTCAAGATTGTTTGGCAGTTGGACATCAGTGAATATCATTGATGTATCGCTGTCTGTGACGATGACGTTGATGATTAGTACTTGCTAGTGGCTTACATCAGTTTCAATATACCCACTGTGAACGACGTCAAAACTTCTGACGCCGTATGAAGGGATCCGTTCATCGATCTTAGGCTTGGGGTAGGAATATAGCTTTCTGTTCTTTAGTATTCCTGAACCGGCAGATCTTCCCGGTTTCTGTCAGTGAAACTGCACTTCACTTGAGTTTCTTTTTACGTCTTTGTGACGTCTGCAGGTTTATCTATTTTGTCTTATGTTGCTCCTCTTCCTCCATTATTCCCTTGGCTAGGCCATCGCTCACTTGTTCTTGTTGCGAAAATCACTTTGTAGTTGAGGGTCTTTATGTTACATTTCCTTGATTATGTAATATACCCGGCAATGCCTTTGGGGGACATTTTACATGTTTGTTTGTGGACACAAACTAGTATTGTTTCCATCCAACACAGGTATCTGGAAGACGGAAAAAATCGTCTTTGCGGATCGCTTCATTTTGCAGAAGCTAGTTAATTCTGGACGGGATTGTTGAATTGATATTGCCCTGCCTGATTGGAGGCCGCTGTGGATTTTCCTTTTATGTACAAGTATCTGCTACTCCTGGCATTGTTGACGCTTACTGGTTAGGTCTCGTAATGTTGACTTATTTGTTTCAGACTCTCTCGTTCAAGGTATTGGTTATGTATATATGCGGGTGCTCGATCCTCCTGATATACCTTTCATGATGAAACTCAGTCTTGCTCACATCGGGCCAGCTTTTGTATTTGCATTTGTTTTGATAAAACATTCTCTTGTAGAATGTAACCTATGTAAATTACCTTATTCCAACTGTACGGGAGAATTCCTGCCACACTCCTCAGGAAACCCTCGGCACTCGAAGACCCCTTGCAGGTTCCATTGCTCTTATTATGCGAGGGTAATTCTCTTGTAACGATCGATTATTGCTGTCAGTGGTTGCAGTTTTGTTGGCAAAATAATAAACGCTCATGTTTCTGGCGCTCTCGCCGCGATTGTATATGACAGCAACCCTTTGGCTAGCCTTACACTCAATATGGTTCAAGATGAGACTTCTCGAAAGGTATTGATTCCCTCGGCCTTCATGAGTGGTCGAGATGGGTAAGTTGTGTTTCTAAAAGAGGTGTTTCTGAAGGTTTGCGCGCACCTTGTAAACCTGCGGTTGATTTTGCTCTCGAGGTTGTGGTTTGAGCTTGTGTTCTCACCGTTTAACACACGGATGTGAAATACAGTATCTGTTTGCAGTGTTATTATGCAGTGTGAGACCAGGTTTTTTTGCAAGGTTTTGGCTTCAAGTAAAACCTAATTAACATTTTGAATGGACTTCCTCCAAGTTGACCGTTTGCTGAGGAGTGCTTTTTCAACGCTGTCCTTCCGGGAGCCAGCAGTGTGGCAGCTATAAAGTTACTTCTGCCGTATACTCAGGATCATATCTCACTGTGTTAGCGCACCTACGCAGTCAACACCGGGGCGTGCAGCCCAATGAATACATCCGCTTTTCGTCTGACTGTTCCCCTGCGACCTGTCTGATAAGGCTGCACCTGACAAGACCGAAATCCTAGTGATCGATGCAGTGCACAAGCCTGATCACTACGTCGAAGCAGCAGAATAGATCAAATCACCTGTAACTCGGCTGTTATCTGTCTGGTGCGGAGAATGGCTTCATTCAAACCAGTGACGTGCACGTTATCTATAATCAGTGCTGGCTAGAAATGGCCGCTGTGCGGCGCACCGTCGCAACAGTACCAACATTGTTCGAGCATTGTACAACTAGCCCAAACCTGCCTCCTAAACGAGACTCGACTTCACCAGTGTGGCCAACCTTGGTGTTCATATCCCCAACCAGAATTTCTCTATCAGAACTATGTGTTGACCTAAGGGGAGTGGCCAACTCCGAGCAAAAGACGTCCACAACACTAACGTCACTGAAGTCAGCTGGAGCATTAGCAGACAATAAAAAAATAGTGGGTGGCACAGAGTACTGCTTACGAGAATCCAGTCTATCCTTGGGGCCGCTGCCGTTGTGCTGAAGATAAAGACGACCTTGTAATCACCCAAAATGTAAAACAAGTATCGTACAAGCAGAGAAGGTGCGGTCGATTCAGTACGTTGATTACTGTCCTGAATTATGTTTTCTGACATGTTTTAGACAAAGGCATTAAACGAGTCTAACGTCCATGTGAGTGCCGAGTGTTGACCTATGTTTCAGAGTGCGAACGTTGAAAGCATCTATATTAAATCCTACTCTGGGCCTAAACCAGGGACGAAGGAGACCGGAGGCTGGGTGGTTGGAGGTGTGACTTACCGCGACAGTGTTACTGTTGTTAGCTTTATCGGGAACTAAATTGGATGGACAGTGGGAGTAAGGTCGGTTGTCAACCCCGATTGATGTAACAAGCAGGACGACTGAGTTTATACTGCGAGACGCCCGATGCATTATGAAATTACCAGTGTTGTGAGTATTCATGGTGTCGAGGGAGTCGCCAGTTCCCCGAAAATATTGTGACAAAAAGACTAACAAAGTACACACCTGTGAGTGACCTTTACCGTTGCCACGGTTATGTACTTCTTCGGTCTTCACGAACGTCCGCAGCCTTCGTGACAACTGTTGTCATCTCGACTACACGCCTACTCGCACTGTTTGGATTTTTGTCTGGTCCATTCTTTTGACCTTGCCTTGTTGTTAGTCACAAACTCTATAAGTACGAACGGGTTTGTGACCATGTTGTATTCGGGCTGAGCGACTTAAAGAAGCTCTGCTTTGATGCCAGTCTTTTCCCTGTGTTAATGCGGTAGCCTTGGATGGATGCGTTAACCAGGAAGAGACTAAATGACCGCGTATACTCCGCACACCGTTGTTCCGTTATCCGCCGTTTCGTTAACCGCTATTCTGTCATCTGTTTACGCGCTCGTAGGCCGTAGATCCATATGGTTGTGAACTGAGGTATTGACAGGACATCCAGACCTAGACAGGAGGGCCACTAGGGTTCTCAACCAAAGCCTTTGGCTCAAATGCCTGTGCCACAAGACAGCGAGTGGGGGTGGTAGTGTACTAGGACTGTTACTTTCTCCGGAAAAAGATGTGAATTTCCTTCCAAACCCCAAGCTGGAGGACCAGGAGACTGGTTTGTCACACCTCTACCTGATGGCGTGCTTGGTATGTGTTACTGTCGATGTGATCGTCACGCGGTTCAGTTTGGCCTAATAAGTCATCGAGATGTGCAGGTCGACACACCACGATAAGACCCGGTCTCGTCGTGACAGTCTAATCTCAAATGTCGCAAACGTGCTTAGCCCGCATTAATAACACAGTGAATTGATCAGCAAGACTGTAGTAGTTTGGGTTATGCGTAGCCTAATTGCGCACACAGGTAAACAACAATAATACACATTTCATTTATGAATTATGTTCATTACATCTACCGCAGTTTGGATGAAAACTTTTATCGTCTTAATGATGGCGTTGCTTCTTCGAATACTCAATCCCTGATACTTCTTCAGTAATTAAATTCAAATCCGAAACAGACCCAGAAACAGAATTTTCAGCGCTTTTAATACCATCTGAATCTGATCAACGTGTTCATGATACAGAAACTGACAGCCAGATCTAGTATTCGATACATACTAATACTGGAGTTATTCTTTACTGTTCCCTTGGAAGTTTAATGTCCGTTGCTACAGTGAAAAACAACTTCGTCGGACTGCAAACGAAACATGTTGGTTCTTAAAACACGTCGTTTGAATAACTCAGCCAGATTCTCTTTTGTTGTATGAGCTGCATTGCTGTTTGGTATCCAAAATTATCAACAGTTTTATCAAGTCTAGCAAAAGTGCATGCCCTGGGAGATGTGGTATCACTTTTCAAGTTGTGCGCGAACTTCCCCATTTGATCGGTGGTACGTGGGTGCAGTCAGCAGATACCGGCAACCAAGTCCACGCAACCAGTCTTCCACATTTCATGCAATAAAGTGACTTCCGTTGTCGGCACCCAATGCGCAAGGAACTCCTTCGCAGTATCTTTAAAATCAGCACACGAGGAAGTCGTGGAGTGTACCTTTGACGAACGCGGGTAAAAATAATGTGTGATGAAGGCGTGTTTTTATTGAAATGGACCACAACAATCCGCATGCATGCGCCGCCAGACTCACTACAATATCGGCCATGTAGCCTATTTGAATGGCCTGAAATGACTTTTATGTACACAGCTGACACAATCACGTGCCCTTTGAGCACGTACTCACCAGCATTTGGGACTTGCCAAGGACTTTATTTCTATTCTTAAATGACCAGAATTTGGATCACGCATACTTACTGCGTGAAGTGTAGGGAGTACAATAACGTTCCAAGAAAGTGTTCCATCCTTTACGTTTAACCAGATGAAGGTTTTCTTGAAGCGGAAATTAAATTCACCTGACTTACTAGTAATGGTTGGACTAAAGGGCAATTGGACTTTCCAATATCTACAAAGCAAGTGTATCGAAGAGATTGTTGGCTGGTTGCGTACAATTGGATAATCTATGTTGGGTATTACAAAAATGCTGAGAGAGAGCAGTGCTTTAGTGTTAAACCCTGGCTGCTGGTATTTGGCGTGCGATTTGTTGGTGACGGTGAATAAACTTTAATGCCTCATGGTCAGTCACAGTTGAGACATGCGAACCAAAGAGGTATTCAGGGAAACGAGTTACAGGCAATTAACTAGGAGCCTTTCTTTTTGGGTTTACTCATAGTTTAAGGATCCCAGAAATACACATTTGTTTGTAAAAGACATCCGTAATAACAGTAGATGAGAGTCTAAGGGAAAGTAGGTATAGGACAGCAGTGTGGGAAAGTTTTAGCGGACGACACAACATAGTGTAACGTGCTTCAATCCACACATATTTGTTTAATGAATCGAAAAAGTGGTTATGGTTTTTAAATAAAATTAAAAATAAAACAGGAGCCCTATTGGAGCGAACCCATAAGTGAACTTTAACTCGTCAATAGTCTTTGGAGTTAAGAGCATCAGATGGAAATGAAACTTACTTGAAACCAGGTCACTACTCGGTATCACCAACGGAATATCCGTTGCAGGAAATTTCTTTAGCGCAACACTGAGCGCAAAGTGCTTCAATTAGGGCAGCCAATCTACTGTCATGAGTACTCCTGATAACATCGTATCATCATCATCATCGTAGACAGCAATACATCGGTGGTTCACACTGATGCCTGACTGCCACACAACCACGAAGAACAAAGAAAAAGAAAAAAAGACTTATATAGGAAGAAAGAAGAAAACAGAGGAGGGGAGGGGAAGTGGACCTAACTACTGAAAATAGCTACGTCTATATTCAAACATACAACATCAAGGCGCCTACACCTTGCAAAGAAACAACCGAGCTGTGAGTGAAAGTAAGGCGTCCTCAGCGAAACAGCTTCCTTACGGCTTTCACTGCCCCGCATCATAAAGTGCATCGTATCATGTTATCCTGATCAAGTACAACATCTTTAAAATTAGTGGTGACTATGTCTATCACACTTTGAAAAAATGCTGGACAAATATCTAATTTAATGGGTAACAAATTATGCTTGAGAAGTCCGGATGAAGTGTCTACTGTAGTTACCAACCCAGATGCACAATCAAGAGAAACTTGAAAAAAACCTGTTTCTTCGTTCCAAAAAGTGCTTCGAGTCAGAAACTCAATCGATAGTTCCGGAATAGCCCGTTCTCTTGATGAACATAAATAAAACAATGAGAACACACAAATCATGATGTTATCCGAAGTAAAATTTCTTACATTCTGATCACGCATGGACATGTTACTAATTCTAAATAAGAGTCAAAATTCCACAAGGCGAAAATCATGGCTTAAAGGATTAAACAGACGGACACAAAGACTGAAAATCAAAATTATGAGAATGTCGACTACCAGGGTAGTCACGGTGTCAACATAAATTGTTTTTGAACAGGTGTAAACTGTGATGTTTAATAGCCTTAGCAAACTGGAAGATGCATTTCCAGTAGCTTCAAAGAATCACAAAGAATGCGTCAAGAAATTTGACTCTGTGTACTGTTTGGATTATGTGGCTTCAACTGATGATGCTAGGTGCCGTCCGTTGGCATCTAAACAAGCGTCCGGCGTCTCTAATTTAGGTTTCAGTCATTTGGGAGCATGATCTTTGATACGAGCAGCTAGTTGTCGGTTTGTTCTCCTTATGTAGCTCGTACTGTAACTACACGAATATCTGTATAAACAGTGAAGTGCGACAGACAGACTTTGTTCGTGGCCGAGGTGACTAGTGGTGTTTTGGTTCACCGTACTTTACACAGTTTTGCGGTGCTTCAATTTGTGGAAACAGTGGATGTTAGACGTATCTTTGTTATTGTTAACCTGCTGTCCTCTAGAAACAGAAAGGGAAATCTGCCTGCACGTTAGAAATAAAGATAAGTGTTGTGATCATTGTCTAAACAATGCAAGCTGATGAAGCCAATGTGCACATGCATGCCGCATATGTACAGACTGTCCGAAATCGACAAACCCAATGTCCTACATCGACCCACTATGTCACTGTGCAACGCACCACAGCATAAATTAGCCAGTTGGCTAGCTAATTTGCTTCAACCGGTGAGAAAACAATTCAGTAAGTGTAATCTGAAGGAGAGTTTTGGGCTTGTGAACTGTGTAGATGATTTAGAAATCGTAGGTAAACTGGTGTTTCATTAATGTGACGTCCCCGTTCTGCCTCGTGAAACAACCGTTCGTACTATTTGTGAATTTATTTTGGGCAGCAATTCCACCTTTCCCATTCCAATGATCTAACAGGAATCAGTGGTACTTCTGTCCACACAATGTAATGTTCAGTTTTCAAACGTTTGTTTTTCGACAAGTGGATAGGGTTGCAATGGACAGTCCTCCTGGTCCACTTCTAACGGATTTCATTATCGCAGTAATAGAATCCACGTTATGCGAAAGCCTGTCAAAACGGGTGTTGTACAGACGCTACGTAGATAACATTCTAACCAGTTTTCAGAGCTCAACTGATTCAGATATGTTATTCTTGAGGTTGAACCAAGCTCATCCTAACTTTAAGTGAACGCGAGAGAGCGAAGTGAATAACTGTCTTCCGTACCTGGACATCCTAGTCACCCGAAGGTCAGATGACACGGTAGGAAGATCTGTCTACGGGAAACCTACTTGGAAAGGACAGTGTATGCATTTCAGAAGCTTCTGTCCAGTGTGGAATAAGAGAAATCTAGTCAGAACGCTTTTCAGCAGAGCACGGAAGATACGCACAGAAGACAACGTACAGCTAGAGTCATGCTTACTGACGGATACTCTGCGGGTCAACAGATACCCCGTACAATTCATTAGAAAGTACAACAGCGCTACTATCCCAAAAATAGAAGTAACGACAGCACCGAAGAGGACAGTATACTCAGAACTCCTGTTTCTGAGGACAGCAGGTTAACAGTAACAAAGATACGTTTAACAGCCGCTGTTTCCACAAATTGAAGCACCGCAAAACTGTGTTGAGTACGGCGAACCAGAACTCTACCAGTCACCTCGGCCACGAACAAACAGTCTGTCTGTCGCACTTCACTGTTTATACAGATATTCGTCTAGTTACAGTACGAGCTACATAAGGAGAACAAACCGACAACTAGCTGCTCATATCAAATATCACATTCCCAAATGACTGAAACCTCAGCTAGAGACACCGGGTGTCTGTATTTCAGTGGTTCAAGCAGCAGCAACCTCTTTGTAGGTTTGGTTTCTTAACGGGCGACTGTTTTGGTTCAAGTGGTTCTTGTAAACGATGGAAGCAAAAACCAATTTTTTTTTCCTGTTTAATTTGTTTAAGATTTATTTCCACCAGAATTAATGTATTCATGCTACTTTTCACTGTCTATGTCGCAGGTATACCATTACGGATGCACTCCTCCGTTGGAATAGAACACGCGCTCAAGTAGACTTTCCACTGAATGCAACAATACTGTCAAAACGGGTGCACATTGTTCCGTTGTCATTGTGGTAGTATTCGAATTATTTTGGTACTAATAATCCTTTTTTATATTCTTTCATCTGTTTTTTTTGTGATTTTGGGCTCCATGCCATTTTAAAAAAAATTATGGATTGCAGATCGGTTCCTGTAGTATTCTTTGGTGTTTTTATGTTCGATAGACCTTTTGAAGTGCTTTGCACTTTGACTCATGACATGTATAGTATATAAGGACGGTCCAAGCCGTCTTCTTTCACCTTGCAAATGGTCATAATTCGCGACTGCCACGATGTTAAACTCTCGACTTCTTACCCCTTCATTCGCACCTTCAAACCGCTATTGATAAGTTCCTGGACGTCGGGTGACGAATTAAATCAATTCATGATTTGTTGACACATTCGCTAACTTGACTCCCGAAGTATACCTGAATTTTTTTGCTCTGATTACTTTGGAACATCATCAGTTTTGACTGATAGTCTCGAGGCAAGAATGACAAAAATAATTTGACCAAATGCTGGCGCATTTCTGCAAATGATGACAAAAGCATCGTGAAGTGGGTGAGGATATCTAAAATACCAGTGTACGAAACCATCAAACTGTGGCAATTGATACTAACCGAACGCACTGGACATCGTGGAGAAATATAGTTGTTCGCTTGTATGGAAAGACGATCGGCTGGACTTAGCCGGCTGCCTGAAGGCCAGTTAAACGCGGGTACTGAGAACTTAGGAACAGCAAGAAGATACGGTCGGTCGATCGATGTAGTGCAGTTGATCAAAGAGAGACGAACATTGGCGTCCTGCACACTGATTCAGAAATAAACTTAGGCGATTGTTCAGCAACTTGGATCCAGAAGTTTCAGAGAGACCGACGAGTGGTTCTTCGAATTCCAACATGGGAAAGTCGACTTTCCTTGTTTGGCTTGAGAAGCAGCTGATATATCGACTAGATTGGCGGTCTAATGGCCTTCACGCAACGCTTATAAATTAAAATTGGCGGGTTCAGCTGTGACTAAAATGGTTGTTTTTACGTACACTTTCAAACCGAAGCTTCATTCTAGAGAAGTAGATGTAATGTTGCCGTGCTCCTGAAGGATAAGTTGACGGTATCCAAATTTAACTGTTGATCCCTTTGTTAATAAGGAGGAGTTGAAACCTTCGATGTTTCGTGTTGGGGAACAGGCTGAGACTATATGTGCTGAAGGAGAAATCGGACCAGATCTCGAAAGCTCATTCTTCACTATGGTTTAGACGCGTACGCGCTGAGGATAAACAACGTGAGTCCACGTGACGAAAGTGAAATAATCTATCAGTGCCATACTCTGAGGTACAGCAGCTGTTTTCTATGTTCTACTACGCTGTAAACCATCGTTAACAATGGAGGAAGGTAGTAGATAAGCAGCTTAAGCGACCGATGTTCGCTGTCCCCAGAGGTAATGGTGACGGTGTTTTGCACAAATCGGCCTCTGCTGTGCATTCTTCACTATGTTGCGAGTTTCCTTGCAAACTTGGTATTATTTCTCTGGGTTACTCTTACGGGTGTTGTACACGGGTCGATACTGGTGGAACAATTTTTAGTCGATCAATTGGGTGTAGGTTTCTTCCTGTTGTTACTTCCAATTCCCATCATGAAATGCGCGTTACGAACTATCTCGTTGAGTACCACTCAGTTAGACAGTTGTACAAGGACGAATACTGGAAACGTATGCAACGGCGAGTGCGTTTTCATTTTTAGTTTTTCGGGCAAACTGTGGTATGATGTGTTTAGGTGGTAAAGCTGCGTGGAATGTTCAAAACCCCAAAGGTGCTGAAGACCTGGATACGCATGGGGATAACATTTGATACTTCGAATCCGTAGGACAGTTTTCCTAGAACCGTGCTTCGGCTTTCTTCCAGAGGTGGAGACTGCTCAGCAGTAGCTATCAGTACGTCGACGCCGTTTTTAAAAAATTGTCATAGTACTGAGGTCCTGCTTCCCCAGGATGTATCGCCCCTCCATCGATGTTGACACTCACAAAGCACAATTTTAGTCTGTCTCGGTAGTGTATGCCCTGATCTATACTGCCGCCTTGATGTTGTGGTCGGGCTTGTGTACTGTTTTGTTCCGGCAGGCTATGCTGACTAGGATTTCGGTCCTTCCTGATGCAACCTTGTCAGACAGGTCAAAGGGGAGCAGTCAAACGAAAAGCAGATGCACTCGTAGGATTGTATATTGAACTACTCACCGCGTAGGAGTGCTTAGTTAGTGAGGCACGGTCCTGTGGGCATATTGTAGGACTATTTTTGTAGTTGCGGCGTTGCTGTTCTCTGTATCAAGAAGAAGGGTTTAGAAAAGGTACTCTCGAATGAACTGTACTCTGGTCGCCTAACAGTTGACCGTGACTGTCGGTATATTATCCAGTACGGTCGGAAAACTCCCAGTGTCACCCAAAAGCCTGATGTAGCTTTGAATACATCCACTGCGTGCAGCAGTGCTCAGAATCAGACACTAATGTCTTATTCAGTGCGCCCTTACTGCCAAGTGAATCAGATTGTTGGGGCATTGGATTCTGATAGCGTCCTCTGAGAAGCCTGTTGTCTAGCAGGTCAGACTTTTGTCAGGAACTCTGGGTGGGATCCTTCAAATCAATTCCCATCCACGGCGTAAGCGACCGCGAAATATCAGAAGTTGTCGTTCTCCTGAGAATGAAATTATTCACCCAGCACGACATTCTCCTTCTATTATGCCCCCAAGTTTTCTGTTTTCCATGTGCCCTCTAGTGACAATTGTTTTCTAGAGCCCAGACAACTTGTAAACATTGGCACCTTCATTGTCCACACTTTCGGACAAAGCGGTCAGCATACTACTCTGGCAAATACTCTCCCAAGTCTGGAGGTTAATGTGTGCCGCGTGTTGGAGACGCGAGTGTACGACTCTAGCATCGTTATCCATTTGAGCTCACTTCTAGAAAGCTTTCGAATCATGCGCTTCTCTCTTGGGATCTGTGGTGACGCAAAAGCTGAATCTCGTGGTCAAGCTGGGGTATAAGTCACAGTAAGTTCCAGAGCAGAGCAAAGTTTGCTCGATTGGATCCCAGTGAACAGTCGCTTTTGCACTGTCAGACTCAATAAATCGGTTCGAGTCTGTCGACGCGAATCAGAAAAGCGTTATTTTTTCATTATATCGACGTACGCTCCAACGCACAGCTGTTCGGATGCTGTCAAGGACGCGTTCTGTGACGCCCTCGTTGATCTTCTGAGGCGAACGAAACACTCAGATATCATCATACTAGCAGGCAATTTGAATGCCCAGCTTGGTTGTCTTTCTCCGAAGGACAAGCGGCTGGAGGCATATTTGTTGTCCGGGCACTGCGGACTGACTGTGTGGAAGGACGACTGCAGCTGTGCGTATCCCACGATCTCTGTATTTCGAGCACCGCAATGCAACACAAGAAGAGGCACTGTGTTACATGGAGACCTCCGTGTGCTTCTCAGCAGTGGACACAGTTGGATCATATAACAGTCGAATCCAGCCGAGGACCTGACTTTTCACAATTGGGTCTCATCTATAATCATAACTCTGCCAAATTACTTATTAGTAATATAATTTCTATGCTCAACAATGGCGTTGGTGGATTCCAGCGTGAACTGTTCGAGAAATCCTGCCAGGGCAGTCGCTCCACTGGATCCTTTGGTGGATTCCATATGAGATAGTGGGGCGGGTGGGTAACCGAGTCCAAATGTGAAATTTCCGAGCTTCTGACGTGGCTTCGTAGCTCAGCCGGTGGAGCGCTTGCCGCGTTGGGGCATGGTGTTTCTGTCGTTGGTTCGAATCCAGCCGAAGCCCTGACTTTTCACAATTGGGTCTCATCTAAAATCATATAACAGTCAGTTCCAGGTAGCCCCAATGTTTAGTGGGCTGTCATACCTTTTGAAGCAACCACTCGGACCGTGCTGTTGTGCGTGCCCGTTCTGTCTTGTCATTCGCCCTGAAGACATACATTCGTAAATGCAAGATAATTAACTGGCATTCGAGCGCGGAGAATGTGGAAAACGCTTACCAGGAGGCGTTGGTGAAGAAGTTGCCCAGTTCGAGTCAAATGAGAGATCCTAACGAACACTGGAAACAAATCACCACAGCTATGAAAGGGTGCTATGAAGAAGTATGTCCCTAAGAATCTGTTCAGTTGCAACAGAACTGTTTTTCCATCATGTCGAAAAACCTCATGAACAAGCGTCGCTCGATCCCACTTGGTTCTAAATATAGTGACCGTTGAGAACTTAAACGCAAGCTGACTAAAAGCCCGCGCAAAGACTGTGAGCATCACTTGATCGAACAGTCGAAAGAGATGAAAAGATCCTTTTTATTTGGGAATAGCAGGAGGTTTTTTCCCTGATCCGCGGTTGTACTGGTCGTCGAGTCGGTGTAAATGAGACCATATGTGAAAGAGATGATTCACTTATCACCAATCAATCGCGTCGACTTGACAGCTGGGCTGGACATTTCGAAGATCAGTTCAGTTGGCCTCAACCGGACGATGTGGACGACAGGGCCCGAATGGTCAGTTATTGCGCTCCAGACGATTCACCATCGGAAGCAGAAGTGGCCCTGGAGCTTGAGTTATTGAAGTATAACAAGGCTCCTAGACCAGACCTCCTCTCTCCTCTTTTCAAGGATGACGTGGAGAGGTTGGTATCAAAACTGGCGAAACTCCTCCAGACGATTTGGGGATCTGAAGAGGTACCTCGTGATTGGTGTCTATCAACAGTAATTTCCGTTTTCAAAAAGGAGGCCCGAAGTCTGTGTGACAACCACAGAGACATCAGTCGTGGCTGTTGTGTCCAAGTTACTCACTGACCTCATTTTACGTCGGCTCACTAAGCCCAGAGGAAGTCAGATACGTGAAGAACAGGCAAGATTCGGATCCGGTCGAGGTTGTGTTGATCACTTTTTCACCTTGTGACGGATCTGGGAACATTGGCACTCTTACAGGTAGCCGACGGTTTTGGTCTTTCTAGACTTTGAGGCTACTTTCGATTCAGTTGCTCGTGACGTTCTCTGGAACTGTCTTCTTCACAAGGTAGGATCAGGGAAATGCATGAATCTGTTGAAACCACTGTATGCTCACTCTGCAAGCAGGGTGAGAGTTTATGGACAACTGCCTCCAGCATTCATCACCTGTGGTAGTGTTCGTTAAGTGTTTTTTTTCCACGTTCAGTTTTGTCATAAACGAAATTCTAGAAAGGGCGATTAACGATTCCAGTGAGCCTGGTGTTGAGCTTCCTCCTGGCGCTCAGTTGACCGACTTGGAGTAGGCGGATGACATAGTCTTACTTAGTCCCTATACCGAAGACATTCAGACCATGCTGTTCAGAGTGACCGGGCTGGTTTGTGCCGAATGCGCTTCGCACCTTTAAAGTGTAAAATTATTCATGACGGGCATTTCCACCTCTGCCTTTTGTATTGCAGACAATCCACTTGAGATTGTGGACAGTTTCACATACTTGGTTAGCGTTATCTCATCCGCCTGTAGTATCATCGATGAGGTATCGGCGAGGGTAGCAAAGGTACGTGTTGTCTCTAACAACCTCCGTCATCTTTGGCGTCAAAATGACGCTGAAAGGAAGGGTACGTGGTGGTGCTTGTGTACGTTCTGTTTTGCTCTATGGTTCGGAAACCTGGCCTGTTCGCAAGAAATATATCAACAGGCTTGCTGTGTTTGACGATCGTTGTCGTTTTCATAACTTACTGCTCCTAATTGTTTGGTGCAGGCCGGTAAACGTCGCATCCCTGTTCTCCTATAGTTTCTAGTTGGTGAAAGTGATTTTTTAACGACTTAAAGTACACATTGCGAACTTATTTTCAGTTGCTGTCCTAATGCCATGTAAATTTTACCGCTGATCTCATTCGCTTATCGTTCAACAAACTGGTGTGCGAGTGACGTTTCATTTATGAGATCAATATTTTTAATTGACTGGTCAAGCCAACATGAAGCGATGATTTAATTTTTATCTGTTTCTGCTAACACCAGTAAGGTTGATTAATTCGGACTCGCTTTATTTAAAATGCCATATTCGTCTAATGCAAACGTGTCAATTCGCTCTTGAATTACGTCGCATATTGTCCTAGTTTTCTCCAGGGCTGCCTAATTCAATTCATCATCCCCAATTTGAGTGTGATTGCTTTTCCGCGCAGTTTGATTACTTGCTAGGGAATTGAGTCAAAATACTGATTGGAATGATCGATAATAACTTGACTTCTGATAGCATGCAAGGCGAGTCAACTGGCGTATTTCGATGTTAGATATTTGTGTATCCGAGTGTTTAGTTTTGGTTTAATGTATAAAACGTACGTGTCCCCTAGTGGGTTACGTTACCATAGTGGATATTGTGGCTATCACTCACATTACGAACCACGTTCATACGGCCAGTCATTGAGTAGATGAGCTCTTCGGGTCAGGATACGACGTTTTGAGCTGGAGGTTTTGGTTTTGGCCATGCCATTTGGGTACAAATAGTTTTTAACGCAGTCCTGTTCTGATAGCAACCATTTAGGTCCGAAAATGTCCTCTCCGTTCTGCATTTTTCGATGGCGCAAAATATCACGTGACTGAGTATCACTTCCTTGGTTGGCAGGATCGTTTAAGTCGCAGTTGCTGTCTCAAGCACCTATTTCTAACATAAAAGACTGATGAGTTTCTAAACACTGATGACTTTGCATGAAATCAAGGTTTAAACCGCAGTCCGAATATTTTTTTAATATGCCATATAACGTGAGTGGTTTAAATTCAATGTAAAGTTGTTCTTCGTGACCACGAACATTTTAAGTTACTCTTACTGAGTGAATTATTGACCTCGATTTACATACGCGTCGTTTGTTTGTTTCTATTTAGTACGATTTGGTATGGATCTCTCGAAGTTCACTAAATATATAAACCTCACCAACTCGTTGCGCTGATGATGTTAAAACACACTTTAACTCAGATAACCGTTTATGTGAATTCACCTCGTATTTTCACATTGCAGCTATATACAAAACTCATTTTCCATACGTGTATAGTTTGCCGTCATAACAAACTAAATTTGGCCGAGTCATTGTCACGACTAACTGTGCTCGTCCGCTACCTTTACTCATTTGTAAACAGACAGTAACCCGTGGCAGATTGAGCCGTCTCTCTTGCTGAGGTCACTGGCGAAAATTCAGTACATAAATAGCAAGTCTAATGCCAAGGATTCTTGCTATAACCATAATGTTTGAACTATTTTTGAAGTTGGCATATTCTGAACTTGGAGCTTTCGGGATAAGGGGTGTCCTTTGATCAATGAACTACACTGCATAAACATTGGTAATCGTAGTTGAGACAGCCCAATGAAGACACTGATTTTACCATACAACTCGGTAGTGTTTTATAATGTAGTTCGCCTTACAATTCCTGCAAGACATCCATAAACGCGACTAGACGAAGTAGCTTTATCAAACTGAACTTTGGGAGTTTATATTTAGGTGCACACCAAAGTTTATTCCTAGGCGTTCCTTACCAAGCCACACACGGCTTCCTTCCTTGACTCCTGGTTGCTTTTCGACGTGGAAAGAAAACTTACTGTCTTTTGTCACTCAATGAGCAAAATGCCGATGGATGTTTCCATTCTAATAACCCACGTGCGTGACACCACTTTAATCTCAATTCACTGTGGTTCGAACAACTTGGGACAGCGGTGGCGTGGTTATAGTTCGGATAGGGCAAAGGATTTCTTGTTTCCTTGATGACAAATACAATGTCGTACTGCCAAATTTCGGGCTTCTTAAGTAAAGCGCTTCACCCCACGGTTACTGAACTTCGAAATAAAATGCTAACAACCGTAATACGATGTGCGTTGATGTAGGTTTTTTTAATTAACACTATCATATTGAAGACTTGGGTGGCAACAGAATGGGTCACATGTTGGAACACCAAGCTGTATGTTGGCCGGACTGCAGTCTTGAATGTTTTCCAGTTTTTCCCGGTCTAAAAGGAATATGAAGTCATTAGGTCGATTGTGTACGTGATGCGGAAGTTTGTGAAAAATGATTGATTCGTTTGCGGAAGTGTATAATTCTGAGACTCAGCGAGAGTACTAGAAAATCACATTGGACCACAAGGAACTGAACCGATTTCCACAGAAACAACATGGTGGTGCGTTCTCATTACATTTCTCGGAGGCTGGGAGTTGTGTATTATAGAACACAAATGTACGAGTCGATGACCGACAACTGTGGGTAAAAAGGACACAGGAGGAAGCTCAGTGTGGCGTCACCTGATACCAGGGACAGTTGTTTTGTTATTGTTCACAGCATGCTCGAGATGTATGGTACAATATGCACCTTCCTACGGTGGGCATTGGTGATTTGGTAAGATCTGCTCCATGTGGCCACACTTATGGCTTAGATGTGCCACAAGTAACCATTGACTGGGTGGGATCACATGACTAGTAAATAAACTGAGACAGTGGTGATTGTTGACAACAGAATTTGCAAAATATAAAATAGAATGACCAACTGATTATTTCGGTTGTGTGAGGAAACTGTGTAGAACACGTGGATTTCGAGCATGACTAGCGTGGTGTGTTATTCATGTGGGTCCTGCTGCTCGCAGTCGCTCAAGAAGATGCACGCCGCACGTTATCAGCGTCTCGAAACCCTTTTATACGTGTGGGCACTTTGGTTTAAATAAACCACAACGCGACTTACTCGTTTTGCCACTTACTCATTGCAGCTAACGTTAGTTGCCAGTGCACAGGCAATTAACGCGTGTTCGAGTTATCACGGTAGCTACCCAACTAACACTTTCAGACGTAAGCTACACCATGTTTCATTAGCAGTCACGTCTGGTGTCAACGGTGAATCAGAAGTCAATCACGTGCGCACACGCCATCCAGATAGTCTATTACTAATGTCTGTCGACAATATCATAGTGTAACAATGCCAGACGAGACACTGTTGTGACAGCCTTCATCTGCGCGAAACGGGCACAAAACAACCAAACATTTCTTTCATCAGTGTGAACTATTCCTTTTGCTATTGTGGCGAAAAGATGTCCAATAAAACTTAACCTTTATTGTCCAACTCGTTGGTTGCTTTGCCACACACGCGCTCGCGTTTATGAATTGGAATTCCGGTCCATGACACCCCCGTTTTCCGTTCACACGTCGTGTGCACTTTTGCCCGGTTTGTTGGGGGCTTTTCCGTCTGCCATTCCTCATCCGTTGATCCGATCTTGTTGGGCGATGGCTGGTCCGGTCGCTCGTATTGTCCGCGATCCGATCGTTGTGGGCTATTGGACGTGTCTCGGCGCCGCGTTAGGGTATTCCGTCAAGAATTGGAATACTCACCGGTTTAGTAATCCACTACACTATGTCTGCACTTCTGGTGATAGTCCTGTAAAATTGTCGCAGGCGAGAGGTCAGGGAATTTCATTCCAAGCCCTCGGAGTTTACCAATGGGAGTAGTTTGTAGTTATTTACGTGTATTGTCTCGATTGATTACATTCTTTCAACAACATCATGAACTTGCTACAGGTGTCAAATCAACTGCTGGGTGTGTTCTGTAGCTTTGGTCTGCCGTCTATTTCTTCAGTTCTCAGGACCAGCTTCCGGAAGA
This sequence comes from Paragonimus kellicotti, assembly GCA_014220965.1. Lineage (NCBI taxonomy): Eukaryota > Metazoa > Platyhelminthes > Trematoda > Plagiorchiida > Troglotrematidae > Paragonimus > Paragonimus kellicotti. The sequence continues at coordinate 174,988 of LOND01000007.1, forward strand.
AAACGCATTCATCCCATTCGATTCATTCACCCTATTGACTGATATTGCTATTCATTATTATCATTCAGGCCAATCAGATTAATCTTTATTTTCTGCTAATACGCTCTTTGTTTCAGTAACTCGCGGGTTCTGATACCATGCGTGTGACAACTTACCACTAATTTCCACGTCGTCTGTATTCATGAACCCGTCTAAGGTCAAGCTGCTCACTTAATACCCCCCTGCATATTTGCAGTTGTCTATTCTCCAGTGTAATTAACTGCTTTCAGTTTTTCTTCGTTACAATTTTGAATCTCCTCGCCTCTTTCCAGAGCGTCAACCGTCTATCAGTGAACCTGATCTCTATATTACATACGCAGCAGCGCTTGCAGGTCTTGCTCCGCTAATATACCATTCTTTTCGGACTTCACTTAAGGAAGTTTCATCCACATTCGAGAAAGAATGTTCGCGACACAACTGCTTGCGATAGACACTTGACTGATCTTAAGTTCATATAGTTTTGGACATAGTACCCTTCGAACTAGTATGCTTCTCGCTCCCTCTCATTCGTTGTCCGCCGTTGGGTGAAACTGTCGGTCTAATGAACACTGCCGGCACTTGTCCAGCTCCTAGACAGTTACCGAGCATTCCTTCTCAGTTCATATAAGCTTCTGTGCTGCCGAAGTCAGAACTCTGTTGGCATGACGGATAAATTTGTCCTTCTGTTTGAATAATACTCCAATTCTACGGACAGTGGCATCTGCTTAAAAGCAGAATGCTCCTATCTTATTTGAAAGTATCAACATCCGTTTTTGTTCATTTTGCTCTTTTTACGTCTGTGTGAACGCTTTTCCAACTTCGTAAATTCTTCTGAATATTCTGTCCTTCCGAAGTAGAACGTGTAGTGGTGGCGTTATTGAACGGAACATTTTGCAAGCTTACTAGAGTATCCCAGAAATAGTCTCAACGTTCACTTGGAATTTGGACTCAAGGTCTCCGTAAGTATCGTTATTTTCTCTGAAGCTGATTTGTCCAACCATGTTTTCTACCACCACTTTCGGCGACTTATTGGCATCACTTTGAAATCCATCGTCCTGAATTCGTTTTTAGATATCTAGTTGTGCGGCGTGCTCAGATTCTGTATCTTTGTGCATCGCAGTATAAACTTCACACAGCACGCCGTCGTTTCATCACTGCAACCATCAAGCATTTAAATGCACTGGGCAAGCCGAGCGGTAAATGTCTGAATTAATGTAGCTTTTCGCTCAGTTAATACGGGTTTCTCTTCATCCGCGGATTCGGCTGCCACTTACCATTATCCCGAACGTAAATCTGACCATGTGATCAGTTTTACCTGTTGCAACCTATCGGAAAATCAGCGGCAGGCGGAACTGACACAGTTGTGTGACTTCATCCGGTTCTCCAACATTCATGCAAAAGCGACGTTTCCCGTTAGATCTCTTCACCAGGATGACAAGCGAGTTTTATGGGCTGTTGTCTTCTTCAATAACGCTCCTATTCAATTTGTTCTGTCTTCCCATTCCTTCAAAATAAACCTGTGTTCTGTAGTATTAATGCAGTGATAGTGTACTTCTAATGGGTTTCTAATGTGTAATCAACTTTTAGAATTCTCGGTGGTCGTCATTAGGGAGTATCTCATCCTTTTCCTCAACAGTGGACTGAAGTAGAGGGGCGCTACAATTAAGGACTTTAAATGTAGACATTCCGCTGATGTGATTCCGTTCACTTACTGAGTGTTAGTGAACCGTACTTGACTAACAGCTTCCTAGTCTTGAATCCTATCGCAACATCTCTAACAGGTAAAAATCGATTCCAAGAATCATCTGTTTGGCCCCAGCTGATACAGAATTTTGTTTCGCAATTTCCTTCACCACATCTCACTGAATTTTATTGCACGGTTAACTAGCAATCGTCCTGGTTATTATTGATATCGCTTCTACGCTCTTCCTTCCTTCACCAGCAATCAACAAACCGAGTACATCCTCATGCATGTGATTCATTTTTTTCTCAGCCACGTCCACCAACAATCGTCTTCTGTTACCTTCTTCCAGTTTTGATAGCACCCTGCCAACCATCTCTGAAGAATATCGGCTCACGTCCGAACGGCGCCGACTTGAATCATCGTATCCCGCTTTGCCGTTTGATTGAAGTGTAAAGTACAGTCAATGGCGCCTCCTCCACAGCGGTTTCTTTTAGCTTTGCAAGGCCTCTCCGTGCTGCTTTCGCTGGGCCGTTAGCTTCCTGCAATCAATCTTAACTGCTTCCGTCTTGAACACGTTCCTGAAATTTCTCATGATCGTCCCAATATATCCATCGTCAAACAGTTTTCATCATGGGAGCTTCATCTTTAGGTTTGTCACAGCATCAGTTGTGATTGCAAAAGGCTCTTGGCATGGAAGTCTGATCATTGCCGAGCAGCAAACACAATATACGTTAAAATACACCACAACAGTCGTTCGCACTGTTTTGTACCACTAATATGTCTCATCATTCGTCGTTCTTTTTGAACAGTTCCATTAGAAAATATATACCCGTTTCCGGCTGCCAGTTGCTTAAGATTGTATATAGTTCCATTGCATATCTTTTTTATTCATTCGCCCCTTATTACCAATAAATTTTCCCGAGTAGTGCATAACAGCAGAACTTGGTGAAAACGTTTCTGATCCGCTATTTTGCAGGTGTACCGAAAGAGTGCTCGTTTAGTTACACTCTGCTGGAACTAGTATGTACATGTCAATGAAAGAATTGGGACTTGGGGAAGAGCCGTAGCGAATCAGTGCAACTGCTACTACTGTAGTTCACCCTCATGCGTCAGGAAGAAAGTAGCTTACTGTTGAATCAGTAACTAGGGTATGATTGAGTTTCTGGATTTTTCCGATGGCACTTCACATGGTACACGTTAGATCGTTGATCTGAACATGTCACGTCGATCCCAACAGCTCCAGGTTTGTACTAGAGGATGGTTGTCGTGGTGTCCCATTGAAATGAGTGATGGTTAATCAGTGATGTTGAAATTTCTGCTTGTGCTCATTAACTATTAACAAGTGTTTGAATTGCACTTCAGTTCATCTGATGCAGTTCGTATGATTTTGCACTGCGCTATTTCCATGTTGTGGTTTTGCATGCGATTTTTTACTGGTAGGTCGTGTAAATGTCTTTTTGTCGAGATCTGTTACGTCTCGTTAAATTGTCAAGTTTTATCCCTGATTGTTTACATATATCCATAAGTAAATAGTCGCTTGCAACAGAATCACATTACGCTTTTTTATGACACTTCGATGGTTGATTTATTTTTGTTTTTGAGGGAAAATGCTTTCGTTTTGTCTGCCTCTGCTGCTCAGTGATAAAACCCGACAATTTTTTTGTTTACTTCCTTTCTATGCCAAATCTTATTTGCAATCCTTAAGTGCTGTTTTCTTTCGAGGTCAATATTATACGCAAGAGCTACACAGGCGGACCAGCGTAACCCTCGTATGTCATTTGCTACTGTTTATACTTGCCAAAACATTTACAGTACGAGGGTAGCTGAATAGTTCTAAAGTGTTTCAGTGGGCTCTTGTTTTCTTAAGACATCTGATATATTTGATGAATTTGTTGGTACTGGCTAACCCGAATAGAGACACTTGGAGTATCATGACTGTTTTCGTTTGTGCCACCTAACACTTGAGTGATTCCCTAAATCTGTTTGCGCTTATTTATTATCCAAGCGAAAAGTATTGCAAAATTTGATGTATCGTTTCTTGTAATCTGATGGTGGCTAAAGGTTTGTCGCTTGGCATAAGCCAGTTTGATTCTTACATTTCTTCTCAGTAGTATTCATATAAATCTCGAGGATATTTCGAAGTTATGTCTTCTCACTAGTTTTTGTTTCTTGCGGTTGATCCTCCCAAGATAGTCCTCGCTGGTCATTGCAATTTTCCAATCATTTTGCTTACCACTCACGACCACCCGGCTATTTACTCAAGTCACTGATCAATCAGATTTCATTAAACAGCTGTTCAGCTGAGACGGAACTTCAGCTTAGTGTTACAATCTCGTTGTTGCACGGGATGCAAACAATAATGGAAAAGCCATCGTAATGGAGAAACTCATCCTAAATGTGAAAACCTCCCAGGCTCTGTCAGTCAGTTATTATGAACAGACGGTATTGCGTGCTTTTAGTTTTATTGGTTGGCATGTTTATCTGACTTCGGTTTTTGAATATAACTTACCTTAGATTAAAGTTACTCATTCCGTTATCCTCGAAAAAATAATGTCCACCATTCAATTCGCGTTGATTAACTTCTGTTTAAAAATTTGCTTTGACTATTATTCCGATCTGATTGATATTCTATACCATAAGAGTAAAAGTTTCCCTATCACCTACACAACATGCAAAGATGGGAATTTAATAGAGTTGTGATACCAAACTGGTTAGCTGTGCGGAACGTTTCGAGAAACATACCTTATGAGACATAGTACGGTCACAGGTGCTATCTTCTATGATTTGCTTCGAAAGCACTTAGCAGGTAAGGCCGGATACATAATAAATTATGAGTATTGGTGGAAACTTCAACTTTCAAGCTGAACGGCGTTTTTGTCCATAATTATTGTCTACACGCGCCTATAGAAGTTTCTTAGACAAGAAATGGCGTTTATTTGTCAGGGCTCGGTTGCTTATCAGCGTACCTGTTACTACCTTCATTCGTAATAACTGATCACGCAGTGCATATTAGCGAATTATCGCACATTAATCAGACACTACCGGTAACAAAACTTTCAAAGGGCTTAAGCTAGTTGCTCTAAAATAGGCCTGCATTCACATTACTAAGGTGGTCCACCATCACTGGTATTCATTGGGTTTGCACTGCACTGTCGGTTAGTATATCGAAGTTTCTTACGGAGTCTACAGCCAAGCACTTCCACTAGGTGTTTGAAGACCAATTGCGGCGGCTCCTTCGGATTATTGTTCAGTGGTCCTTGGGTTCTTGCTTCAGTTGTAATCATGAAAATTCACCATTTCCTTCACTGGGAGGTGGCAATTATCAGAAGTTTTGTTATGCTTGAGTACTAAGTATGCTTGATAAAGAGGGTAGCTGAGATGTTTTTATTAAATGTGATGCATGCTGATTCATTAAATATTCTGCCTCTCCACCCTATAATTTCTGACTTCATTCGTGAGCCGAGTTATCATCGACTTGCTCAGCAACACTTCAGGGCTTCATAATATTCATCACTTTTTATTTCACAGTTTATCTATAATTCTAAAGGCAGCTTAGTCCAGTTGCTTGTCGGCCCTTTTTTGAGGTTCAGCGATGACCATCTGGCTGGAAATTCATGTGTAGTGTTCTTTTCATTCTAGGCACAGATGACAGTGAGTTACTATGGAGTTAAACAGTTGTTAATTAAAAAAGAATCTTCGGCAGTCCGTGGAATGTTTTTGCTTTACAGTGGTGTTCCTTAATGGACATTCACTACTAGAATGCCATTTAAAGTTTGTCAAAAGACAAATTATCTGTGCCAGTTTGAAACGAAAGAGTTAGACGGACTCATATTTTGATATCGTGCCCTTAAGCCCCCAAATGTTTGTCACATCACGCAGTATTTTTAACTATTCGTGCTGCCTACTACTCCACTGTGCAAAAATTCATGACCACTTCCTCCAGTACATGTCATGACCATGGCAAGACATCCGGGACTCGAGCCATATGGTCTTGGTGTTATGTATATGAAGTCTGAACGCAGCACTATTGACCGTTTGAAAACAGATTACTCAGTGCGCATCACCGTAGTGAGAAAAAGAGAGTCGATGAGGTCATCACCCCTCGGGATAGACCTGTTCAGTTAAAATAGAGTTGACGAGATATCCCATTTACAGAGCCAACATTTAAATTTTGGATGGCCCAGTTTTCGTTTACTAAGGCTTGTGTGCATTTGAGAAAGATAAGGGGAGGCACAGACGGTTCCCTCAAAAAGACATACCATCTTCAAAAGCCAGAGGAAGGTTCGGCTATCGCGCCACATGCACTGTCAGAGAATCGAATAGTATGTTTCGATCAAGTCCGAGTAAAGTAGTTCTCCTTTCCATGCTGTGCTGAAGCTCTCGCCACTTACTCCCACCAAGCATGCGTCAAACGCAATGAGGGCAAACCTCCGACCACGGTGTGGTAGAGACTGATAAGTAACACCAGACGGACGCTCCTTATCTGTATGACTCTCACCACCTGTTAAAGAGCGATGGATTCGGTCAATCCGTCCAGACGCAGCACAAATTGGCCTAACGACGGCGATCCCCACGTGATCTCTGTTCCTTTGTTAATATGCTCTCGATTACGGCATCTCTGAGTAAGGTCACCCAATATGTGTGAAACTTTGAGTATTACAATTTGCTAGCAGCAAGGTCAGTTGGCAAGGCCTAGTTGAATCTAAAACCACACCATTAAGGTAGCACTACATGATCGACTCAGTTCTCGGTTATACTTATTCGATAGAGATAGCCAGACTGAGATCCGAACCAGTAATCCTCATGTTAGCAGCTGGACTGCAAATCTTCTTGACTGATTGTCCTACGAACATAACTTGTGATTAAGAAACTATAATAAACGTTTACCCACAATATGATGAAAAAATTTGAAGCAGTTATGTATTTGATGTGTATAGAGCATGCGTGTAATGTAGTGTCACGTATTCATAAAAACGTTTTCATCACTCTTGTTGGAGAGGTTACATGCAATATGATAGGTAGATATGCGTTCATTTATGGGACTGTGGAACATGAATGAGTCCCTAATCTTAGTGAGACTAGCAGACATATACTTGGGTAAACCGTTTAACAGGTCGTTATGAGGTCAAAGGTGTTGAACAGAAACTAAAAACTGCATGCTGACAGTATTGATGTAGCCATAACTCAAGTTGAAGTTTGTGAAAGGTGATAGATGGTTTTAGAGGGGGCGTTAAGCACAAGTGAGTATACTGCAGAGAAATAACAACGAAAGTGACTATTACAAACAAAATGGGTACTAAAGTATTGCTCTGAACAAACTACATTACTACGGAAGTGGTTTGACTATCATTCATTTTCATACGCAAACATAATTATATCACCATACGACAACTGTCTCTGTAAACGTCATCATATTTGAGCAAGTGTTTGTTCTTCAACGTCATAGCGCTGATTTATCCGTTCGCCGTGATGTCTTAATTGAAAGCTGCGCTTCTGCGTTCGGGTGTGATAATTGAAGCACACTTAATTGAGATTCAAAGGTATTTTCTCTCAGAAATTGGAATATTTCGTCGGTCGCCAGTTGTTTTCGCTATATTTATAATGCTAGCTAAAATTCAGTGTAGTTTAGTTGTTCCAGTTTTTTTCACTGTGCAAAATAACTGACTTTTTGAATGTCGACACATGGGTGTCTCACGTTCATTGACCAAATAACGGCTAATCATGATGGCTCTTTAATTATCTTGTATAGATCAGGTTATTTAGTGTGTTTATCCAATGATTGTTGCTAACGGAATATACAGTACGCATCTACCAACAGTGATATATTACCACTCACTCACTTTCATTCCTTTTACTTTACGTATCGACTAGGTCATTGTTGAAAAGCGATCACTAATCGTTTTGTGCAACCACTATCAAAATGATATCCCGTTCATACTGTTTTTTTTTTTATAATTTCACTTGACCAGCTCCGCGCAAATATGCAGCGGACTCGAATATAGTTTGTTTCATCACGCTATCGTCTTTAAAGCTGGTTCACGGTGAAAAAGGGGATTGGGCTTCTTTCGGAATTAAAATCTGCGCATGACAGTACGCCGTAGATTATACGTCTGTCGGTGTGGTTTTGTAGTTTGCTGAGTTCTTATTCTTTACAGATAGAGAAGGTAGACTGTGCAACAAGTACTAACGTCCATAAAACCACCCAGTGTATATTATCTATTGAGGCTGCTATTCTGTCCCAACTTTTAACCGAACTGTAGCTTTGTATGGTAAGCCCTTTGCCGCGAACTGTTTGGAAGGTGAAAACTTAAAGCTAAACCAGATAGTAATACGTTATTACATATCACCTCGTAGGTTGCCAGTCTTGGATTCAAACAATCTATCATTCAGACTTGAACCGACAGATGAGTAGTATTCAGAACAGCTTTGTGTCTAATACTTTGGTTGGTCGGTCCTTAGTTTGTTCACATAGGTTTATAAGTGACAAGTGTGTATTTTAGCGGCACCAGCCAATTATGCAATTAACACCTGTGATGTTTTGTAACTGTTTTGAGCGTAACATTTCCGGTTAGTTTCATGAATGTTTCATCCTATGTAACTGTCAGCAATACACAGTGAGCGCAGCTATATTATGCCGATAAATGTTAGTCGCATAATCATCAGTTATATTGAAGAAGACATTTCCTTTCTCCTCTCAGCCGGCTGAACTGAACGTGTGTTAATTTACTCCTAGAGGATTGTTCATCAACACGCCAACGTCGTATGCACGATGTTCGGAGTCAGCATTCCCGTCTGAATGAGGGTACGGTTTGTGGATATTTTTTAAAGACCCAGTCTATTGTTTTGCTTCAACAGAGGCTAACCGAGTAGTTCCTGTGCAGCAGGTGTTTTTAGGACTTGTAATGTTTGAAATGATTTCCCTGTTTCTTAACACTCCGTTTCAAGAAACTATTATTAACTTTCGCGAATTCATTTTTGTTTGCATTTCTCAATGACCGAGCTGAAATCATCCTTGCTTTTGTACACACAACGTAATGTTCAGCTTTGGGACGTTTGCTTCTCCTCACATGGACGGGATTACCACGGATGATCCATTGGGTGCGCTTCTAACGGATTTCTTCATGACCAAAATAGTAAGGATTGTACAGACTCTACATAGACGATATCGTAGCCATTTTTGGAAACTCAAGTGATTTCAACGTGTTATTATAGCCCAATCAAGCTCATCTAAACCTAAAGCTTACTATGAACGACGTAGTAAATGGCTGTCTTCCATACCTGGGCATCCCTCTCAGCCAAAGATCTGTTGAAACGATGAGGGAGATCTATCAACAGGAACTCAACCTCGATGAGGGGTATATGCATTTCGGAATCTTTCGTCCAGTTCGTTATGAGAAGCCTACAGCGCTTTCTCAATCAGCACTAATGCTAAACAAGCTGGGGAGCAATCTACCGCTAGAGTTAAACCCACAGTCGGATGCTCTGTAGGCCAACGAGTGCCGCTCACAATTCATTAGGTGGTCGAATGGTGTCATTACTATAAGAATACAGTTAACAACGGTGCTACTTGCAACAGTACACTTAGAATTCCTGTTCCTAGGTGACAGCTGGTTTACTATAGCAGAGAACCGTCTTACAGCATCTGTATTTAGAATCTATGACGCTGTAGTACTACGAATAGGGCAGTGAACAAGAGCCTTACCGGTCTCCTCGGTTAAGAACACGGTTAAGTCCATGTCTTTCACATTCCACTGTCTACACACTTATTAGTATGAGCTACATAGGGAAGAAAAACCGATGACCAGCTGCCCGCATAAAGAAACTTGCTCGAAAACGGCTGAAAATCCAGCCAGAGACATCCTGCGCCCAGATATATGCCAACAGATGACTTCCAGGGTCATTGTTTGCGTAGAACATGATTTAAACAATACACAGAGGCAAAGTTTTGCGCATTCTTCGTAACTTTTCGGGGCAGCCGGTAAAGCATCTGCCATTATGTCAAGGCTTTGGCTGTCAACCTCAATCCCCCATATGTTAATGTGTTGAAAACGCGATTATCCTGGTGATAATCATTCCCGTGGCATTTTATCCTGTTCGTCTATTTAATCTATTACACCGTGATTTTCACTCACTTGAACTGTCTCAATGTTTAAAGTTAGTTACATTTTCATACATGAACAGAATGTACCATCCTTAGTTTCGCGTTCCAGTAGAAAGGTGGTTAAAACACGACAAGTTTGTTGTATTGTATCGTTGAATAAAACATTATAGACCGAACTGATGGTCTTCTCAAGGGTGTTCCATTAAATTTCTTTTCTTCGCAAAGTTTCATTCACTAACGGACCTAACCCTCTGTCAAACCTCGGACTGTTCTGAATTCGGTTGCTCTCAGTTGATACTAATAATTTTTTTCACACGTGAATTATCTTGATACCCAAATGCACTTGAGCTTTTCATCTACAGATTTTAGGTCTGTGCGTGACATTTTCACACTTACAACTCTCTTATACTTCCCAAACTATATCTAAAGACTTGCAAATAATTCATAGCGTGCGTGTTGTTTACATGGAAACTGTTCTGAATCCAGTGGCCACTGTCATACTGGAATATACTTTTCTGTTTTTCTCCCCACACGAAAGTGTTTACAACTAGCCTGAAAATGTTTTCAGTCACATTAATTAGAGACATACCTAGCCGTTTGTTAGTGTTTACTTTAACTTTCTGTGAAAATCTCTCTCCATCAAATGATGAAGTAGTAATGGTTATTTTTCCTCCCATAGTGTTACGGATTACATCTCCGCTAAGTACTGACACACAACTTCCAACGACCGGTTTTTGGGCTTCAACGATTGACCGACCCACCATGTGATGAATCCTGTAGACAACTAAAACGAACTCGGTCGCTTCAAACCTACTGACGTAGCTCACTTCCGAGCCATCCAACAGGTAGAATTAATCAGCCTCCTCTTAGTTACTGAATGACTTCCTTTATGGCTGAACACTGTTCGCGTAACATTCATACCTGAGGTCTTAACTCGATGACGCCATCTGACTTCCGTCCGATTTCTGTTCGTTTGGTTACCACAAGATGCGTCCCCAGTCTCTTGCTAAATCATTGGGCCTCCTTATTTCTCACTGGCCGGCAACGTCCTGGGTTCCTACAACGAGATGGCGCATTTGGGATGAAAACCACTGTACACAACTTACTACGACATTCGCACATAACACTCTCATTTTTCGCTCGAGAGCATTAGACCACATATCCTATAACTTTCCACTAAGAGCCTGTACTGCCCACTGTTCACCCATACTATAAAGCAACTGCCCACACTCAGTTTTCAAATATGACAGATCTCATTTCTGAAACCGAGTTTTTTCCCTTAAAGACCCATTCGCCAGGGGTACCCTCTACCTTCTCCATTGTGTACAATGCCTTTGGATGGAGATGATCCATCCGCTTTTGATTTTAACTCCGTCTTAAGAACATCCGACGGATATAATATCATCGGCTGTCTTGACAAATACATTGGCAATTAGATTAGAATCTGCAAAATAGTTTACTCCCAGTCGGTTCGACCGTGAACCACTCGAAGTCCCAATGCATCTACATAAAAGCAGATAGGAAAGATGCATCACCGTTTTTGACGACTGATCACCGTTGTATCTGTTACCCCTACAACAAGATTCGGGGTTCTAGGTATTCCGGTCAACTGGAGAGGAATCTTGCCAATTACCGCAGCTGCTGTTCTGTAAAAATTATCACACGAGGTGACGGTGGCACCAGTAAAACCTCAGTAGAGAATCCCTCTTATGAATTCATCTACTGTCCAGATAAACTCGTCAAATCTGTCCTAGTGGTTACCATGAAAAGACGCTCAATTCCTTGGTTCGAACATTGAGAACCAACTTTACATGACTGCGACCACCCAAGGTCACGTCTAACGCCGTTTTTTGCTAGGAAATCAATTCCGGTAATCTCGGAATACCTCATCTTCAATCTTGCCGATCTCCGAATAATATATACTCCACCAAAAACACTTGCTATCAAGAAATGCAAATCCGTAACTGGCTGTACGTGATCCTTTATTCCAGCCATTCTATCATCTTATCTTCACACATACGTCAGCAGCCGGGGCGATTATTACTACCAAAGGAAAATCAAACAAAGCGTAGCTTTATCCTCTCCACACTACACACTAGGTACTTGCTTGTACCATTTTGCAATGAAGGTCACATGTCACAACTGGACATGAGACCACTTCGGAATCTTTTCCTAACTATATATCAGAGCAGTGCAACTTAGAACTAGCGTGTTACTCCCCGAAACTCCTTAGCTTGTTTGGCCACCGAAAGTCGACGGAGGAATCAAAGTGCTCATGACAGTTTGTCTCACAAACTCCGAGCATACCGTCCTACTAATTATGGCAGGTGTAGTCAACACAACGTTGTAATTGTGTTTGCGATCTTCAAATAGGGAAACAAGAAACTTGAAAGTCTATGGGAATGCGACAGCTGCGATCAATTGTGGGTGTTGTTCAACCTGAAATTATCAAATCCCCGACTACGCATCAGTAAAAAAAATAAACTGTCGACGTTCCCAATACACCATATCTTTACGGCCAACTCATTTAAGTATGACATCCTTGTAATCAAAGGCGGTACAGTCTTTGTTCCGTTGTTGTTATTTCTGACTCGTAAAGAATTGAAGCCACAGTCAAATCGAAGAAAAGTAAATACGATTATCAAGAAGTGGTTCAGAGCGCATGTGTTCCTCTCCTTTCCTGGAACTTTCGTGTTCCATAATATCGCACTGTCTCATCGTATTTCATAACAGAGATTTCATACATCCATCATCACCCCAACTCTTCCAGCAGATAAGCCACTGAAAATTTATTATATTACAGTATATCTCTGGTGATCGTGTAGGCCCCAAATTTTGGAGACAGGCTTTTCGGCAAAAATAAATTATTAATGCTACTCCAGAAAACCACGACTTGCGTCTTTTGATTGCCTGGCTACATATCAGTTAGCATTGGGTTTGTCTCGTTTTAGGGCACAGCACACTACCTTTTGTGGGCGAATTTCAAAGGTACATTTCTTGTCGTCATAATAAAACGTACTGAAGCGTATTAATAATTCGAGATATTGTTCAGAAGCATAGTTCTGTTCACTACGTTTACCGGTCAGAATGAATGTGTTGAGTTGTTTTAACTTTGTTACGTTGGTAGTTTCATTATAGAACCTATGGAAGAATTTTGCGAACATCCAAGCCTGATTACTGTTATCTCCACCTTTTCTTCAGCCTAGTAGTGGAAGGGTTCAGTCGTGATGAAAATAAATGATTCACTTCGTTGCAGTTATACGGCTTATTTGCTACCTGTATCAGGCAGTTTCTACATTCTGCGAGCGGCTAAGAGCTTCGGCTCATAAGGTGATGGGTTCCGGTTTGAATCTCATCCAGGCTGTCTCTAACTAGTGGGTTAAAATAACGTTGAATCTGACGTGCAATGTTTGCTTGAGGGTGGTGATCATGAATTAGTATAGAATATTCCCATAGATTTTATCCTATGATTAGCGATCCTTTCGCACTTTCAAGTCTATGATTCGGCAGAATAAGCCACTTTCACTGCAATTTTTTTTTATGTTACCTATAATACGGAAGGCTTCAGTTACTCGTCTTCATTCAGTCAGGATTCATTAAGTTCAAGACGGCTGCAAATTACCTGGGGACGTACCTCTAGTGTTTAGCTAAAAGGTGCAAACTATCGCCGTGGAAAGAACACCGAACGACCGCATTATGCAACTTGAGGTTATTCCCACAGACGGCTAATGCTGGTACTTAATTAATTACCAACGCAAGATATAAGCCTCACTGAGATATACAGTTAACACAATTGTGGGAGCACAAAGATAAATGCGAGCAATACATTGGTTTTGATCAAAATCAAGTTGCTTATCGTTGTGACAAGATAGTATGGTTACACTGAAAATAATGATGTCAGTTGTTTGCTAATCAGTAATGTTCTTAACATAATGAGTCAGTTAAACTGTCACAGCTGTTTATCAGCAAACCGATGTAGGTAGATTTCAGATTCACTTGCAAATTAGATTGTTTGCGTTGTCACGTTTTGCTCAATATTAGAATGCTAGGATGCATGTAGATACACTTGAACATACGAGAACATTTCCGCAATTTCATTTAAGTCGCATCGGATCAAAGCACATATTTTCAAGGTTGCATATCCTTAAAACGTACGACATCAGGGATACAAAGCAGTAAACAAAATGACAAAGATTAACAAAGATACCCAGTACAACTCAAGATAGAGATGTCTTGGCTACTGCTGTCTGTCTTTTTGGCCACACAAAAGCGGTTGTTAACGCCCAGTCATCCGAACCATTAGGAATTTCATTGCTAACGCGCACATTCTAAAAAGATACAAAAATCTGGAGTTTAGTGCGATGCACAACGGATGGTCGTTTATGCTTTTCCATCAATGAGCTAGAACAACGCATGCGACAATGGGTTGATTAAGTGAACTATTATTTCTGTAAGAGGGAGCTTGATAACGATGGAATGTGCCCTGTTAGAGTTTCTATGGTTCAGTTAGTTCAACTTATGCTATTGTTACAGCGGCTGCATCTGATTTGGTTAGGTCAGCAAGAAGATATCCAGCCGGACTGGTTAGTTTGGCTGGTGGGAAAAAAGTCCGTGTTGTTCTATTGTTAGGCCCAGTTAAAAGCAGTGGAGTCCGCCCAGGAATATTTCCGTTAGAATTAGTAATATTATCCCGTCGTTCATTTTAATTGATGGAATTCGCGTAGACCTTCTTGAGCATGTAACTACCTGTTTTTGGTGGTGTGTGACAGACCTTACGACATGTCTGTTAGGAATGAATATGTTTTGTTTACTGTATGCCATTTTCCAACAGGTTCAGGGGGCAAATATGGATATCACGCATGTAAGAGGTTTGTGCCGATATTTGATAACTTTCGAATGGGGCAAGGTAACCAATGACCCGTATAAAGCCGGCTACCCTTCCTTCTTCACAAGTTTACAAAGAACGACAGAAAGCTTCAGACCGATTGGCTTCATCAAGTAAGCAAAACTTTGTTCGGCTATCGAATCGCCCCGAACAATATTAATCGCACAGTAACACGTCTAATGTTAGGTACTATTCTCCAATTTGTTTAATTGGACTTGGTGGTTAACAACTCGAATGAATCACGTCGACATTTATTCCACTTTCTCCGCCAACAAACTTCAGGATTCATTCTATTTAACACTCATGTTAAATAATTCACAAGCAACGCGGCTGTAAAGTGACCGAACGAGTTTATGATTTTTCGGTTCCAGTGACTACCAACAGTTACTTCGACCTGGTTTGATCACCTTAGCACCACATACGACGGAGGATCGCATCCATGACACGTGAAAAAGTGACAGATTTTAGTGCCGTCACATATCCACAAAACTCTGAGATCATGGTCATCTATATACACCTACAATCACCTACGTGTACCTTCCGGCAACCAAAGTATCCGTTACCCGTGGTCTAGTGGATGTGTCTGGACTACAATCTCCCGCCTATTCACGTGTCGTGCTTACAAGTCTCCTGCATGCATGGTGTTGATTAGACTGAAGATGGACAAAGTAGCTGTACACAACTTCGCTGGAGGCCACGGGGACCAACTGTTTTCATTAGTTTTTCAACTCCTTCGGGGGCTGTGGTGTGTGCTTTCTCGTTTGCAGGCCAGCTACAAAACGTTTGACCAAGTTCAGCCCACGCGCAAAAAGAAGTGTAACAGCTGAGGAAAACAACCCTGAGCGTGTAACAGTTAAATCTGTTTTAATTATGTTTCAGAGTAAGCTTTAGTCCAAACGACATAGTTTTCCTTAGCCGTTAACTCTGTAACCTTGGATCTGAGGAAGTACCGAAGTGCTATGGCTGGTTTTGCAGTTCTTTTCCTTATATTCATTCCGTAGTTGAACCAGCATTCTTTCTCATGACAGGGTTGGTCAGTCCATTGAGCCAGGCTTATGTTACTTCTCCTTGAATAGGGATCTGTTTCAAGTGGACTACTTGTTTTGAGTGTCGAGAAAGTGTCCTGTTCATATGAGTTTGTTTTGCACTCTGTCCCTTAATAAACCAACGGTGCCTTATGAGTTGCATCTCAAACGCAATTAATTGTTTATCCTCTACTCATGAATCGCGTGTAATTATGGGTACAATATGGCAGAAGCGTCTCATGATTACTGACTGTTAATGATCTATAGGCTAAGATGAAAATAACATATTCATAACGTTTATACACTCCCAAGCATGATACCTCACCCCCACGCTTATCTTAAAACCGAAGAGATCTCGGTGAACTTTTGACTGCAATGTCGTTGTTCCTTCTCGAACGCTGAACAGGAATGTACGCTAGAAACTTACGTACACTCGAAACCGGGGTGAGAATATGAACGTTACGGCAATTTACATGATAAGTCGGACAAGTGAAGCAGATCGAATGGAAACATCATTCATCGTTCATGTTTAATTATCCTGTAATATTGTTTAGGTCTGAATGTATTTAGCAGCAGGTTAAGAAGCCTGTGCCAAAGATACTGTATGGAACTATGTATACGCGACTATTTTGTGAGGACTGCTCAGTATTTTTTTGTTTTGAGAGATCCAGTAGTGTATATTATTGTGTGAACAGGTATGCTCAATCATCAGTGGTTTATGCGTATCAGTGAACTATCGGAATGTAATTTGTTTGATCTTCTCACCTTAGGTCTTTATACTCAAGCGGCAAATTATGCTGCCTTATGGGCCAGAAGACATGGTGAATTTTAATTGGCGCTTCAGATTTGCTATCTTCGATTCATCCTAATTTGGCTGAGTCACCCCGTTCACCTGCTGCTGTTGACACTTTTGGATGGAGACAAAGTCAATGAGTTGAAGTGTATTTAATAATATATTCATACGACCATCACCAGATAAAAATTCTGACGCGAATTTGGCCGGGAAACAGAGATAAGGCAGACCTTGATCATGATAACAGTTTTTCTGTTGCAGTGGTAGTCACCGAACAGCCAGTCGATTGACTAGATATTCAAACAGACACTGCGAAATGGCAAGCTGTTATTAACTTGTTTGGCGGGAGTATTTTACTATCCGGTTATAAGCGCCTGTTGCACGGATTCTAGCGAACTCCTAACCGGTGTCCTCAAAAATTTTCCCAATAGGAAAGAACACAATGTAAAACAGGTGGAATATTTGACAAGACAGCAAAATGCTGAACATATCGCAACAAAACGTTTTCATAATGGAAGCTATGGAGCCAGAAAAGCTGTTTGTTTGATAAATCTATTCTTCATGATAAATGGCTTTGTTAGAAACACATTTCACGGTCGGGCGCATTCCACCTTAAGGTGATTTTCTAACGTTTGCGGTTGATGAGGTGTCTCTCTACCATACAAGTACAAAAGTGTTAGACTAACACTGACAGGTTTGCACCAATATGTTATGCTATATATCAATACTCAATCCATCGGGGAAATTTGCTTCCAGGAAACCATTAAACTATACCCATCTTTTGCTGCTTCTCGGCTTGTTTGAATTTTATTTAATCCGTGTTTTTTCGAACAAAAAGTGTACTCAAGTTTTACTTAACTGTCTGAGCAGTGAGCTGTAGTAAAAACCATGTTTACACATATTTTTTCCGTACCTGTCATTCCTACGGAAATTGAGGTGTGCTTTGAATTCTACCAATGCTCTCAGAGACTATCTGAATGGATTCTTTATTTTTCATGCTCAAATTTGAAATGCATTGTTCATTGTGCTTTTTGCGTTGAACTTGCGTTCTCATACATATGTCAGTCTTGATTAGTAGACGATTTAGATGGGGATAAATCGAACTGTCCGAATTGTCAGAGATGACGGATAGGGGTGTTGGAGGGATATCAAAGTGTTTTATCACATGTGATTTGAAAATTAATGAATGATATATCGTCAATGTGAAAATTTTGTTATGCCAGAAACATCGCTGTTAAAAAACACGCTAACACATATCACATCATATTACCGTCGAAAATCTAACAAGAACGCTGTCAATTCCGTGATATAGTACTAAAACTAAACACGACAAGAATTCATCGGGGTACGAGATAATAACATTTGTTACAAAATTGCTACGTTATGTAGAAATGCCGTCAAGTTCCCAGAGGAGATCATTCCTGAATTTCGTAGAGGCAAGTATGTGTTAAAAGTTCTTGTTTATTAGTGATTCAAATCAACAAGCCACGGCAAACATCGTTCATTGTCATACTTTACTAATTGTACTTCAATACACTTGCCTTTTTTTCAGTAAGGATAGGTAAAGTCCAACTCGGTCTTTAAGTTTTCATTGATTTCGACCCGACGCCGAATCAGTGTAGTCTTATAAATAAAAACAATCTCGGACATACAGTTTATTAGTAATAATGTCAACGTCGTCAGATAAGATATACTGGATAAGGAGTGTTTGACCTGCCCATTCCGTATCGGTAATAAAACTAGTTTCAGATGATCGGGATGAGCAGAATTGAAACGAGGGCAAAAAAATGTCGTGAGTCTAGCTTTTGCGATGAGCATAACTTTTGGCTGTTCTTACTCTTCAATCATGCATAACCAGAGATATTGCCAATTTGTTTACTGACGGTGACTAAACCCTTAACCACTTCAACTGTGTGGCACGTCCAAACCGCGTCAACTGTATATTTCACTAACTATGGTATGATAAATACACTATCACCTTTGCGAAAATATGCTCTTGAAGTTCTCACATTTTTACTGGTAAAACCGTTTTCGATATTCGGATGTAATCAAGAACCACAACCCTTTAAAACCGCACCGAGTTTTTCCATCTTATGTTGTAACTTACCGGTTGCATACCAGTTAACATATGTCAAAGCGGAATACATGAGACTGTATAAACATTACTACACTTACATTGGTTTCAGTGTTATGTGTGGAATATTTAAAATGATGTCCAGTTACACTACTGTTAAAATAAAAATCGAAAACTAGTATAGGATACTAAACCATTGCGCCTTCTGTACTGTCTTTTGCACATGATGTTCTGCATTAAAAATTGCAGCGACAACGAGTAATTAAGCGGTGCCCTGATAAACTGTTTCCATGTATGCCCTAATTATAATGGGTAAGCTGCTAGTTAGGACTTAACTACTGAAGGCAGGTTAACGTTTTCTGTAGAAAACAGAGCAATTCCTGGGGTACTGTCTGACTTTGTTATGCGAACCTGTTGACTGATACGCAGAAAGCAGCCTGATAAGCAGTGTCCGACAAAAATATTCAAAACGTGCAGAGTCAGAAAAGCGGTTATCATTACGGGCTGTTGACATAATGTTACATGAATTATACCATCTAAGCTTTCACCTATCTCACTGAATAAATATCGACTTATTCAGTTTTAATCCCTCACGTTTTACCAACGTGCTCATGTTTCCTCCGATGAAATCGAACAATACGACCTGTGTAAAACAGATTATTGGCTCAAACCCGAGATACATATGGATTTAGCTAGCCTACTTGCTGAGGCAAACGCAACGCATCCTATTCTCAACTTTGCACTTGATACCGTGAAAGGTGGACGAACATCTTTCCTGGATGTGGTCCTAAATCATCGTGCAGACAGGTCGGTTCAGGGAGGCATTCACAGAAAGTGGACTTGAAACAGCCAGTACACTCACTTTTTCAGTTACTTACTTCTCAAACAGAAAAGAAAAACTTAGTTAGCAATTTTCACGCATATTTATGAACATGTACTCGTGACATCACCGAAGAAGATCCGATATTTTTACGGTGGACATTTGCAAAGAACGCCTATCCCTAAAATTTCGGTGAAAGGTATATGGAACTGACCACACCTGAAGTTAAACTCTCACCTACAAAAAATAAGTTTTTTTAAGTTAAAGCATAAAGACGAGGCGCTGGCTGCGCTGATGACTCGTAGAACAGATAGTGCCACTAAAAAGGCATACGGTGTGACACAACTGCGAATCCCGTTCAGACCAAATCCGGTGGTTTACGTACAACTCAAAGATACCTTGCCTTACCGTGCGACCTCATTTTGTGTTAACACTTTCAAGTGTTCCAGTAGAACAGGTTACGTCGGTCAAACAACTGAGTACCTTTCTCGGAGGATACGTGAACGCCACTTCACATGGCTGGCTAAAAGTGGCATGAAGTTAATTTCGGGTACAATTCTGACGCACCTCAGTGGTTCAGGCACCAGGCCTTACCGGAACTAGCTTTCCAACCAATTTACCGTTTGCGCAGCTGTCAATTCAAAGGAGTCAGATTTCGTATTCTGGTCACCGTGGAACCGATTGGAATGTGGTTGCGCAATCCACAGCTGTGCGTTCGGAAGTAATTTATGTAGTCCTTGGAGTTACCATGGCTCCCGTTATTTACTTGTCACTTCCAAACGTCAATTTAGTGACCTAATTGTTCTGCAGTTCAGAACCGTTGGATGTGATTACGTGACAAGTTGCTCTTGATTTTGCTGGTTTGACAACCACGATGATATGAAGTGTTATGTAATTGGCCTGATGATGAAGAACCGAGAACCGACTTTTACTTTTGATACTTTTGGTCTGTGGCTGAACAAGTTATACAGCGATATCTAGTCCGACCATCACACCAGTAATTTCTCCATTACGATTTGAATTTCTCGTGAATTTTTTCTAGTGAACGTCTTAAAGATGTGTACCAGCAGTTCTGTGATAGCTGCACACGAAAGTGGTCAGATTAAAAATATTGCATTTCAGGTCACAATGTGCAGTTCAATAGTATGCCTAGTATGTTCCAACAAATACAGAGACCTTATCAAGTGCTGACAAATCTGAAGTTGATAACACACAACGGATCATTCACTCGTGACGTGAGTTTCAGACTTCAATCTCAGCCTTTCTATGTCTATTTCCACCTCAAGAAATGTTGAAGTTCGTTTAGGTATGGGGGTTTGGAAATGCACCCATACAAATGCGAAATATAATTGTTAAAATCCCATGAACTGTGACCCTATTAGTTGTAACCAGTCGAACCAGCGATTAGGGCCAATTAACGCGTATATTTGTACATATTTTTTTTCGGTCAAGATATTGCGTTTAAAATTTATTAACATATTTCTGAATTACGCTACAGCTATTAGGCCAGTGATTTCGAAATTAGCGCGATGATTATCATTCTAGTGTTGTTTATTCAACATGGATAATGCATGTATCACGTGGGAATCCAAAGGTTCTTGCTATTAAGTCTGACCAACGAGCGCACATATATTACACGGCTATGCCCTTAAACTAAATTTTGGAGACACTACAAACAGGGGCCATTGTCCCCTTAGAACTGTCTTAAAAAAACTGTGGGTTTCATTATTTAGCATACTGGATGTATTGAACTTGTATACATTACTATAAACGGACATAACACATTCGATTCCAGCACAATAATGTCGACTGAATTAAGCTACCAGAATACGTGAGCGTGGAATGAAATAAAGGAACGAGTCGATATACGCAAGCTGCAAACATGACTGGTACTTTAGTCTGGGTTGAATTCAAAATGTGTCCCAGGCGTACAAATAAGTCATTTAACGTAGTTCATACTGCATCTTTGGTATATGTGCTTATAATTTTTCAGTTGACATGATATTGTTCTTTTGAAAGAACCCGGATACGGTCTAGCTAAACAGTCTTTTCAAAAATAAATCCTTTTGTATCATCGTATTTCTTTTTTCAATGTTACGTGTTTTGTGCATCTCAGCTGATCAGATACAGTTATCAGCTTTTTGTTTTGTGGACCTTCGTCAGCTGCGCAAATGCTAATGAACACTGTTTTCTAGACATCTTATGCTAGGTCCGTTAAGCCAAATCTATATGCGTTGTTTCAAACAAACCCGAAATCTACCGAAACTGAAAACATAGCTGGGAGGGGGTAAAGAGGCATGTCATTCACGAAATGCAAATGAGGTACTTTTTGTTAGAATCGAATAATTAATTTTTGGCTACTTCTTTTCCATTCCTCAAATAAGTGCTGAAATTCCATAAGAGTAATAACAAGAAACTAAGTCACTCACCGTGATTTGGGGAATTCTATTTTCCGTCAATACGTCGGTTGAAATTTACTATCTAAGTAAACAATATATGGATGTTTCGGGATAAGAAAAGAGTTCACTTTCAACAGTAAACTGATTTCAGGTTAACCAAATTACTGCATATCCTTCCTTTCAATAAGTTTTAGCTGGAAGTAGCGAAATGTGTTAACCAATACCGCGAAATCGTAAATTTTATTTCTGAACATTTCTCCATGTCTACACAGTTAATTACGTGAATAAGGCTGAAAACTCTACTTCGGAAGCTATGAAAATTACGGTTTATTTTGAGTAACAGAACAATAAATGATATATGATTTAAAATAGTTAGAGGCCAAGATGAATTTCATTTATCGTTTCATGTTTGTTGATGCTACGTGCTCATAACCTCAGAGAAAGTAAACACGCATGTGTGGCTTGTTTCAGCGTAAGGGTCTCTTGAGATCCATAAGGAATTTGTAGGGAAAATGGCCGTTCATGAAAAACAAGTCCTAACTCAAAGTTTTTCCGAAAAACGATTTCTTATTCCCTACGCTTAGTACGTTACTTTTCTCCATTGCTAATACGCTAGCAGTTTTGTGGTTAACGTCACATGGCTTTAAATACGATTGATATTACTAGACATGAATGTCTAATAATGTGGTAAATGGACGTTTAAGATGGTCGTACTATCGCAGCTACTCCGTTTGATGACAACTGTGTTTTCCGTTAAAAGTGACGTAAAGTAGTTACCAGAGTGTTTGTGGTTGCATGCTTGATGGACTGAATCTAGTGTGTAGAAGGTAGGTTTATTTGTTTATTCGTTTAATATCCAACCAACTAATTTTCAATGCTTTCTTTTTTTCTTTAAAATGTTTGACGCAGTCCGAAGTCCATCATTTTGTGTTGATTATTTTCGTTCCTTCTGCTTAGTTGTTGTGTTTACCACTTTAAGTTTATTTTGTCCGCACACATTAACTTCCATTGTAAGGTGAGCGACATATTCTGGGTATGGAGGATAGTTGTGAAATATAACCTTATATATTTAAGCTAGCACACTGAAATTATACACAAACTACAGGAAAAGTGTCATTGAAAACCTTTAAATCACAATTTACGTCATCAATAACACAAGTATATTCCATATAAAGCTGGAAATGCGTGACTATTTCCATGGAGACCGCCTAAATTCCATCACCTTTTGTTCGTCCGACTAACTAGTTGTAACGTTATTCACGTCAGTACTAATGCCAAGAAACGACTGTCTTCCTCACTATAGCCGGTCAACACTTCTATGGGCAGCCTTACTGGAAAAATATACTGAAACCGTTTCGACTGTTTTTTACTCGCTTTCTATGCTCATAACATCAAATGTGATTCCTCAAACGAACAGGTCACAAATGCACAAGAAGTGTTCGACTGATGATTCCTGGAAATTATCACATAATTATTTTATCATTTGTTGAGATAGGTTAATTGAAAAGGTTACTGTAGTTACATAACGAACGTCACAGAATTCACGCCTATCTATACTGAGGAACCGATGCGGTTTACGGTTGTGTGTCACTCCTAATGCTGCATTGAGACTGTAGTGTGGATAGTGAAGCATAATGGGGCTAGTTAAACTCACGACACGCATCAAAGACTAGAGTTGCTGCAACCGTGTAATGACCATGAAATGGTGAATAGTGTTTAAAAGAACGAAGCTGAAATGACATTACTGAACAAAGTGTAACAACGGTGGGTCAGTTATCGGAGTTGCAAGAAAGACGTTCACCATCGTGTAAACTTATACGTATTCATTGAGAAGTCTTTCATACCGTTTAATTTACATTTTAAAAAAATATGCCCTCGGGTACGATTCAGTTAATGTGCACGATGTTGCACAAAATAGAGATGATGCAGTGTCTACTTACAGGATTCTCCCACCAAGAGTTGTAGACCCAGCTTGGGATGATTTTGGAAAACTGACGCCCATTCACGAATGCTAGAAATGCGAAACAACGTGCCTAGCTGAACGTGAAGTTCAGTGCGTCGGGTTAAATTCGACACTAAACGGTTTATAGCTATGATCCTAAAGAACACTTTTGGGATTGATTACTCAAGCTTTCGAAAAACTGCATGAGTTAGCTTCAATTGGGAAATTGACACTTGTCATTTCCAACTCACTGATGAGAGTGTACTTATAGTGCCATGAAAGTACTTAGTGACCCAACGTATGTAACCTCAATGATAGTTTTAACGAGTGATCCTCACTAAGCACGCATGCATGTGAGAAGTCGGGTTTCTCTTGCAGGAGGTGCCTAAAGACGGCATGAAAATGCAGGAAGTAGCTTGATGAGACTACTGGATGGAATGTGGGTTGGAAATATTCGTCGTCCAACTATACGGTTGAGCAACAGATAGGGTTAGCGGATGCGGTAAAATCCAGTGACCTCAACTATGATACAAATACGCAATTTGGTTAGCGAAAGATGCGCCGTTCATTTGTGTTTGAATTCGTGATCAGAAAATGTTGCTTTAGAATGCCGATAAAAAAACATTTACCTAAAGTGATAGAAATAACTGTTGGGTTAGTGGGGAATTAGTTTGAACTACGCATGTTTAACACAGCAGCAGTATTCTGTCGACAAAAATAGTCAGGTACTAGTATAACGGTGGAGCTTATTACATTGACTTGGAATACAAATTTTATTGAGGTATTGGATTGCGTTTGGCTTTCAGAAGCGGGTTTGAGAAGCAGAACGAGTTCCAGAAGTGAAAAACTGGTTTACATACCACCATCGGTGCAAACGGGTGATGACTGCCTGTGAGTGGAGTGGGGAAACTTAAAAGAACGAAATATCAGATTTTCTGGGACTGTCAGACTAAGTTTTAACTGTAGAAATTTACAGTGCGGCGAAAGTGTCTGTGATAACTTTGCAATAGTTAGAGT
This sequence comes from Paragonimus kellicotti, assembly GCA_014220965.1. Taxonomy (NCBI): domain Eukaryota; kingdom Metazoa; phylum Platyhelminthes; class Trematoda; order Plagiorchiida; family Troglotrematidae; genus Paragonimus; species Paragonimus kellicotti. Next base: position 199,746 of record LOND01000007.1, read on the forward strand.
GAGACAAATGACGATGGTAGATTGAGTTGTACAGTTGTTTTGATGATTTTCTCTATAAGGCCGTTCATTGGACCAAAACCTAAGTACATAATCGTGGGTATTGTAGTCATTTGTCAATGAAAACCTCTTTTATAAATTGTCTAATCGACGGGTGGGATGGAAGCAGTTCCGGGTCAGATGTGTTGCAATTACTTACCTTGTGTGATTGAGAGATTTTGGGAGAAAACTTAAGAACTGCAGATCCTCAATAGAATACTTTTAGTCAATTCTACCAACAGCCTTGCAGCCTGCATTCACATTCATATAAAACCATCCAACTGAAGTTAGTCTGAGCCATTAACTGTAACATACCATTCCAAATGTCACGTTCTCATGCGTTTCAAGCACACTAATTCCGGTGATTTACTACAAGATTCTGACAGCAATGGAAAAGTGGCATATCTCCTGGTCACAACAGCGTATCATACAAAAGTTACTGAGTCCCAACACAATCGTAATTGTTCCATACAAGATTATGTATTTTATAGCTGCACACGTGGCACAATCGCGACAAGTTCCCTGAAGGAGGGGCGGGTGTGGTGGATTATCAAACCGGAGGTGCGAGTATTCCAACACTCAGTGGAATACCTCAACGCGGAGGAGGTACGTCCAAAAGCCCACAGCGAGCGAATCGGGGACATCATGGACGACCGGACAAGCCATTGCCCAACGAGATTAGACCAACGAACAAGGAATGGCAGACGAAAAGCCCCCAACAGAAGGCATCGGCCACACACACACACACACACACACAAACCGGGCAGAAGTGCACATGACGTGTGAACGGATACCCGGGGTGTTGTGGGCCGGAATTCTTATATGTACACGCGAGAAAACGCATGACACGACAAGCAACTGGTTGGACAATAAAGATTATGCTCATTGAACGCCTTTTCGCTACATTAGGTTGGCGGATTTTAGCAGCGAAATCGACGAAGCCTTGCCACCAGAACTCAGAAATCAAGTTGGAGTCAATAATGAGGTGGCGTTGTTTTTCTGCTAGTGCAATCATATTGTAGAGCCTACCAGACGTCTTTCCCCTCACACACCTCACACTGAACACAGAATTCTAACATCTGTTCTGCTCCCTTTTTGTGCTGGTTATTTCAGTCTTCCAAAAAGATCAACCGGGGGAATGACGAAAGTGCTGTTTTGGATGGACAATAATAATACCGAGTTGCGTAGGCTGCCGTTTGAGACTGAGGATTCGATCAACTTATGCAGTCGAAATATGCGCACTGCAATAGCCTCCATTGACTGAGAGCCATCTTGCTCTTGAAGAAGATTCAACACAAATGGGATGTATGATTATTTGAAGTTGGTTGCCGAACAGGGGCATCTATGTACTGGAGAGCAAAAACAATCTAACTTTGGGGCTACTTCGAAGATTGTCTAAATTTTTTTGCATTATTATGGTATAATCAGGCCCTGTTCGTAAGCTCCGTGAAGGCCACATTTTTACTTACGCTTCAAAAATGCATTGTGGAGTGAGGTCGTATGAATATACTCACGTCGCTTTTAAGTCGTTAACCCACATATACTTTCTATCGACTCAACGACACACCTGACTTTATTGCTCCTAGTTGTAATCCACTACAAATTTTCTTATTTACATCGTGAAAAGAAAGAGGCAATCTTTTAATTGATTGAAATAATCGCAGAAACACTGTAGAACTGATCTCGTACACCTGAACGTTTTCGTGAGCAATGTATCTTTAAGATGGTTGATAATAACCAATATAATTAGGCCTCATATCGTCGTATTTTTACACGTGATAACTTAGGTTCATCTTGCAGGATAATGCATTTCAAAAAGGGCGATTCCTTCAAATGCTGTTTATTATTCCAAATAATTGCTCTTCTAAAACGAAAGATGAAACATACTCGATAGTTAGCGCTTGATTTCGAGACGGCCGATTTTGCATGTCTGTGTACGTGCCCTGTTTCACAACGTGAGTTATTTCAGTTACATATGAAAGTCTTATGTGTTAAGGAATAACTGAGCGGTGTTATTTCGTATCAGGGCACTCAATCCAGACGTAGAAAATTTAGCATGTACCGTGGTCCAGATTTTAACATTTTTAGGTTGATCATATGTGTCTGTGTTCACCAGTACGACCTTGAATTTGGTTCACAAACGCCGTGCTGTTGGCCTTGTTTCTAAAATCAGGACCTCGCTTTGTTAACCGTGTCTAACAACCAAAGTTGAATTAAAACTATCGCAAAAAGGCTGACTAGACTCCAGTAAAATTAGAAACGCATTAGCAAACCAGGATGAAGATTTATGGAACGGTGAAGGTATTTAAATCATTGAGCCAAGGTTGAGCGAAGCATCCAAATATACGTTTTTTTAAAGGAAGCCTTTATCACTCGGAGGCAAAAGTTCCAAACATCTAATGTTCGGTAGCACGCAGCAAACTTACAACCGTGACAGTGCGTGAGTGTGGGAGGTGTATAATTAACAGTTTGTTGCAGGATTAATGCCGGGGCAACATTAAATACCTTTTTACATGTGCCTATGATTTTAAAAATTTACACCACACTACAAAACAAAACTATTCGGTGCCAATTGTCTGCTGCGGTATTATTTCTCTCCCTGCCAATATCGTTCGAAGCTAATTTCAATCGAAGGCTCTAAATTATTTGTTAACAACTGCTTTAGTATGTCGAGGAGGACGTTAACTGGTCATCCTGCCAAAAATTATGAACGCAGCTAGCACAAGGTATAGGGACGTATCAAAAACTGCTGAAGTTTAGTGGCGGAAACTGGCCTGGACGTTGGCTGTACTGCAATATAATGCGTTATTAGGTAGGTTGACGTTTGGTCCAGCTTGATAAACAGTCGTTAAGCATAGTCTGCTGCTGTCGTTCGGCTTCGAACTTGCTGACCTCAGGTTCCAAAATTATCGCGTCAAAAGATGTTTCAGTTTTCTATGCAACAGACTCTCGAACCAATTAATAAAGTTCCTCGATGTGTTTGTGCCTTCTGAATGTAATAGTATTGAGCAGCGAATGCACTGTGAATTTCATCAGCATCGCTTTTATCGGAAATGCTGAAGATGCTTGAAAACGGACAGGTGAATGAGTGAGTGCGAGAGGCAGTGTCAGAGTTGTGTTCAAACATTTTTTGAGGAGATATCCGTCAGACTGCCTATACACAGTCTCAGTTGGACGTTGTAAGCAAGTTAGAGGTTGAGGCATTGTAGCTTAGTTACGTGTTACAAGCAAGTGTGACGGCAGAATTGAATTTCCCAGAATTCAGTACATGGGGCGCATGTAACTCTGTTAACTGACTTTTGAAGTTTTCAGACTGACTTCTAGTTCTAATTGCTGAACATTTTCACTAAGGTACAGGCGATGAAAATTTGATTCAGCGACTCACTTAAAGTCAGTGCGCAAAAGTCATGAACATACCGCTTTGGTAGATCTGAAAGTTTCATCTGTGGCTCCTTTGAACTAACTGTGAAGAATAAAACTGACTGTTTTCAATACGTTGAACTTTCTGTGATTCCCTTCATTTAGCATTCGTTTGTAGACTAAAAGATCTTGAGCAACTGTTAACGTTGGGCCTGTTCTCTTTAGATGTGTGGTACTTGGAAAACCCGTATATATTGTCCTCTTGTGTATACCGTTTCAGGATGTTACTGATAGATTGAATTCTATTGCGACAGCGGCGTCCTCAGGTGTGTATGTAATTTTTTCGATGGATTCCGCGAAAAAAATATAAAAAAAGCTTTTTCAACTTGAGCATACTTTGTGCTGAATTTGAAGCACTGTTTGAGTTGTTCACTCATCGTGGGGGCACTGAAACTATGCGAAATTACCTGGGGAAATTGTGACAAACAAAGTTACAGCAAACTGCTTGCAAACCTCTGTTAAACCGTGCTAAGGAATGTTAGATCTTATAAACTTGTGCTGAACTTCGGGGAAACAAAAATGACTCAATCAACCTTAAACACAATCTGGCCAGAAAGAATGTAAATACTGGATCCTTAAGGATTACTTTTCTATCAAACCGTTGACAAACATATACACGTTGGCATAATTATACCAGCCAAATATAGGAATTCACTAGAAACGGCCAATCCGTAGGAACTGATTTTCATGAGTTCTTTGGGAACCCTCAATTATCCCCTCTTGTTAGTCACTGCTCACAATTTTAGACATTGGAAAACTGCCAAATTTGAATGAAACTGTAAGCTTGAAGATTTGTCTCACACACTTGTGAAGTATTGCAAGGTCCGTCACCACAGAGATCGCTCAAAAAATCCTACTAAAGCCAACATTCAATTTCATCACACAGAAATACGCTTTGACTGGTCGGCATGCCATACTTAACGCATTACCTAATGTCTTATGAACCATTACCAATACGGATGTTCCTGTGTTAAAAATGTTTTTCTAAATGACGTTGCGGTGTTTTATAGGTGTTCGCTGACTAACAGGAGGCGTAATTCTAAACATGTACTCATGAAATCTGATGTTATTGGGGTGAAAAATTAGTGATGGCAAAAGTGCGTTACTGCGGTTTTTAGTTTGTAGACCGAGTGCATTAAAGTGGCTTGCATTGAGTCAAATGTTAGGTCAAATGCAGGGGATGATTTTTCTTCCAGTTTGGCTGAATGAAATTCATTTATTTCAGTTACGTTAAAAGTGATCGTGTAAATTTGAAAACAAATAAGTTACATCTACTAATGGTAGTACTATTCCAAAGAGGAAGTTAACATTACTGACATCAGAGAATCTGACCTTACAATATTTCACCACCCGATATTCCAATCATCATACTACCTTCTAAATTCAAACTGCACTTAAGGGCAGCAAGCCTGCGATTAAATTAACCAAATGGCGTTTTTCTTGATGGCAGTTTTTGATTTACCTGGAATCAAACTTTTAATTTTCATAAAAGGCCAGTAACTAATCAGTATGTCTCTCTTTGTGGGCTAGGCGATTAGCTCCGGAGGTTGTTTGTGGACATCCGAGTTCTGATTGTCTGATTGGCTCAAGTAAAAAACAGACATACACGCCTATTGGGTAAAATAGACTCAAAACAGATTTTCTTTTCTAGCTGAATGTTAACCTGGTGTCCAATCCGTTTCCTAATATGTCTAGTGTGCACCAAGATGAAGAAAGTGCTGCAGTTAGTTTAGAACCAACCTCCTCAGTTGTGATATACCGTTTTGTGTCTCATATACATGTTGGATATATAAAAGTAGTTGTCAAACTGTTCTGTTTCTATTCATCACCATCTTGAGTATCTGCCGATATTGGTTCATGAAGATGCGACAGTTCGATGTGTTTCATTACTCCGAAAACACGCCAATTTTATATTTGTCTATGATTATTCTCACATTCCGTTTGCCATCAGTCGATTTGGTTTCGACTGGAACCGTTACTTTTGTTATCGATGAGAATTCGCCTGTGGGCACGGAAATCGGAAAAATTATTGTGGACGAGGAGCACCATACCACAAGTGATAAACACCATAATTCAAGCAATACTCCAATGGTTAACGAATTATCCTTTACGTTACAAGATACATCGTATTTTGACTTCGATGAGCTTCGTCCACACTGCCTCGTTGTACGCGGTCTACTTGATCGAGATGCTGACCGTCAACTATGCACCGAGAACGGATGGCCTGAAATATGTTCGTGGTCAGGAGTTATTTTTGTTAGCGATGGTAGGCTTTTGGCCTTGCGAGTTATTATCCGTGATGTAAATGATAATACTCCGAGTTGGTCGACAAAACGAAAAGATGGTATGGCAGTACTGCAAACAACTGTTTCGGAAAATTGTCCGTTGGGAACTACCATCGATTTGCCTCTCGCTACTGATCCCGATCTTGGTGGTAATTCGATTGTACGGTATGAAATGGTGACCCACGATATAGATGGAGGCAGACCTCCGTTCGATTTACTGAGTGCAAATACATCAAATGGCGTCACTTATAGGCTAGTTGTGAACGGCTTAATTGACAGAGAACAAAAATCTAATTACATACTGATCGTAGCGGCCATCGATGGCGATGGTAACAAAGGTTTAGCTCGACTCACTATAAATGTGGCTGATGAAAATGACAATTATCCGCAATTCGTTCACTTGAAGAATGGTACAGGACGGCTACATGGTGATCAAGGATTCATTATATACATTGATGAAGACTTGCCTGTTGGTAATCGCCTTCCGCGATATCCTGTGGCGGTCGATAAAGATGAGGGAGAGTTTGGTCGTCTTACCTATTCCTTTTCCATTTCGACTGGGGATATTGTCAAAAGAGACTTCAGAATCGATGAACATACTGGTGAAATTTTCGTTCGTTCAAAACTAGATTATGATACTGGTGGTCTTATTCAATATGAATTCTTGGTCATAGCTCAGGACCAGGGGTCACCACCGCTCGTCGCTTCAGCCAGAGTAATAGTAAACATTCAAGACAAAAATGACAACCCACCGGTTATTACTGTAACCTCTGTTCAGCAGACTACGGACAAAAATAACTCTAATGGGAAATCCAGCCTCAGCTTGCTAGAAAATTCATTGGCTGGAAAATTGATAGCTACCCTAACTGTTCACGACTTGGATAGTGGGAAAAATGGGATGTTCACCTGCAAGCTCGGAGAAACAAATCAACTACAATTAAACTATCTGAAAAGTATGGGAAAAATGGATATTCTTCAGTTGATTTCAACCCAGCCAGTTGATCGTGAGACAAGACCTGAATTGCGCGTCACGCTACGTTGTAGCGATCATGGAATGCCGAGTCAGGTGTCGACAGAACTTCTGATTGTAAGAATCATTGACGTGAATGATAACCCACCACGCTTTACCAATCAGCACTATAGCTTCCAAGTAAGTTGCTTTTAACTCCCTTAATTGAAAACATCGAAATACTCTGTGATAACCATGTTGTTGGTGTTATAGTTGTTGTCTGCACCTCATGCATTCACAGTTTGTCGGACTCGTAAGAAACTGGCTGAAGTATTTTATTCAACACTAACTTACCAATCAACTCTACTAGAAAGAAACTTCAAGTAATGCGTTTACACATAATTATATGCTGGGCAGATTCAGTTTGCTATTTCTTCTCATATGTGCTCATGCTGAGTGGCAGAACCGATAAGAGACTGACATCTTTGACGTATAATATTTCATTTTCGTAAACTACTTTTCGTAAAGTTGTATTAATGTGCATACAAATTTAGAAGAGTCTGTTTGGGCTATATCGTTGAAAGTGGTATGACTGGACAAACCTATACCGTGATAAGTTTCAGATCAATTAAGGTATAAATTCAAAAACAAACCTTGGGCACACGATGTGGTCATGATGACTTCCACCCGGTCGAAAGCAGTTGTCTTACTATTAATAATGAATGTGTGATATGTTTAATATCTTATGTTTCTGTTCACATTTAATAGTAAAGGTTGTGAATAAATGCATATGTCAGAAATGGAAAAAAATACAAAGTCCATTTCATGAAATTTTATTCGTTACGTCGTTTTCCTCTTGCATCTCCTGAACAAATGAAAATCTAAAACCAAGTTCTAAACCAGACCTGAAACTACATTCCCTACTTACAGTTAACATACATGATGGACGTGATACAAGGTAGTGTTCATTCCATTGTAATGTTTATTAAGTATGGTTGACTTGACGCATACAAGTCGAACGATTAACAGTTTTTATATCAAACGGTAGACCGCTTTAGCCATAGAGTAAACGAGAGCTTGAAGTTCGTTATTTCCCCGTGCGATTTAAAGGAAAATTATATTGCTTATTTGTTGTCAAGTATGCGCTATTTCAATTTGAACGTGGTAACTAATAAATGTAACTTATCTCAATTCCCTCGCCGAATTTTTAGTACTTTATCCCAAGGCAGCGCAGACTGAGTTATCGTTTGCACTTGGGAATAGAAAAATAATTGTATGCTGCAGGATCAGATTATTTTGACGTTTCTTCTCCCTCATGTTTACTGGTTGCTTCACAAGTTACAACACATGTAGTTTAAGTGAATTTGGCGTCTTGTATATCAAACGATAACCAAAGTCCGGGGAAACGATTTTATATAGATACTGTTGCACAGGAAGATCAACAAGTATAATAAATTTGTGATTGTAACGAAATGGGATAAGGAGAAATTCAGTTGCTCATGATGGATGTTGTGAACTTTCTGAAAACATCATTTCAGCTAGGTTTAGAAGCATGCACTGCCCATTTTTATCGTTTTTCAGAACATTTTGCTGAGGGTTAACATGTGCTACGATGTGACAGTTGCACTAGTGCTAATCAGAACCTTTTCCTATTGGACGTGTCTTTTCCAAATTTTTGTCTTGAAGATTGCTGATGCCAACGTAACCCACCTATGCTTTGGTTGTCTGCAACCGTCCTATTGAGCTGATGGTTGGCCATACTACGTAAACTAAACGAGTATCACTTTGGCCTGACATATTTAAAACAACAAAGAACGAATCCTTCTTTGTTCGCCACTAATTTGCAAGAACCGTTGGACATGACAATAACTGGAGTGGACCAGTTTTCAGGCCGAATGTAGTAGTTTATTGAAGTTTTTTTCGATCGCTGTTCCCAATCAAATCAGCAATGCATACGTCACTCGACGGATGAACACTGATGAGCTCTCAAAAGGGACGCGGAATTTGGGAGCTACATTTGAGATCTTGGGGATCTGAACAACATTATCTAAAGGGAGCACCGAAGGAAATTGGGAATACAGTGGAGCAGCTGGCAGTGGGCAATATCGAGGGTAAACGACAAACAAAAGGGTAATTCACCTGTGGAGAAAAAAATGAACACCGGCAACGTGCGTTTTATCCGACGATTTAGAAGGTTTAACTTGGAAGGTTTCCATGATTGTTCTTTATGACGGGCAGATCAACCGGTAGAGGAACCTGGTCCGTATATGCACGTACTGAAGCTGACGGAAAGGCAAAACACTGTTTGGTCAATACGAAGGAAATATTTTCGCTGAGTACTGGTCTGGGAAAACGAGGCACACAAACAACATCGGTGAAGACGAAAAAATTTAGAAGCCAGTATCTGCTAATTGGTGGCATAAAAGAACGCTGGATGCGTATTGGCAGCCAGCTAGTTAATCACGATTTTACTACCAGCGTGACAATCGTCGAAGTCGACTACCTAGTTGCAGAATAAGACATGACAACGTCGAAGATCTGGCAAGCGCGAGTTTCTGCACTTGGTAAAGTTAAACAAAACAATAAAACACGCACGACTAGTAATCTTATCTGCGTAACCCCTTTACTTTAGTCTACCGTCGAGGAATACGCTGAGTTACTTACGAACGTTGATGACCCACATGTACAACTTAAATGACACGAAATTTCAACAACCGGAATATTCCGGCAGCAAGGAAATTGCAGAGTACTGGTTTAGTTTGTAGAGGAGCTAGAAAAAAAGAAACATTTAATGGAGACGTTGTCCGAACAGCCAAACGTTCATACAACTCATCTATCCTCCTATTAAAAAACCTCATAGGAAACACCGTTTTTGCGTGGACTTTCAAAGATTGAACGAAGTAACACAGAAGGCTGTCGAGGTAGCACAGTTCGTTGCTTAGATTTTTGATAAGTTTCGACTGGAACTGCACACGATGTTAGATTTACGATCTGAATAATGACAGGTGAAAATCCAATCCGCGGATCTTGAGAAAAGTGACTGGGTAATTCGGCAGTATGTAGGGCCTATATCTTGGTACACGGTAACATAATCGAAACATGCTGCACATCTAGATGCTGGTTCAAAGCGAAATCTCAACTCTGAACGTGAATAAATGCTGGTGATTCGCAACTCGGATCGTCGTCGATGGTGTTACTGGGATACACTGCTGGTCATTGCGAAATAAGGTCTTTGTTAGGGAAAACAGTTCCGACAGGCCGAGCTTTGTTTTAGAATTTCCAGCGCACGCTGAAACAGTTTTTGAATCAAGCGAGGATTTGCAGTCAGTTTGCAAAATACTTCTATTCCACAACGTCGTTGTTGTGCAAACTCTGGAAAATACAGAAGGTTTACATGAACCGACTTTGGCCAGAAAACGTCTATGGAAGTGAAACCGGAATCCAACCAAAAACAGTTGACACCGAAACTTCTGAATACAGCAGAATTACATTTTAATGGCAAGTGCCAGTGGCTGTGGTACTGAGGCAGTATTTAGGAACAATGAAGTATTTCAGCAGTCCTGCCGTCTGCAAAGTTATATTTAATCAATGAGATGGAATACTTATCAGTCACGTGAGCGTTGTACGGGGGGACGCAGTGCATGTTGTGTGAACAGTTTCACGTTAGGACTGACCATCAGCTTTCTGAATAGATCAGTACTTTGAAGGACTAGAGATGTAAGTTATCCCGCTGGATTTGAACGCTGGGTTGGGTAGTTACAGGCTTGTCTGACGTTGAATGCTATTGTGTTTTTCTCTGTTGTGGTTGTTACTTCTTACCGTTCAACGAGGGTACGATTAGAAATTGTTTTTATTCATCTTGAGTACAGGATGACTAGTTCAGTTTAGGAAGAATTCGCTGTAGTCCAGTAATCTTTTAAATGATGTTTGTAAACTATGAACTTTTGGGACATGGTTTGGAAGAAGTGGCGTCGCTAGGATTATGACATTGAGTTGCAACGCGCAATCCGAGCATGCGGAAAGATGGATCCAAGTTTGGTACATCGATCTGCAGCAGCTCGTATAAGACATGAGTTTTCCAGTCAGAATAAAGCCACCTTTGAACCTTTATTGTTGTAATGAATATAGTGTTAGCAGCCTCGCTAAGGAAGGAAGGAGAGTATAGACTGAGGGGACGCAAGAATGTCACATTAACCCTGACACTAACTTCAAAACACCATATAATTTGCATCATCCGTTCTTGAAATTCATTTACTTATTATACGTTATATCAACATCGGAATATGAGAAGCTGTTTGCATGTTATTTACCTAGACGAATTCGGACGTCCTGGTGACACTGAAAATGACATATTGAGAACCCAAACCATCTCCACACCATATGTTGAGCTGCACGTCAGATCGTAGCCAAAAGTCCAAATTACGAATAACCGTTCCACGTCCGTCTCAGCTCACGAAGCATAAAATATCCACGTGTATTTAGCATGAACTGCTGAAAGGAGAAAAGCCTACCATGCTGCTATCATCTGAGGCTTGCAAAGTCTCACGCCTGCAAACTATGCGATAGAAAGAGTAGGGCTGATTGCGCAGATGTTACTCTTAGCAACACAGCTCCGATTAGTTTTCTCTAAAAACTAAATCAGTCGTTACATTATGTAGTTGAACCATTATTAGTGAAAGTTAGAGAGATCGTCTATTTGATTCTTTCAGAATATAACGATTTTACACCAATCAAATATAGAGATGTTGCAAACAGGCGTTCAGCCAAATGGTTTGCGAAAGCTGTACGATTTATTGCAACTAGGAAATCTGGTCTGGCTATTGAATTTCGGAGGTTGAAAGTCAAAAGTAACCTTTCAAAATATTTACAAAACTATGAGTTCGATTCACATACGTTTACCGACAAAAGCAAACTTCGGTTGCAGTCTAACTTATCCCTCACTTGGCTATGAAGATCAATTGGTGATTGATAAAGTTGACGGCTGAAAACTGGAGTCGTGAACACCTGTACTCTTGCAGATTGAATGTCATCATTAATATGTTACTGGCAAGTAGTTTAACAGATTTGCTAAATTAGACAAATGTGAACTTTGGCTGGATTCGAACCGACGACAGAAGCAACATGCCAAAAAGTGGCAAGTGCCCTACCAGCTGGGCTGAGAAACTACGTCGAACACTTGGAAATTTCATACTTTCTTCAAAATACTTACCAAACCAACTTTCTTTCATGGAATTCATCAAATGATCCAAGAGACTGACTGTCTATGCAGGGTTTCTCAATGAGTTCATGATGGGATCCACCAACATAACGGATGGGTATCTGTTGTAACCCTGATATTAATAAACATGGAAATCTCGACCACGAAAAATTACCGCAACTGTCTCGTGATCTTCTTACGAGACAAGCCAAAAGACGCGTACAAAAAACAAGCTTTGTTCCTCACCAAAACGTGACTCAAGGCGAAAAAGAGCAAAGTATTTATAAGGAATGTAGTGACCAAAAAACACTACCGAAACATCAAATAGAACAGTTACCGAAAAAAATGGTTAAAGTCACTAATGCGCATAGCGGAATAAGAGTCGGTTGGGTAAAAAAGCTAGCCAAATTCACCCTGAACAGTTCCGCTTAGTAGGTTTGAGTCAATGGTTTTTTTTTCTTTTTCGACGACGGAAGCGATTTTGGACGGAAAAAAATGAGCGCCCTAACAGTATCGAACTCGTATTACCTAAAGTAGTTTGAAAAACCATAAGTTAGAATAAACCCAGCTGTGAAAAATTTGGGCCTTTTGCTGCACTTGGGCTAGCATCATGGCTCAGTTGGTAAAGCACTTGTCACATCTTGCCGTGCTCTTTTTGTCGCCAGTTCGAATCCAACTAAAGCCCAGAGATCTCGAAATCTCATCTTCTCCAGGTTATTTCCAATCAGCAAAATATGAATGGGACCAAACTCTGAAAAATTAAGGCTTCGGATTCACATCTGGGTCTCATCTATGTCATTTAATGTGCCAAGTTACCCAGTAATATACGATTGGTACTGACTTAAAAAGTCATTTCAGATACAAGATTTATTCACCTATTTTATTGATTTCAAGTAATTTTACTTTCTACTTAAGTTCCTACTCAAAACACTGTTCCAATCCGCAGTAATGTCCTGGTTTGTATGATGAACATTTACAGATAATGTTTTATAGGATTTGAATGGTGGGCATCTGTGAAACTTCATTCCCTTAAAACACAACATCCTGAAAAGCATACCTTTGAATGGTTTAATTCTCCAGTATCTTCTTCTCGCCGTTCACATTCAAATGTTTAAACACGCGAGTTTCAGTTATTTATATCTCAAAACCGTTCCTCCTAAAATGGTTGCACTGACGACAAAACGGGTTGTCAATGTTAGTCTATCTCAAATAGTGTGTTTTAATATTTCAGTGGGCAGCTGTAGTTTCTTCATCTTTGAGTAATGCGTCATTTGTAAAAATGCTATTATAGCTCCAAGTAAACAATCCATAGACATTTTTCGCGCTTTGAAATCTGAAGATTCTACATCTTTCCTGATTTTTTCCATAAGACATCGGAAAGAAACGCTGCCGGACAATTTATTGGCTCGATTACTGCATATGATGCTGATTTTGGCTTGAATGCGCAAATCACTTACTTCATCGAATGGCCACAGATTCAAGGATCAAATCCGTTCACCATTACTTCTAACGGTGAACTGAGTGCTCGTCTACCACTAGATAGAGAAAGTCAACCCGAAGGATATCATTTCACGGTAAGGGAGTGAATTGTAGTACGGAAAATTCTGTTAGTCTATTGGCGTTGAATAATTTGATTCGGTTCCAGGGGAAAAAAATATTAAAGTAAAACCGTGCAGATATCTCTCGCTTTTTGTAAAGTTCTGCTTCTTGCTGAAGCGAATTCATGACTAGTTCCAAGTCCAACAGTTGCAGAAAACCTGGCATACGAAATAAATGCGACAATGAAATTCTGTATTTTACGCTTTCCAGTAATGTCATTTTTAAACTTAAACTTTGAACATGGATTAAGTTGAACCTTTCAAACAACCCTGGATTACTTCCTTATTAATTTCTAAATTCAGCCTTTAAGTTGATGAAAACGAGGGATTTTTTGAATACTATGTAATGCGTTGTCACTTCCCCACAAAATATGGTCATTTTGAAAATCACTATTCCGTATACAATTGAGTGAGTGCATTGACAAGCCAGTTAAACCGTTCGTCAGCGCTGTACATTCAGAAGGATTCAGTACCTCTGCAGTTTGAAGCAGACTCACGTTATTCGGATAGTTGTGCCTGGGCATGAGTGAAGTGTGATGAAAAAATATTTAATAACTTTCAGAAAGTGATGATGTAACCTTTTATCACATTTACACAGTGATCAGGGATTCCTGGGGATTAAACGTGGTTTATGGAATCAGTTTGAAACAATGTAATTAATCGTAAATATTGTGGTCTATCAAACGATACTGAAAGGATTCTGTGACTATGGGAATAATGATTGAGGCAACAGAAAGGGAGTCACACGATGGAACATGTCTTTGCTGAAACATCTTGAGACAGATGAAATTATAATGATAGGGATTCAACTTCATCAGGACATCCTCCGGAATAAAAACAATGAAGTTTGTAAACAATCAAGAGGTCCGCCATCTATAGGTTACTTGAAGTCTGTAAATCTGACCTCTAGATACGGATAAAACCTATCTTGATCATTCAGTTTGCTGTTGAAACATCAAATGTCTAATAAAGATGCTTGGACCCGTTTTAGATTAACTGGCCCGCTTAGCCTCTGTTAACTTATATTTCGTTGTTTTCACATGTGATATTGATATTACTTCATTACCGAGGCTTTCCTTGTACGTAGTTTAATTGTTCACTAATTCAGCGCTTCTGGAAACGGCGAATGTTTTGTGAGAATACTTGAGTGCATCTCAACGTGATTTTAAAATATCGGTTTTAAATTTGAGAGTTCATTCTCGTGTGAACCATCTATCTTCTTATTACCATTTAGCGGTGTACTATATCGATGGGAAACTGGCAAACGCATACTGTTCTTATCTACTACATGAGGATTTATTCATCACTGTGAGTACGTGTATAGCCTTCTCATCTTTATCAACTCCAGCAGCAGCCTCTGAAACGTTCAACTGTTCCCAGTCCTACCCATACTTCACTGTATTTGGGGAAGTGCAATATCAGCTCTCACTTGCAGAAACCTATAGACGGTACTAATCGATGTAGCCCTCATCAAAAGAAACACTTAAGTATTAGCGTGCCGATTCTAACAGCTATGGAGGCGCGTTCAGCTAAGAGATCACATAATACTTGTTCAGTTAACACGTTAGTCAAAGTGTACTTATTTTTAGGCAACATCGTTCAGGTAAAATGTTCTTTCCCGATGCTTCGTAGTTGGGGGATGTTAGAAGCCTGAATTCACCAAAATTGCCTGGAGCAAAAGACATAGTCTGGCAGTGGCGTTTTGGGCGAACGATTAACCGGCAGACTGGGCACGACAATCACCGCAACATTTGCAACAGCTGAACACCATCCTTACTTCTCTTGGTCTGCTAAGAGGTGCTGCAATAGTTTCACACCTCACTCCATTGGCAACAGCACGGTGAAGCACGATCACTGAAAGTTCTATTTCTGCTCACTTGACCCACAATGGCATCAGGGGAAAGTTTTAAAGATGTTTGGAGTTCTGTAGCCTGCAAGCTAGAACACCAAACAGTGTCCCTCTAAGAACATTTTGCACTGTCTAATCTGTTTGATTCAGGCCAACTGATAAAACTAAGTTTAGCCGTAAGCGACTGATCACGCGTTTTGTTCATCCTGGTCTTAGGTAGACTTGTTTGGTGACTAACTATCAAGTTACATTCGAAATACTGGCATGGTTTAGCTGAATAACTAAAACACTGAAAGTAGTGTAGGTGTGAAGCTTCTCTGTGTGAAGTCCGATCGGTATTCTTACCAAAGTAAGTGCCACTGTGCATAAAATTACAGAATGAATTATCGGAATGAAGTATCAGAAACCGATGTATCTTTATTCTCAACGTGTGGGTTGTCTGACAGTCAAGTCATCTCTGGTACTTCCATATACTTGCAGTTATTCAGTAAGATAAAAGATTATGTCTACAAGTAGTATGCGTTTATTAGTCGCGGTTTTTTGAAAAAACAAATCCAGCTTTATGATTGTTGTTACCCATCAATTACAAGTACCCCGTGAACGTCGACCACACATATTATTATATGAATGACAAAAGCATTGCGTGTAGGCTAAAAACTCATACGTGAAAGACTTAATCGTATGTCTCAAACTCAATATAGTCTGCGGCCTAACAATGTAGAAAACTTCCGTATTCTGGGTAAGCAGGCCCAATAACCGATGACACCCACCAAACTGGCGGATGCTTTTGGAAATTGCTGACAAAATGCACTTGCCGTTTATGTCATCGTACATCATGACTCATCGAAGACCTCTGATTGAACTGAGTTTAATGGTACTTACTTGAAATACCGTCGCCATTTGTACAGACCTGTGAACATCAATGACTCCAAGATACAAGATATACAAACAGATACTTCATTATTCTCAAATATAAAACTGCATTTAGAACTTTAAAATGCTTTTGAAGTATTTTGGGATGATTAACAAAAATCTGTCTTTACTACTGCTGTTTATTTATTGCTTCAAACGTGTACAGTACAACACGTCACTTTCTTTTTCATGTATCTCACTCTCAAGTTCTCTTGTTGCAGCTTATTATAATCATTTTGAAACAACTTCCAGGTCATAGCCCATGACTCAGGATCTCCACGGCTGTCTAGCTATGCCAAAGTGGAAGTTGCACTAATCGACGTGAACGACTGTGCACCAAATTTCACTCAAAACGTCTATCATTTTTCAATTGAAGAGGAACTTCCTGTTACTACGAATTCCACTTATGTCATTGGTCACGTCAAAGCAACCGACTGCGACATTGGCACCAATGCTCAAGTGAATTACTATTTGGACCCACTCAGTGCATTGTTCAAAGTGAGTTGAAAGGTTATTTACCCATTTCATCACAAACCATTTTACTGTATAACGACACTCAGAAAGATGCTGCTGTGAGCTTCAAATTTATGAGCAATGTCACTTCTTCATCACTGGTTTGAAAGTGAACTCTGTTTATTTTTCGCTTTCGCTGATAGGTTATTTGCTGTTTTCAGAAAAAACAGCGCCAACTTACCTTTTTTCGTTTTCTGTTTCGGATAAAATAGCAAAGAATGCACTCCAGATCGAATTTTGTCGTGTTGGCAGTACCGTATGTGTTTCGATATTGCAGAACAGTAACATGAACAGCTAACTAGAAGGGTTAGCCAACTGATTGATCGAAATGAAATCCCGCAACTACATTGTATATAACTTGGTCAGAACGTGACATTTCAAACGTACTAAACTTGACCGTGATATTTAAAATCTGTTCTCCCACTAAACCTTGGGACAACTTGACTTTTATATTCGAACATTTGAACTATGTATATTTGATCTTAATTTAATTGCGTGAACAATAATTGCAAATCGCATTTGACGGTATTGCACATGAATGATTAAAGACGTTTGATTTATCAATAATACGGTTCAACAACTTAAGCCACAGAGGTACGGTTGATACAGCTTGCCAGTCTCCATTTTAGTTGAACAGAAAATGAAACGCATTAACGTTTGTTTACACAGGACCATACATTTGTATACCAGAAAAGTCCGTGTTATATACTTCAGAAACTTTATCAAGAACGGAGTAACAAAACCTGTTTTTTTTTGGTGCCATATGGCGGTTTGCTGAGACAGTACCAGCAAACTATAAGCTGGTAAACTTGTAACGAAGAATCCGAAGGGCGGCTGTATTTCTCTGACACAATTTTGGCGATCGTCCCGAACAAAACAAAACAATACATCCGGTGGTTAGGGACGGTGGTGGAAATAGCGTGTCTGAACAATTCTATAACCTACGATAGTAAATTATTCTCAGTCTACAAGAACACCACATTGATCTGTCCACAAGTAATCTTAGATGGTGGTGATCATTCTTCAAAGGGTGCTACAAAAACATGAGGTATGAAGCTAAGTGAGGTGTTTATACATACGAAGAGAAAAGAGGAAAATTGCGAGTTTCAGTCACTGTGTTGCTTTCGAAAATTTTGCAGATAAACGGTAAAAGTAACAAAGTTTTGCCAACCAACCTTCTCACGAATAAAACTTCTTTACTGACTGCTTGTTTCCTGAGAAGGACACAACAATTTTGTCAACAGTAAACAAATTGTTTTGATTTGTCTAATTGAATTCATAACATATGCAACTATAGCTACTGGAAGAAACTGCTACCAATTTTATCTAACTGCCGAGACGTTGCCAAACTCATGCTTACAGCTAATGATAGTCTCGAGAGAGAAAATTTTTTTCGGTAGATATTTGTCATGGCTGTTTTTGTAAAATCTCATCAGACCCATTTTTCGTAATGAAAAAACTATTTCCTTAAGTTCATACGTGTAGAAAGAAGACGTCGCAATATGTTAACACTTCGTTTACCCTCATCAGCCATAAACGTAAAATATACGGGCCATATATGACAAACAAAGAGAGAGACAGGATGTCAACACGTATAGACTCACACCAAGTATTACGTCATCAACACCACGATAACCCTATGGTTTGCCACAACCCCTATTATTCCCAAGAAGATGTCGGCAGTCGTTGAGCCTAACGGACTACCTATAGCCACTCTATCTATTCGTCTAAAAGGAAGTCGTTGAAAATTGAACTTGATGTTTCTGTACACAGTAAGATAAGATTTTCAAGATATTCAAGTGGAATACCTATATCACAGCCTCAGCTAAAAAAACCAATATAAAAACTCAACTTTCTTACGTTCGTGAAAACTTAATCAACGTCAATCGAATACATAGCTTAGGCACTCAACGATACGCGTTCTAACGTCTTTGCTAGTTCAAAAGAATCTTTGAGGCAACGGGGGGATAATATTCTGCGAATGGGATCCAGAATTCCAACCAGCCGTAGAACAACTTTATGATACGCCGAATCGTTCATACACAAAATTGGTCGCAGAGTTGCTCCATCCTTGTGTAGTTCTGGTGCGTCTCTCATTCTTGGTGTTTCCGTGCCATTTGGCTCCATGCGCCTATATTGATTTTCAGATATATGGCTGTGCTCTTTCCAGTAGTATGTTAGTTTCAGTTGTTCTGTCTCCCTTGAACCTTCGTTCGTCTTCCAAAATGATATTCTTTTATATCGCCTAGTCGTCGTTGCTCATGATGACAACAGCAGAACCTCTGTCCGGCTTTAGAAACACCAAATGCCGCGTTCCTCTCAATTCTCTCATGGCGTGATAGTGTTCCTGCCGGAGGCAGCATTGCTGACGAAAGGGTGTTGACAAAAATTGTATATAAATAGTTGCCAATTTCGCATGGACGGGTTGGTTCCGTAGATAAATTTCTACTTCTGCAATTTAACGGGGATCATCTGGCAAACGACATCGGGCACAAACTGAAGTCCGCCCTATCCCGTATGTATACGACCGCCTAAATACGCTTGGTTCAAACCACTAAAGGAGCCGTTCTGCACAATCACGAGCGCAATTTGCTTCACCCTTCTGTCTCTAACGTTGTCTATCCGTTCACTTGCAGTTGTAATGACGCTTAAATAGGTGGAACAGACCAACAGTTGTCTAAGCGGGTGGCAGAATACGTCCCGAACTGGTTAAAACAATTCATGGCACAACAAGCTGAAACCGGTGAATCCGTTGCCCGAAGCCCCACATCGTCGATTGCCAGACACCTCATGATTACAGGTCGCCAGGTTGACCTACTTAAATCACTTAAAATATTGTTACTTCAACAGAACCCGAAGCCACCGGCCTGTAACAAAGCCATATTGATCAGAACCCACCAGCCGGCGCTATGTGCACAAAAGTGGTTGTAGCAACCCATACGGTTGTCATGGTGTTGATGGCGTAATACTTGGTGTGACTCTATGTATGTTGACAGCCCGTCTATCTCTCTTTGTTAGTCATATATGGCCCGTCTGTTTTACGTCTGTGACTGATGAGGGTAAACGAAGTGTTACCATATCGCGACGTCTTTTTTCTGCACTTACGAAGTCGTAAAGTGGAACACAGTGTGTCAAATATCCTTGGGTTTTACAGAAAATAGATGCAGCTATATAAACTGTGTTGAGATATGCGCAAACTTTCCCAATCCTTTCTCAGGTATCCAACGAGGGCTATGTATACACCAGAAATTCCTTTAATCGAGAAAAACAGGCGGTATTTATTCTGAAATTGTCTGCAGTCGACTCCGCCCACGATCCTGAGCAGCGCCTGAGTTCAACCGCCGAAATACACGTAACTGTAACAGATATAAATGACAACGAACCAGTTTTCGTTCGCCCACCTTTTGAAAATGGAACCAATGAGGTCAGAAAAATGTATTTTTCTACTTCCTTTTACCTATTTACCTAAACTTTTAGGCTTGACTTACTCACTTTTGTAGTAAGAAAACCGGACGGAAATAACGTTACTCGAGTTCAATAAAAGTTGTTGGTTATATATTCAGCATCCTGGATATTGTGTCTGTTTATTCCGATATATCTCAAATAACATCATTCATTGAACTTTCAAATAGGAATTTGATGTACGAAGCTACTTTAATAACTTTACGACCCAAATAAAGTCTTCAGTGTAAACATATTTTTCAATTACACTTTATCTAAACCGTACTAACGGAATAGACATGATAATATCCTATAGCAAAAAAAAACAATATAGTGCGTGTGTTCATCCCTTGTTCCTTATCTTAGTGTTGACGCTTTCTTAAGATCTTTCGGTAAAATTGGATGTTTGAGGTTGAGAAGCACTCTAATTGATATCTATTTGCTTTGTTAGCAAAATGTGATTGATAAGTCTTAATATATGACTTTGCTTTAGATTAAATTAACTCGGTAAACCCGCGATAGCAAGTTTTATCTGGTTAATTTCAGCAAGGTGCTTATCCGCGACAAAAAACTTTTCTGCGTTGGTTACTTACAAACTACAGCTTCAAGTTTTGTCTTCATTTTGTTCTG
Organism: Paragonimus kellicotti; assembly: GCA_014220965.1. NCBI lineage: Eukaryota > Metazoa > Platyhelminthes > Trematoda > Plagiorchiida > Troglotrematidae > Paragonimus > Paragonimus kellicotti. The sequence continues at coordinate 220,576 of LOND01000007.1, forward strand.
ATTCATTGGGAAGAAATAATTTAATTGAACTCATGTTTGTCATAGGTCAAGCTCCTTTTCATTCAGCAGCGCTGGGGCTTTTGTGTCGAAGTCACCCTAACTACTTTACCGTTCTAATCGTGAGCTATGTACCCTGAACTAGTGTCACTATTGCTATTATTGTCACTATTTTTATTTGTACACTTTTCCCATGTTGTGAAATATCTAGTAGGCTTTACATTCTTTTGCTAATGCGAATCAAACATGCATGGATGTATTATGTCCCGCCGCTTTTCTTTGTTGGTTCAGTGATAGTTAAGCAGTCTCTGCCAGCATCCAACCCCCTTGGTTGAGTGCCATTGTCATTGCTTTCAGCGCTGTTTTTTAAATATTTTAATTTCTGCCCAAAACTAAGTGTTCATTCCTAGGTAACACAAGATCTGATATTTTCTTGTGAAGTACCCAGACTTCCAGCTACTTTTCCATCAAATCCTAAAAGTATTTTAAAAGAACAATGACTACGTTGGAGTACGCATCCTAGATATCAGTAGTGACACATTTCATCGTCATACAGGAACAGCACTACTCCAAATTCACTTTGCTGGGAGAACTCAGCTACATATTGAGAGCACGACCAGGAGCGCATGTTGTTTGGTAAATGTTATTTCGTGTGTACATTTTTTTTGTTTTGCGCCACTGAAGTAGAAATGTGTTCGCAGTAATAAATACCGAAAGTAGTTTGTTAGCGGCTTAACAGACAATATCGTTCGATTGCTTTGAATTACCAAATAAACAAATGTTATACTTCGAAGTGCAAGTTCGGTAATAGAAACTCAAATTTTGGTCCTCTGTCAATACATATTGTGAAATGTAACTAGGTGGGTGTGTAACAATATTCTTAGTCCATATTGACCATTTTTTGCAAGCTACAAGACACACGTGAACACAAAAAATGTTGCATACTAATAGACTTCTTCACCTTTAAATATGTGTGAACTGGAAGATGTAACTTTTGAGAACCGTGTATACCTCATCGACGGGAACACATTAGCGGTTCAGGCATGAATTCTATTGGCTGAACTTGGCGGTGTGTCAGGATGTACTTAAACTTGCTTTTCTGAAACATAACTTGCTTGATTTAATTTGGTAGTAAAATAAGCTGCGTTAGCGGGAACGTGTACATTAACTGGAATAATTTCTTGATTGCTTTAGATTTAATTTAAAATGAGTTTATTTATTATCCGCTAATTTTTAAACTACTGCACCGAGATGATAGAATTTTTATCTGAATATAGAACTATTTCTGGTTTGTCCAGATATCAAGAGAATGGGAAAACGACCCTGTTTTTTGCCACATAGGTGTGTTTGTTTGGTGTGTTTCCACAACGTTTAGACGTACTCATTAAATTAAGCGATGTTTATCACAGAAACTTACGCTGATCAGTAGTCAGGCGCAACTGCGTCCAATAAAGAAAGATAGAGTAACCAGCTGAGTATTTCCGAGCAATCAACTGAGGACAGCGCCTTAGCGCATAAATATTGACTTTTTATTATGAAGCAAAGTGCCGGTTAATTTTCGGAAGAATATTCATTTATGGTATGAAAGCCACTGATTACCGTGTTTTTCCATTGAAAACCAACATTTAATTATTTCGGTTACTTTAGCTCAATGCCTGTCATAAACCACCTGCTACTTAGGCGCCTTCAGTCTCACGGTACAGAGAACAAAATTGAACTATAAGCAACACGGTCATTTACTTTCACCACTTTAAGATGAGTTCGGAAATCAATATTTATTTGGTATAGTAAGGATTCTACAGATCATAACATCATACCAGTTTGAGTCTTGGTTTTACACCACGCGTTTTGATACCGATTTATTAGTTAACGGTATAATAATGTCTACTGTCCATATTTTTGAATTGCTTTGGGGGTATGTATGGATTGATGCATTACCGCTGCCTTTTTCAGATACTTCTTTCAGCCCACGAAAAGCCTGAGAGTTTGGTGACTTGGGTTGAAGCAACAGATGAAGATGACGGGCAAAATGGATTAATAAGATATTTGCTAGTCGGAGAAAAAAGTACTTTTATTTTACGCTCCGATAATGGAGAACTGAGTCTACTGAGAATGCTTTCTGTTGAAGACTTGGTAAGTTTGCTAAAAAGAAACTGCTTCATATCAACACTCTATAACTCCTTACAAGTTAAATTATATTGTGCACTGAATATAGTTATAGAAAAATCCGTTCTGTGATTTACTGCTCACATTACGGTTTAAGTTTTCGACTATTAAGTCAGTTTGTGAACCTTTGGAAAATCTTAAGCTATTTGTTTACGACATTTCTTTCTGTGAGTAATTTTGTTCATGTATAGTTTGATCCTGGATTACACAGTCACACGACTATGTTTCACAACAATTTCACTTATACCGGTTGAACGTTGTCGTGGAAAAATTACTGCATGAAACAAGCCGGGTACACAGTGAATCAACGTTGTTGATATCTAGTCATACCATTTTCAATCTTTGGATATCGCACTGCTGTACGTCCCAATCAACTCACTCTCTTAAGCACCCAAATTATAACCTTACAAAACATTATGCATTGTTAAAATCCACTGATATACAGATCATATAACTTGCTTCAATCGTGTATAACAGACAACAAAGCGCCGGGCGTGTTAAAAATAATAGAGAACCTAGAATATGACAGACCAACTTGGTAATGGATTCTAACCGAACTATCTTGCTGATTAGATGACGATGCGTCTAACCCTTTTGTGTGCTAATCCGACTGAGTAGAACAGTCCATCGTCTGGCCTGATGTACATAAAGTTATTCAATGAAAATTGGAAAACTGGCTTACCTTTCCCATGCATCTATTACTTTCCATTTGCTGACAACATCTGTGGAACATTTTTGTTTCTCTTCATTTTGTATTTACTCGTAGAATTCGTTCATCTCGTTTCACCTTGCTTGCCGTGGATTTAATGAAAGTAGCACTTGCTTTCATTTAAATAATATACTAACAGTCTACTTGCATCCACACCCCATTTTTATTTCAGTATTCATCACTGAGCAATGAGATAAACGGAAGCAATAACCCCATTACTCAAACAATTTAAAGCTCTGCATCGAACGACAGGCAAAAGTGATTGGACTAATTAGAATTAGTGTCATGTTAATCAAATCGGGTGTTCCAACAGATGTTTGTCCTGAGTCAGCTTTATCAGTTAATCGCGTCTAGAAATTTAGTATGGTAAGACCTTTAGAGTTGTAAACAAAACTTATACAAGTCTGTTGATGCTGTTTGTGAACTAGTCACGTTTTAATACACTCCCTCTGCAACTGTATTAGTTATCTCGTGAAAACAATCGCTCGATTATAATATACCAACTAAATTATGTGATGAACATTACCATATCAGTTTAGGTCTACTGTGTAAGTTGTGATTGCAATTTTACGGACATTCATTCAAAAAAATTCTCAAGGTAATGGGGATAAAACTTTCACTTGGCAGGGCATTTATGAGAAGGAGCATGTAGAAAAAATGTTATTCAGTGCGATTCCGCCCATATGCACAGTTACGTCAACAGAGCTTGGGAGGTTCCTGTTATGACTGTTTTGAGGTTGTAACCCACAAATGTGACAGTACTAGCTGTACAGTCCTAGTTACTGTAGGTAAAAATTAAACTCTGTTCACAGTTAATTACAGTCTTTGCACTGAATTAATTTTCTAAATCAGATACCTTCGAGAGGGGCTCTAAATTCGAGTTCGGCTCGTGTTAGAGCACGTCGGAATTGCACAATCAAGCTAAAACTAAATTTTGATTTCCAGCCCACGTTTTCCTGAGGCAACAGTGCTGACTATCACTTCAGTGTCTTCGCTCGAGGCATAGCGAAAGTGACTCATCTAATTTCTTGGCCATATTCACTTGTGATTGCCAGGGGGATAGACACAGTAACTGTTTTGTTGACCGCCACCAAAGACCTTAACAGCAGAACCTCTTCTTCAAGCTAAAGTCACGTAAGTTATCAAACTGACCAACCAAATTTAAAAGCACCGTTAATTAACTGAGATATGAATTACAGAGATTCAATTGTAATCTCTGTCTTCGAATCAGTTTTCATAATCCACACTCCGACATTTCATTGAAAGTTAGCATGTTTCCCAGGGAGTTTAAGGAGCTATTTGGTTTCACCTGGAAGATTTCTACTACAGAGGTTATCGGCAGTTATCAACACGGTTACCGCATTTCACTTCGCGGCAAACAACAAAATCAACTGAATGAATTAGTAAATATGGCTGAACAATTAGATAGGTTAGCTAAACTTTTACAAGTGAGAAGTCTACGACGTGAAAATCGGCATGTTTACCTCATGAGAATGTAAGCCGGAGATCAGAATTCTGTCGGTACAAGATTGTGCGCTCCTCGGGCTTGAGCAAAAGCTTATCTCAAAGAGAGTGGTCTTCATAAAAAGTTCTGACTGTTAACTGCATCAGACTAAAACAGAATGAAGGCTATGACCAGTTGTAGATGATATGGTCCACCCGTGAGTCCGTTTTCCTAAAACCAATGTAATAACCGGAAATAAGTTTAAAAACAGTTATAGATTTCTTTTAGTCGACTATTAATCCCTTACCAAGCGTATGGAAATAATGGGTGGTGAGTTTAGCTCCAGCTATTACACAGCCTAGAAGGTACTGCAATTCCGTTTTTGTCAAAAATCACTCTGCACTCAAATAACTCATGCGTGTCTGTTGGTTTACAACGGTGTGGCAAGTGACTACACCTACGGGCGTTACATCCGACCTGTCAGTCACACTGCGTTTCTCTTATCGGGTCTGAAATCACTCATTTAAAACCGGTTAACTAGTAAACCAGCAGTTAAGTGTTATGCATCACGGTGCGTAATGTACCATTTGTTAAACTGATATAAATGTAGGCGAGCTGCTGGTTGTTTATCGTAGGAGACACCGTCCAATATTCCAGAAGAAGTGACAGGTGAGTACTCAACACTCCGTTCGATTTGTGGCGAACCATACTTACTACAGAAAAATGACCGGTAAATTTGTTTTAACAAGCGACTGAAACGTCAGCTAATAAAGATAAACAAGTTGAAAATCACCCACAGTTGATCACAGCTGTCGTATTCCCATAGACTTTCCAGTGGGCCCCTTTCAAACTGCAAAGGCACTACACTCGAGTTTCGCTCTCATTAGAGCTCCTCAGTAATGCATATCTTTGTCACTGATGTGACTAGAACTCCGGCCATGCTTTTCATGAGGCAACCGTGTTTACTACTGCGTCACTGACCGCATATTAGGCACGACCGAATTATCATATGTGAACGCACAACCACTGTCGTTCGTGAGTAATGATCAGATTGTCCGATCGTCTCGATAGGAGACACAGTTACTGTCTGTTAACTCCGATCGATAACCCCGCGATTAAAACTTCCTAGACAGGTCGAAATCTCCGATCTCATTAAACCTGCTAGGCGATATTTTAGATTACTGGTGAGTAGTCGGGGATTTGGTTAATTTCAAGTTGAACAGCAGCCTAGCAGTTAATGAGATCGGAGATTTCGACCTGTCTAGGAAGTTTTAATCGCGGGGTTATCGATCGGAGTTAACAGACAGTAACTGTGTCTCCTATCGAGACGATCGGACAATCTGATCATTACTCACGAACGACAGTGGTTGTGCGTTCACATATGATAATTCGGTCGTGCCTAATATGCGGTCAGTGACGCAGTAGTAAACACGGTTGCCTCATGAAAAGCATGGCCGGAGTTCTAGTCACATCAGTGACAAAGATATGCATTACTGAGGAGCTCTAATGAGAGCGAAACTCGAGTGTAGTGCCTTTGCAGTTTGAAAGGGGCCCATTGGAAAGTCTATGGGAATACGACAGCTGTGATCAATTGTGGGTGATGTTCAACTTAAAAGTAACCGAATCTCCGACTACTCATCAGTAATCAAAGATAAACAAGACGACTGACTGTTCGGTGCGAGAAAAATGAAGCAATTTCACCTGTCGATCACCATCCGCTCATTTTACTTCACAGTTAATAGTTCGGCCGATCTGTACTGACCTATGCCAATAACACCGAACAACCCGTCAATGCCCTGCTCGTTTCTGATCTCTTCAAGTGCTAGCTTGTGCCCATGCCAATTACTTCCTTCACTGTCTCTTCTTTTTCCTCGCACTGTTTCCAGTGACAATCGTTGGCTTACCAATAGGCACTGGTTTTTAGTTCACTGGCATTGCCCCTGCCTGCCACTACCACTCATCAGTCGTCTAACGTCATTTTTGGCTTTTTTATAGTTTCTCATGCATTTTTCACCACCGGTGGACAGTAAACTAAACAACTAGACAAAGGAACCACAGGCACATCTTGATCAGGCATCCACTAATTACAATTAACACTAACGGCTAATAATCAGTATGATCAGTGAAGACAGGTATTAACGACCTGTGACTTCCACTTTCTTTACAGTGTGATTTTATGCCAAAACTAGGTTGTCAGGTTTATCTGTGTACCTGAATTTCTGGTTACTCACAGTCACACATTACTGCAACTTTGTCATGAGATGCAAATAAAGGAGTACTGGGTGTTGTAGTTTGACACATCGAAACGCGTGGGGGCAACATTGGTTATGGACGCATAAATAACAGTGTTCACTTTTGTCCGGTATGTATGGTAGCAACACTTCAGCACAACCAAACGTCCTCATCGTGATAAACCGTAAAAAAATACGATGCTAACTCTGGTATCCGATTTTGATCCTTTACTGAATAGACAGATAACAGAGGTGTACGTGCTTGCCTAGTTAATCTGTCTGCAGCACTTTGGTAACGAGGACAAACGACCGTAATTTCGCCAGTTGTAGCGCTATGATTGAAAAACGGCTGCCAGCGATTGGCGAAAGTGGCATATGTTGGACGTGACTAAATAACAGTGAGCACTGGCAGAAAGTCATCCTAGGGTGCATGTTTACAATGAGAGAAGTACTAATTTTCTGATTCACAGGTATCGATCCTGGACCAGTTTCCTCGTGATAATTATTAAAACTGTGTAGTGATACGGTAATGCAGAGGTGGCCCGCTGTTTGGAGTCACAAATTACGTTGGACGTTTAAGTTACCAATCGGTATCAGTAACAGGCTTTCTGCGGTGAATGCGTGGTGCATGAACCGTGCAAAGTTGCGAACAAATAGCCAACATAGGTACATCATTGCCGTACTATCCGCACAGCCGCTTAAAGGTCAGTAGGTATTTTTCAGTTCCCGTTTCGATGGGAAAAAGCGCATTCGCGGTCTGCACGCTTTAATAAATTTTCGAAGCGTTAACGCGCATTGAACGTGTTATTTTCCACGTATGTAGTTCTGTAGGGGCGTGTCAATCAACCGGTATGTTTGTACCATATACCGCTGTCTTTTGCTACTCAAAAGTGAGTTAAGTTCGGAAACTATCATACACAACAAAACAGTAGGGGGTTTATTTGAGGGTTTGTAATGAAATCATTAACACTCCATGTTTTTGCACGTAGTGAGAAATGTATTTTTGAGAATTCCATCGTTCTGTGTATCAGAATGCTTTTATCAAACTTCTCAGCCGACTACTAAAGACACGAATATCTGCTATATCCGTGGTCTTTTATGAAAGCTCACCAGTTCCTCATCAAAGTTACTCTTAAGCGGCTGAGGAGAATGGATGTTGCTGCTTGGTTACACCTGTTATATCCGGGTAAGTAGTTCTCATCTGCTTGCTAGTCTGCATAAAGTTTGGTCACGTAAACACTACACGGAACGATTATTTGCTTTTGCGGTGCCTCTTTGGGTGAAGATGGTGAAACTGAGGTCCGTGTTGTTGGCCAAAATTCTTATTCGTTCATTTATACATGCTTATCATACTGTGAAACAAGAATCTACTTATGGTTACTCTGTATGACTCATTGATTAAATGGGCACAATTCACCGCCTGCAATGGCAAGCATCACTATGATCAGCAGACATGCAGATGGAAGCTTTATTTCTATACACCATGGTGCCTGTTCAAACGTTAAGATATTTCAAACTGACGACCTTAAAAAAAAGCACCTGTATTCAATTGTCTTTCCAAGAGTAAACAGTAAAACATTTTTGGTTGATTGAAATTCCGATTCCTGATATCAGTCGGTAAGACTGCCGACATGAACTGAATTGTGTTCAATCAGCTATCGCCGTGTTATAACGTCTGTTAAACTGTACACAACTGTTTTGTTTTGAAATGACTTAAAATGTCTTAGCTCATTTAGCGTTCAACTCAATTTATGTTACAATTTTAGGGTGAGTATTCTCTCACCGTTCTTGCGGTTGACGGCGGTGAGAAGCCTAAAACGGCAACGGCTCAAATTGAAGTCCGAATTGCAGATATCCCCCCAAAAGAAGCTTATCAATCAAACAAAGATGGTGAAACTAACATACGTTCGCTGAATGTCCCCGAAAGAAGAGCTAACGAACTAATAATACTATGTATTATATTGATCACAATTTTTATCAGTTCCATACTCATTGGTGGTATTTTTGTTGTATCAAAAGGAGGCTTCTCAACACTATTTTCTAAGCACAAAGTTGTACAGCAGGATAATAAACAAACACATTCTGCTAGAGAACAATGTTCCATCAAAGAGGTGAACATAACACGGACGCTTGAACAGGATCTACAAACGTGTTACCCCCAGGGAACCATCAGAAGTGGATACTTCAAAACCGATGTGCATCCATTTATACAGTGTAATAAGGAAATACAGTACGGAGTACAACATAACCGACAATATTCTGATCAGTGCGCAAAAGAATGGCCAATACTGTGAGTTGTTGAACAAAATATGTTAAAATCTTCAATTTTTAACGCTACCGATAGATCTAAAAAGTCTGATTATGAAAGTTGGGTCAACTATCGTGAATATTTTAGTCATCATTTGTAATATCTATGCAGTGTAACTTTATAATTCAGCTGATATCTCTCAACGAATTGAATACAGTTTTGCTTCAAATATTTCAGTTTATTGGGACATAATATATATCTAAACCATGAATTAGAGCGGTTGACGCAAGAAAGTTGCACGTTTTTATCATCGTTATAAGGCTTTTCGCGACAGTCACATTGAAGTGGTATTAGTTTCTACAAGACTGTCACATTTGTTACAAGAAGGGCAGCACTCGCAAACAAAAAAGATTATAATTTCGAAATGCTCTCGGTTAAGATGCAGTGTTTAGTCGTTTTTCAAGTATGAAAATATGGTAAAGCATACGTGTATGGTAAAGCATACGTAATTCAACTTGTCAGCATCTATTCACAGAAGAGCGAAACTTCACATTATTACTATTCGACAGAATAGTTTAAAACAGCAATAGTAACTATAATTCATCGCCGTACTATGCATACCTGTATGTCGGAAATAAAGAGACAAACTTCAATGTCTGACATTTAGGCAATTCTCTGAATGAAAAATAACGCTCTTTTATCTAAGATTCTGGACTGTTATCGTACTAAGTATAAGGGAGGAAATTCCCTTAAATATTTTTCCAACGTATTAATTGCAAAAGGCAAAGAAACATAGGTTTCAATTCAGCTTTTTATTCTCAAAACTTCTCTTTATTCAGCGCTCGTTTGTATTTTAGAATAATATTCAAGGCAAAAACAGTTTTATCTTCTTCTATTTGTTGCAAGAGCAAAAGCAATAGTTTGCTCTCACTCATATTCTAATCTAATTAGGCCATACTGCAACTTACTGCTTCGAGCTGTCACTTGGGACCTAAAGAATAATACAGAAGGAAAAAACACTATTTCTCTTCCACACTCACTTATTTCATATCCAGTCTTGATGAAGCATTCATTAGACATCAATATTTCCGCTTCATTTCACTAGAACGTTCTTGCAGTTACCACAAAAGCAGCTGAGGAGAATGTCCAAAATGAATAACCGACATGTTAGCCATTTGAATTAGAGAGGCCAGATTGACTGCTTCATATGAATATTAAAATTTGAACGAATGATTCTAGTCTGAACATGAACTTCTGTTCATGCTTCAGATTTCTATTAAAAAAAATGGCCAATTAGCAAATTGGCTCGGATTCACATTTTATTGAGACATTACACAAAACTTATCCCAAATATATTTTGTTTCACATTTGAAAATGCGAGAAAAGTTATTAAATGTATATTTCAAAATAAATCGTTCCGTTTCGACAACCCCAGACATTCAGATCGTTATGCGAAAACTCTCATTCAATTTTATTCAGATTTCATAAAACGCCCCGTACGTTTGTTTTAGACAACATAGCGGCAAATTGGCACAGAGGCTGGAATATTTTGGAGATCTCGCGATGGAGGAAAACGAATTATCACAGATGCAATACCCTTTTATTTTGAAATCGAGTACTTACTGCGAGGATTTTCGTGTACCTGAACAGAACTATTACCAAGAAGAATTATACGACTTATGTAATAAAGTTTCAGCTTCATCAACGAGGATAGGAGTCTCAACTTCAGAAGTGAAGACAAAACAAGTATTAACAACGCAATCTTCAATATTAATGTCACCTCCTTATCGTACATCAAACATTATATCTGCAAGACCTGCATATGATAACCGCGATACCGAATTATTTTTACAATAAACAATACAATGTGTGTGATTCGCCATCTTGATAGTTTTGCATTTCCTTATTTGGAAAGTATTTGGACATGTGAATAGTTAAATCACTCTTATTTAAATTTGGAAAGCTACAGTTAAACTTAAATTAAAAGAGAAGGTGAGCAACTATGATCTGCCGCAAACTTCGGTTGCTGTTCAGTCACCATTATTTTTATAAGCTTATTGCAATTTAACTCGCATTTTTCGGCAAACAAAAGATCTGAAAGGCAGTAGTGGTACGGTGAACACCAAGGTGATCTGACTTCAGTCCACAAAGGAAAGGTGCTGTTCCAATGCAAACAGCAAATTTAGTACCGAGTGCAATTTTTAAACTTAGATTATAACATTGAAAGCTATTTGTAAAACATCATTACTGTTTTTCACATTTCGTTTCCAAAATTTATACAGCACTTACACCTTATCCAATATCCACTGTACTAAGTTTCGTAAGGACAAAATTATGTGAACAGCGTGTACCAATAACGTTTTAACTTCCTAGCAAATCAAGTTGCATTCATACGTTATATTTTGTATTCAACTCAGAAAATCGTAATCCTCAACTGTCTATACAATAGCACCAGAATGGAAATTTCATAATCTTACTGAGAATCATATAACTAACGAAGATCGTTTGACAAAATTAGGGAAATTGACGCGGTATAACACACGCAATCTGTTTTTCACATCTTTCAGATAAAAACATAACCGTCTTCTGCGGACAGGTGTGCTGATATCATACTGAGTGTTGTTAGATTTACTGAACAGTTTATTTTACAACGATAAATTAGCTGACAACAATAATTTCCTGTCTACGTTCCGGACCGTGTATAAGACCTAACACATGGGCATGGCTGCAAGAACAGATAGAAACTGGTCTGGTGAGATTGTGGACTGCGTGGTTGATAACAGTAATACAAAGAACCTTTCAGTTCATGTTCGGTTTGTCACAAATTATGGTATGTTAGATATTTGGATAACTTTATCCTGAGTTCAGACGTCAGGACTGTGTAAACGGTTGATACCTGCCGCAGAAACTTTGAGAACTTCACCATCGTGGGTTTATTTATCTGCATTTGATAGAAGGTTTTAAACGCAAATTTTTTATTAATAAAACGAATGAAGTCGCTGAGGTAAACAACGGTTGCGCCTAAGTATGATTTACACACACCGCTGTTTAGCTTTCTCCTCCTTTGGTGGAAGTAATATGCGCACATTCAAATCAAATGCTGGTAAAACAGTATTCATATTCCAGTCCACAGCAATAGAGCAATAAACTACATGAAGTATAAAATCGTCAATAGTTACACGCAAACGTTCACCTTTCTGGTGCGCCCGTACAATTGCCACAGTATTGAACAAAACCGAACCTTGTTCAAACGAAGTTTGAACCACAGTACAACCGTTAACGAACTTTAAATCCGTTGTCTCCGTGGAACACTTCCTTTACTCTTTCTGCCAAATATTTTTATACTCTTGGTGTTGTTATCTAATCTGGTTGTCAAACACAAACGACACTTTCAATGTTTGGTGACACAATTTGTACGTGTTTAGTGATCAGTATTCCCCGGCAGCACACGACCGGGTTTTGTGGCTGGTACACCTTTGCAGATGAGCGTACAACGTCTTTATTAAGCTGTTTTAATTAGTGTTTTCGAAAATTCCGCGTGATTCAGACGAGATTCCTGCTCGTTGTCAATTAGAACTCGCCACTTCACCTGTATCTATGCCGATTAGTGGGCTGCTATCAATTCCCCCACCAATTAGATAGTCGCGGTAGGTGTTTAGTTTGAAAGCAATCAGCAGGTTCTTCTGAGTTACGTAAGGCATTACGTTAACGGACTCAGATGCAAGTGCGTGGAAGTGTTGCAAAATGTCCGCATTGGATAAGGTATTTTCAAGACTTCCCGACAATTATATAAGGGTGTCCTGTCAAGTATCATTTGTGAACTTTAACAAACCTGACAGTAAAAGTTTAAAAACAAGTTGGACACTAAACAGGTAAAGACTAAATAGACCAGTAGCCCCCAGTTAACTGGGTTAACACGTGTACTACTTGGTTACAAAGCATTACATATAATTCTTTGTTAAATTTTCAGATATGTTGAAGAATTCTGAGCCTGAAACTTCGAAGTTTCTCTCCATATTATGTTTTTATCGTGTGGAACAAGACTTCTTTTTGTATGCGCAAGCTTTTGGGTTAATTGGTTGGTGCGTCTATAAAATGGTCAGATGTGCACAACACCATAGCATTGAGTAGCTATTACGTTTGTTCCAAGACCGTTGCCTGCATGAATTTTGCCTCACTTAGTAATGTTAAGTAAAACCCAGCATGTTCTTTAACAGATGTTTATTTAGCAGGCTTTTTACAAAAACGTCCTGACGTTTATGATGAACTTAGGTTTTAATAAATATTTAGCTACGCTAGTTTTGTGTCTAAGTGTGTTATATGAGGTTCCTATAGTTCTGGTCACACTTAAATAAGGCAAGAAAATATCGTAAAAATGCACCTAATTCTAAAAAACGACTTTAACTTTTGCCATCTTCGTAGGTTTATATGAACATGCGGTAATTACTTCTTTGGATAGTCTCAGTAAATTGACTGCACCCTTCTTTGGAGCGCCCGTCGTGCCAACCTGCAAATTAACCTTGCTGATATTATACATCTGGGGTAACCACCGCTCCGCTATGTAGCAGCCTTCCAACTTTGGAGGTGACAAGGTATACGGTTGCAAAACTCGAGGAATTACTCGCTGAACTCAATCCTGGATAGCGATGATCCGTTCACAGAATACACTAAAATTATGTCAGTATTCGCATGTTTGCTTGCATTCAGGCTTCAAACGAAACACGTTCTATGGCAGTGTCCGCAAAAACTGCAATCAGCCTACCAGGAACTAGTAGAAAACAGGACCTGTTGTGCACTGGTATTCTGATTGTTCTCCTTTGGTTACTACAAACAAAATAATGAAATCAGTAATGAAGATTCGGGGATTTAGGTTATTTGAAAATTGAACACCACCCACACTTGATCGCAGCGTGAAGATTCGGGATCTTCACTACTGATTTAAACCGTGCTCAGTTGGTTCAATGAAGACAGTAACTTCAACCTAACTGAGAAGTCCTGATCACGGGGTTATCGATTGCATAGAACAGAGTGATTCTGTTCATTCTCCTTTCGAAATGATCGGGCAAGCTGAACACTATTCATACAAGGTTGTGCTTGAGCGTTTGGATTTGATCATTCGGTCATGCCTATTGTGAGGTTGCTGGCGTTGTGGTTAACACGCTAGTCTCACAAGCACGAGGGTCAGAGTGCAAACTCCGATCCAGACAAGGATATGCACTACTGATCAGCTCTAATAAGAGCGAAACTCGAGTCTAGTGCTTCATTTCGAAGTGGGCTAGCCGAAAAGCTTATCTGAATGCGAACGCTGCGATCAAGTGTGGGTGGTGTTCAATTTTCAAAATAATGAAATTCATTTTTAACGAACGGACACAGCAACAAAAGACCAAGACAATGACAGCAGCAGGTCAGTGACGATTTGGGCACCGTGGCCTGTTGACCTCGTTGCCGTCAGCGTTGGCATTGATAAAGAGGTTCCAAGAAATGCCAATCATAAATGAGATAGCAAAGTTTTGGACGGAAGTAACGGAGATTACGAATCTGAAATAAATGAAGAAGCGACGTATGCGGTCATTCTGAAACTGGAAAAATGAACGAATCGTCACCCAGAGGCATCTGCAGAATAACAGCTCTTCACAGTTCTAACAAAACAAATTGTAAACACAGTTCGTAACAGGGTGCGCCGAAATGCTGTTCAGTAAGTTAGAAACAATGTTTATAAGCACGCGTAGCATTGTTATTTCATAGCTATGCTTCAAGATTCATTGATGACTATTTTAAGCCACCTGATCCTAATCCCGTTTCACGAAAGTGTTATGAGAAATGTTTATCTGTCCTTAGCTTTCACAAGAGATACTGATTCAGAATTTACCAGACACACGGTCATTCAGTTGCTAAGCGAGCGTGCAATGCCATACCTATCTTACTGATCGCAAGAAAGACACTGGCACTACTGTCATCCAAAAACGGATTATTAGCCATGGCCACCGAACCCAATGAGATCTATGGTTTTATCTGCACTCGCAGAAGTGGATACGTTAGCTGTAAATCAATACAACTGTGAGCTGACATCGACACTTCCCTGGTGAAAGACAAGTTCAGTAAACAGGACCTTGTACAATGCCACTAGCAGTCATCTTAGAGGAACCGGACACAACAATAACCCATATAAAAATTTTCCAGTTATCTGTGAACTTACGAAAACTACACATATCTGCCAAACATACACCCTATATTTTGTGAACTATAAACAGAATGGTCAACTCTCTCGCTTCGTCTTACTAACCTCTATTTTATTTTACACCTAACGTCTGTTATCCAACTTAACAGCCGCACATGAATTGAATACCAATTTATCGGTAGTTTTAGTTTGACATTTATCATCCTAACTTGAACTGTCTCTGTCATTCCGTCCGCGGGCCTTCCCCGTTCTTGAACCTGTCTTGTCACCATCAACTTTCGCCGCAATGACCTCGACATACTCTTGTGTTCAGAACGTCGCTGATTTGCCATCTTCACTATCATCGCTTCTTGTTATTATGCCAGCCTATTACACGTGGCCTATATCACTTTGAAGGTGGTAACTACGGAAAAGCAGGAGAAATGTCCGCGCAGAATAAAACGTACTTTATCCACTCACTTTTTTGGAAGTAATTATTAACTCAAAATAGATAATCTGATTTGTCGAAGCAATTAGCGCAGAAGCTGCCAAGTACTGACTGAAGTTGAGAGTTGCGCAATGAGCATGTCTCGACGAACTTTGATCCGGGTAGTGGTGTTGTCCACTGAGCAAGAACTTTTGTCCGAATACTGCAATGTAACTCTTCCCGTTACTCGGAATGTTGACATTCCGTTTTACAAAGTTCCCCCCGATGGCCTAGTAACGAACGTGTTATCAATGGGGGTACCCTGATTATGCGTGCGATACAGACGAGTATATTGAGGCGGGACTGGATGTCTATCGCTGCAAATATAACGAGTGAAATACGATCTATTTTTAATTTCGCGGGGCAAAAGATGAAACAATCTTTGCAAATACAAAGTATTTATCAGATATCAGTTTATCAAATGGAGGTGGCTTCACTACATACTCACTTAGGAGAACATTTTAGTTCTCGGTGACTTCTTGAAGTATTTCGATGGCCATCTAAATTTGTCACAACATAGAAACACTCACTTGACTTCCAACAATATTAGTAAACCATGGAAAAGTTGGATAATTTAGATAATATAAAGTAGATAAGATTGTAAAACTATTTGACCGTAACAATTTCAAACGCATGGCATACCTAACGTGATTTCAACTGTTGAGATACGAAACCGGATACAAAACCTCCTATCCTCATTATTTTAGATATTTCACCTAGACGAAGCGGTTGTAGGATTCACCCAGCAAGACCAACGTCGAAGTTTGGAATCAATCAAAACTTTGGTTGCTTCCATCTCAGTGTTCTTCCGGAAAAGAGCCGGACGTGTTCTGTAATTGCCAATGTTTCAGAAGAACACGCGCACACGAGGTAAAGTTTAACTGTTTTCCTATTTTGTTCTCGGACCGCTGGCATGCAGCTTTTAATTAGCAAATATCTCTGGACCTGTACACTCCTAGTCGGCTAATGTACATCAAACAGAGGTAAGTGGCGTACAATCTGACTGCTCCGTACATCAGCACACAATTCAAAGAGACAGTTTACGATGGATGAGCATCTAGCTGTATATAATATAAACAACAGCACTTAGAAAAATCGATGTGAGAGTGACTGTACATTGCGAAGTGAATTGCTATAGTAATTAGCATTCAATTCAAAATCTGGAGCACGCCTTAGGCTATCTTTTTTAATCCCGCAGGTTTATTGGTCGTTAAAACTATCACAGTCTAATTAACGTACTAAGCATGACTACCGGCCTGGTTCGTATCACAGTGCGCCATGCACTTTCGTCGAAATACGCGTGGATTACTACTGTAGTAAGTACCTGGGAGAGTTAAACTAAAAGAGTTCATAAGAGTGAATTTGACTGTGGTGAGAGAACAGAAAATTTGCCACAAGTTTTCTACAGAGTAGACAATTTGGGCGGTTTTAAGCCCTTGAAACTATACATTACTTGCCCGAAAGTGAGCTGAGCAGGCGTAGATTCAATGTCACCCTCGACGATCAGTTAGGACGCTGGTCTCTGGCCAACAATGGCTTTCTGTACTGGCCCATTCTAAACTCTCTACTGTAAGTTTTACTTATCTCCAATTCAACAGGTTTCTCCGAATTATTGAAGCTGCGCCAATCCGTTAATTAAAGTATGCTTGTTACACGCAGAATGTACTACATCAAGATACCCGAAATGAATTAAACTCGCAGGACTAGTTTTCCATAAATAACCGTTCACACCGCAAGGCTGCTAGGAGCAACAGCATGCGCATCCGTCAGTAAAAATGGGCTCATTAATATCCAAGCAATCACAAGCTTAGTTTTTCCAAATGACCTGAGTCAGTAATCGTCACTCACTTCATTTTGTGTACAAATTACTCAGACTGTTCACAACGCGCAAGTGGCCGAGTATCTCTTTGAACTAATCGGTAACTTACTTCATCCTGGTCGAAGTCTAAAACCCACAACCCCATTGTACGTCTTTACTTAAAAATTAACACAGAATTGCTCCCGGCTACAAGCGCGCGGGGCTTTTATGGAAAACGCTCAGCACTGAGCTTTTAAGAGGCTCAGGACAAAACTTCACCCAGAAAAGCCGGACGCATCGGATCATCTAGCATGCTGAGTCACTCTGAAGTGACATCGATGTCACTTTCTACAAAGTCGCGGAAGTAAATTTTCAACAAATTAAAAAGGCTTGTAAGAAGTCGCCATGAAACTGACACACGTCTGGTGACTCGTTAGCAAGCAGCGTCGCATTAAACAAGAAAGAACGCTTAAAGGGGTCATTCTTTATAAGCCTTTTCGGGTAAAAGATTGTACGGACAAAATGTAATTATGATAGTGATGTGGCAGTCCCGGAGGATCGGATTTTGTAATAACGCATGATTTGCTTAACCTATTCTGAAGTCTACCATATCGGTACACGTTCACTGATGAAAGATCCCCTAATGCTGATGGGAAACCATCTTATCGCAACGGAGAAAGTGATTTTGACCGTGGCACACTGTCTACCGTGTTGTTGTCACGATAGTAGTGACAGACTGACAGAGGTAGAATGTCCAAATCGGTCTATTGTAACTTGCCTGATAACAGACGCGTACTAGTTGACTAACTGCGGTCGTTTTCTATTTAGTTTTATCCAACGTGCTCAGTTTTGGACATTTAAAGGAAGTACATCAAACAAGTGGATTCTGCAAATTAAATGTACACCATAGCAGGGTTTGCCCCGTTTATTTGCTGATATTAGAAATTGTTCAACTTGGTTAAAATCAACGAGTTTACTGATTTTGACCATCAAAATATTTTGCTGCCTTATTTTGTTACAGTAATTAATTTTTCCCTCAGGTTTCTCTTTAAATTGAAAGAAACATTATTCAATACCGTGTTTTCTGCACAAGGATTCTGACAGCCCAAGGTAAGATTACTTAAGTAATCAAATTTGTACGTGCCTTATCAACTTTTCATAGCCAAAAGGCAAACGCCGGCTGTCCAACAAAAATCATCAGTTTCGGATAAAGGTAGGGTTGGCGCAGAAAACCAGTGTGACTGCTTTCATAAAAAACACCCTTGCATAAAATGCACTCAGAATTCGATTTCAAAACTCTCTGTTTGGTTTCATTTGCTACCAACTGGAATTAAGCCCAAGATTCAAACCAAAAACAATTTGAAATGATTTGGACACTTTATGCAACACCAGGACAGATTTGATTCACCAGTAATTTTTCGGCATGCTATAAACATCTAGTAGAAAAATACTGCGAGAATACTATGAAACAATATGGTGTGCCTTAATTATAAATTGCTATTTCTTATAACTACGATGTTACGGATTTCCGGTCGCAATTGTTCATTGATAACTGGAAAACTAACTTCATGAGAACAAGAGCGTTGGTCATTATATGTGAAAAGTTGGAAATCTTTGCTGTTTTATTTAACAATATAAAGTGTTGAATAGTATATAAAGATATGAAATGAGCGAATTGACAATATGAATAGTATTATGGAATATTTTGTTTTGGAGCCTATGTGACTACACATGACACGTTCTCTTTTCAGTAAATTCAAATTTAGGTTTCACTTACTGTTCAATGCACGGTATCTTTTTCGGCAATACTCCCGGTTAAAAACACGCTGGTAATTATCACTGACATTCATCAAGACCGGTACTCCACCAATTGGTCACGTTTACTAAATTCTTGCATTTCTCTTCGATCACCATTCAATTAATATTCAATCTTGAAGAGTATTGGTCAAGTCGAATTTTAGTAATGACGGTTTCACACTCTGGATTTAGACGTTGATTGACCATTGTGCGATAAAAAAAGTTTCGCTCCAGTTCAAAATTACTCTAAACTTCCGGAAGGCACAAAGGTTGTTACGAATAATGGAAGGTGTAGGAGATATGGTTCGGTTTGAAACATTTAAACTGAAACATAACACATCAATTACTTCTTTGTTTATTAAAATACCAGAAGCAACACATTGTGAGTCAAGTTGAAAACAAATCATTAAAAACGATCATATTCGAAACTGTGCAATCCACTTGCATATTTAATATATACATTTCAGATGGTTATGTCTTGGAGTTTGAAATAATTGAGCCACGTGAAAGGAAACTGGTAGTTACCTAACACTTTTTACCTAACAAAATGCCCGAACCTGACCGCCAACTACACCACAGTGTTTGTGGAAAACACTGTTGACGTACATACTCAAAGTTGACAACCAAAATTAACGCATCAAAATAAACCCCGATTTAGCGCAGTTTCCGAGTAAAGCAGAATTTTCTTTACACAGTATAGGAACAATGCGATTTCTGAGGTTATATTGTCTTGTTATAACAATATGGTATTAAATGACTAATTTTAATGCGTTGGCGAAGAAAAGTAGCAGGTTTCTATGCATACTCTTGATACCATGACGGTTTGTTTCTGTAGTATCATGTGACACGCGCTATCGCTGCTATATAACTGATATTTATATTTCCTCATGATTAATAGATTTTAAACTGTGGTTGACAGGAAGGATGCTGAGAATGGATTAATTAACCACGCAATGAACACGGATAAACCTTAGCGGGTAGCAGTGTACTCTCAATGTTATCATTATTTTCATAATGTGTAATCAGTGTAATATCGAGTAGGAGCTATTTTTGTGTCATCTTTCCAGTAGATTATATTTCTGTGTAAATCTAGTTACGAACGAACTTGTTCCACATAAGTTTCTGAAGTACACGTTAATAGAATTAACATCCTCTTTACAGACACGAGCTGGTGTATGCTAACAGTGAACAAAATTCATATAAAAGCGTAAATATTGTTGTGGCGAAAACTTATTTAATTAACCGCTTATGCAAATCCCGACACACTAGACAATTCAAAGCTACTTTAGAAGACAACGTCAGAAGTGGAGAAACACTCTCAGTGTTATTTGTTTCGTTGTTTGCCAGGTTGGCTGTTCTAAATTAAACCAACTGGATTACAGCTTGTGACGTTATGAGTGTAGATGAGAGTAGATGACGACGTAGATCCTTAATACCGATGTACATCTGTGAAGCTGCGTTCTTGTCCCACGAATAGCAAATGCTTACTGCATCTAGTCCAAGGTCTTCTTCAAATTACTTATGAGAGAGGTCTGAATTTACGTTATTCTCAGAGCTACTCAAAGCCCCAAATTCTGAATACCACATCCGTGTAATTCTTAACCTAAAAGCGCCAGAAATTACGTCCAAAGATATTTAGCCAGCTTCTATTTTCAAATGCGACTTATATTCTGCAAACTAAATACTAGCCGTAAAAGTATGAAAAAGCAGACACTCTGCTAGAGGACATACCTCTTTTGGATGTGATTGAATGTAATAGATAATTGCAACAAAATGCCATCTAATTGCATATGAGTTAATAGTTCATAAGTTTTAAAAGTAATCGTTGCATTGATAACTTAAAGTTCGAATGTTAAAAGGCTACTAATTACAATCGAAACTGCCACGTGTTACTGTAATATAATTGTCTGGGTTACATGCGTTTTTAATTCGGTTCAAGCTTGGACACATCTACCCTATCACAAGAAATTTATTCTTACCGTTCGATATGAGATAAACAGCCGACAATCTGTGGACATTCAACGGTAGATTCATGATGTTTCGCTATGTATTCCGGTCATTAAATACTGGTACATGGCTTACTATTTCGATAGTTATCTCATTGTCCCGTGAACACCTTTGGTGAATACCAAGTTTGTAACCCGGGTACAAGTTTACAAAGTAAATTGTGTTCATTTTATGGACTGCTAGACGTCTTTAAAATGAAGCGAGTTTGCGCAGTAAACAGGGAAGCACACATATCGAACAAACTTGTAGGCTGAAATATTCTTTATGAGTCAACATGAAATTAATAAGCATCATAGTGCCCTGGTGAAAAGTGGAGAAGTTTCGGATACGTTCATTTCATAAATAAACCGTGCAAAGTACTTTTATAACAGCGTTAATCAGTTGAGTGGATTGAGCTTTTGCAGGCAGTTCAATTGGTTTTTGAAGCTTTGTTGACTGAAGGTAGTTAACTGACCGATTTCAAAGCTTTCGAAGTAAATATCGTTCACTGTCATTAGGATAACTATTTTGTCACAACTTGTTAAATCATATCCAGTCATACCCTAAATATGCCTTTGATTACAGTACCCTTCAAGAGAGAATTAAAACCGTTAAGATTTTTTATCAACACTTTCATATCAATATCTGTGAACCAGAAGATTTAAAATGTTCTGGCTTCCCTCATGTGTTATCTGGCAATTTTTCTCGGAACAACCGGGAACTTCAACGTTTCTTCTTCGCAATGTTACTGATGTGTACTGACCAGGTCTTGCACAAAGTGGTTTTTCTTCGCGCTCTTTTTATCATTTATTATTATTATTCTAATTTGATCATGTTGTCAATACAGCTTTGGAACTTACTGATGGTCTTATCCCTGGTACCCAACAAAGAATGTCGTACGCACCTGAAGACTTTTCTCAAACTTTTGTTCTGTGCCAGTCCACAGTAGCTGCGATCGTTCTCTTGATTGAGGTGACGCTATTAGTACTAAAACTGTGTTTTATTGCAGACTGTGCAGGTTAGTATCTACCACGAATTTCAGTCGGAACGTCGCCTAATAATGAATTGCTAAAATGATCCACGTTCGTCCTGCAAGGATTACATTGAAAAATAACAACTCTTTTACGTACGACCTATCAAAATCAGGCAGATCGATACTTCATTATTTGGACCATTTTGACTGTGTTCCGTTCTGCGTACACCGCTGCATATTACTGAGCGATACCAGTAAGTGGTGTGACACGATCCGATCATACTGACAAAATTTTGAAGCCACTGTTAATATTAGTTTCCGATAACAAAAATAAGGACGAGACAATATTTGGAGTTAAGCATTTCTTGAAGAAGAGTGGCAGGGTACAGGTAACAGTAGAGACTGCGATAAGTGGCCATGGGAATAATTTTGCATACGAAAGGAGATGTATTTTTACGAAACTCTGTATCAGCTTTTGAAATTCTTGTGTTTGCCATGCCTGCTGAACCGTATGGACACAAAACATTATCACACTATTGAAATTGTATCATGCATGCAGAAAGGTCCGATTAGTTTCAAAAATGCAAGGGTATTATTAAACTGACACTGTAACCACTGTACCAGAATAAATGAACCCAATTAACAACTTAAGGTAGTTGTATGTTTTGCCGTAGGATCTTAATGACATAAGAGGATGTCAAGCGTAATCGTAGCTGTCAACTCTTCATTATTGGGCAGAACATTTCTAATAGACTGTTCTTTCCATTTCCCTTTTAGTTCCAATATCTCGGAAATTAACTACTAATCCTCTTGGACAACAGCACACCTTTTGCGTCACTGAGTGAAAAGACATTAATTTTATTGCAGCACACGCTTCAGAACATAAATTAATTCAGTTGCAATAAATGTAGAGATTATTGGTTTCTTCTGTTTCATTACTTCATCTATTTCGAACTTGAAAAAGGGGACTAGTTGAACCTGCTAAACCAGATTAGGTGTGCTTCACTTGAACTAAATATTTTTTAAATGTTTAAAGGAGCCGCTCAGAGCTATACGACGGCCCAAAACTTGTGAATCTGCTTTCATTGTAAAAATTCTTTTTTCGTAGAAATTGTCATGTAGACAAATATGAAAGTTCTGTTTATGGCAGTCTAAGTTATGCAACTGAAATTTCATAGAATCAGATGAGTATTTCAATTCCAGAGATATAATAGTGGGTACTTTGTAGATTCAACAAATCTTAAACTTCTTTATTTTGAAGCTGTCCACGTAACTCGTTTTATCATTAATGCAGCTTCATAGATGGATATCTATTTATCAGATGATCACAGACTAACTTTTGGCACTGGGCAGGGCGTTTGTCAAAACCATGACATATTCATACACACTATATAAGGTCCGACCAAGTGAGTGATTTGTTCAAGGCAGTTCTCTCCGAATGATTCAAATTATCACCCAACATCACTTCAAAGATGCAAAGTTTGAGACTGTTTACATTATGGCACAATCATATAATGTCATAAAATTATTGACTGTTGAGTGATTTTGCAGCAGTAATAACCAAAGTGCCTAGGTGACTGATAGCAGGAATCGCCTTCATCTGCAAAATGTACATTAGCCAAACGGTTATATTTGAATATTCTGAAATGAGTTCAATAAGCAGTACGGAATCTCGTTTGTGTCCATGACTTACAAAAGATTATGGGCTTCTGCGCTTCGGTCGCGTGAAGGGCGAGCCCAATGAAGTGGCAGTCAATGTGGTCGCCTCATGGTAGTATGCTTGGAATTTACATTCTAACCATGATGAATTGGGATAAAAGCGGAACTCAGATCCAATGCCTTTGTGCTTTATAATCTGGCTGAAAGATTTACGTGTATGTGTACTCCGTGATGAACTGTGAGTGTTAAATTGCCCTCAGCTGTTTCAGATCATCCATTCAGTAATGCATAGCTGACAAATCTGATAATGCTGATTCTCATGGTTGGACTGATAGAATTAATCTTTAGGACCAAATTACCGGTAGAGAACACAATCAAAATGATTGGACTTTACATGGTGTTAGTGACAAGAATTACAATAATAATTACCTCTCATTTTGACTGAAATAACTGGACACAAATTATTTAGCAGAAAAGCCGCTCAAAACGGATCATTCACAATATACCTCGAAAGACGGTTACCATTCTACGGGAAATCAGCCCGATGAAACAATCAAGTATTGACAAAGAAAAGTGTTCAAACAATATGAAGCATGACCGCTTTAGTCAGTACGCAGTGGTTGTTATGAAAAGACAAGAAAACACCCCCAGTGTACAGTCATGATGCAAAATTCATCACAACTGTCTACTGCAGCAAAAAGGCAAAGTAAGTTCAAACTTCGGACAGACTTTCTACAAAATAAGTAAACAGACTTAAATGAAATGAACATAGCAACAGACACGAAAAGTTAAGTTTCTTGAGTAAATTCAACAGATACAACATTGAACGCGATACAAAGTTCAGCCCAACGGTCTTATATTCAAACTTGTTCGCGGAAAGTTATATTTACACGTCTCAACAAAGGTAGCCGACACCTTTTGGACGTAAAAATAACGGCTTGCCGTTGGAATTTCGCATGCACTAATCTAATTGCCGAAGCGAAACTTTATTTCAAATTGTTCGGTTGTTTTATACACTTTTTGTTTGAGGAGAAGCAACTTAATTTCCGACAAACTTAATTAAGTGAATTGTTACCAGTTACCGAATAAAGTGCATTCCGGTTAACCCAAATTCGATCATTAACATTTTAAATTTTCACTAATTCCTCAAGGGAACCCAATGTC
Organism: Paragonimus kellicotti; assembly: GCA_014220965.1. Taxonomy (NCBI): domain Eukaryota; kingdom Metazoa; phylum Platyhelminthes; class Trematoda; order Plagiorchiida; family Troglotrematidae; genus Paragonimus; species Paragonimus kellicotti. The sequence goes on from LOND01000007.1 coordinate 245,392, forward strand.
ACATTACAGTCAACAGTCTTTTACCTGTTGACCTCACAAGGACAGAGGTCGAATGAAGAAAAATTTCCCAGTGGGTTTGTTCTCGATAAGTGCCCGCTGAATAATAAAGAACGGAATGTTGATATGGAAGTAAACGGTTTAATTGAAGCATTAAAAACTACCATATTATTTGAAGTAATCTATACAAAAGTGCACATTTTGGTGATAGCCTGTTTTTAAACCGGTTGTCTCAAATGTTTCTTTTATCTATATTACCTTAATTAATTGTTAGCGGCAATTCATAATGTTCACAAACCTAAAATAGGTTTTTAGTTTGGTAATTTAAAAAACGCCAGTGAAATTTGTTGACCCTGCATTGTCTACTTTTTGTCGAACAGACTTGCAATCAAAATCGCAGTTCCATGTTAAAAGTACACAAGCATTGAAACTCAAATTCAGTCAAATAACAGCATTAAGCCTGATACTTTGTGTAACATTTGGCTGTCGCCGTAACTTTCAACAATCCTACGACCACTAGTCTAATACCTGTTATATAATCTCTGCTAAACCTGTCAAGAGTGATACACAACACTTTATTGACAATTGTATTTATTAAAGTTTTTCAGCTCGTATTCTCCAGTAAAAGGTTTCACACATTCAACCAACTATTCAAATTTAATTGTTTATCGAAAACTTTGGTAAAGCTAGCTGCTGTTCACTAAAACATTATAAAATTGTAGATCATTGCAACGGAAAGTGATACCGTCACATTCTCACTGCAAAATGGTATTAACCAACGTCTTCACTTTTTGGTTAAAACTTTCAATCCTGATATTTCAAATCACATTCGTGAAAGAGGCATGGTACGTTTTCACGGATGACTTCCGTAAACGCAATCACGTGCTAAATAGCAATCGCAGTTTAGTTTTTCCGTGAAGTTATGACAACCAAACATTGTCATTCTTTCCCTTTGCCCAAATGTCTTACACGTTTAGGATTTTATCATATATTCCAGTGTAACGTTTGTAAATAAAATTGTGAACACCTTATGAGTAACCGCACAAATTACGTAACTTAGAAGATACCATGGCAGAATCTTCTCAAAACAATGAAAAGCAACACATGTTGTTTTTCAACTGCGTTGCCGGCCATGTAATTACGAAGACTAGCAGTACATTTTGAGCTTGCCCCGTGATGCTTTGACTGTGAACTTATAAATGACTTAATTCGAGAGGGGCAGTACAAAACGTATTGCTTATCGGAAAACATATTTGGAAAATACGGCGGAGAGTAATAATCGACTACTTCAAAATATTTGTATTTTTGGGAAACAATCAAATATGTTGATTTTAACGGCAATTTTGACCGTCAAAAATTGTCCATTACGATCGAAAACGTACAGTCAACTTAAGAAAGTCGAGTATCAACACAACATATTGAAGGATTAAAAAATAATGATGCCTTCCAGAACGTATCAATTGTTGTTCGTACGTAAACACAACATCAGTCGGTGCAATTTGTCTTTTTATTCAAAATATTTGATGCGCAGTTTATTACAACTTGGGAAATATGAATATATTCTCATAACTTTGTATTATATCACGGTGCATTACATAATAATTGCAGTAACTAGTTACATAATACAGGAATTCTTCTCAAGACTGAAATCCCTGCCCGAATTTCGTCGTAGGTTTTGGGGCTGAGCACATTATCATTTCAACTTTCCGCCGTTTTTTGGTTGATCTGGAATTGTGTTAACCAGTTCGAAGTAAATGATGCCTTAAAAAAGTGTTTGGTTGCGAAAGTTTTATAAAGAACGTACTGAAGAAACAACTTTCCCAAGATACATTTTCAAAGCTGTTGATTTTAAATATCACAGGCGACTTTATTTTATTTCACAGATGGACTCATCCTGTTGCAGTACTGAATCCCCGCTTGTTAAGTCTGATTGCAGCAGCTATTTCAACACGAAATTACGCATTTATATAATACACTCAACAACCATAAACTTAGCTTATGTAATTGTGATTTACTGTGTATTTCACAGCGGCTGCTCGATAAAGCCACTTACTCTAGTGCTTAGCGAAGTGTCTATTTTCGTTGGTTCTGGTTTGCAAATTCATTGGAAGTAAGCAGGTATGTTGGTTTATCTGGTGCTTCAATTTTTGAATAAGGATCTTATAATCAACAAGTTTGAGAAAACTTTGTGGAAGCAAACAAGGACACAAACTCAACAGGCATAAACGTATATGAATTTGTATATACTGCACAAAGAACTGCAAACTTCCAAAATACATACCTAAATTGTTGAAACCATCAAAAGATGCAACCACACCTTTGGTTGCATACGCCAAAAACTGATAAAAGTTACGATGATGGTGTTAAAAACTTGCAGAATGCGAATGTTCCTTCTCGTGTATCTTCAACGTTGAGTCGTGCCCACTTGTTTGAAAACTACTTCAGATGAAATAGTTTAAGCCCGTCGTTGATACGACGTTAGAACGAATAAGCCTTGACATGTGGATTGCACCATACCTTGGAGTCCGCAAAGAATCGTCCGTATATTTTAAAAATTCAGTAACACTTTTGAATCAGCATTTGATGACGCCCCTGTCTTGGTGGATTAAAATGTGAATGTTTCAGTGCTTAGCGTTTCTTATGTGAATTCTGAGTAGACAGTTTGAAACAGAATGTTTCTTTAGGGGATTGCTGTAAAAACAAAGTCCATCAAGCTGAATCATCGTTTTGAGATGTTTGACTGGTTCAAGAACCGATATCCCACGTTTTAACTTTTAACATACGTTTCAACAATCCAAATTAGTTCGTGAAATATAAACAAGAAAACTTTCAGAGTATAAGAACCAATGTGCTAAATTCAGTAAGTTTGCTAGTGCGTGTTCGATGTCGATGTATCCCTCCCACTCGATTGCCTAAATGTCTGCTGCTCCCAAAGTTGGACAGTAGTTGATGGAAGCGAGAGTTTTCATACCAAGAACACCATAAAAACCATTGAAGTTTGAAGAGCCTTTGAAGCTGTTATTTGGCGTACATCCTTATATAGCCACTAGAACGAAAAAAATACAGAAAAAAACAATTTTTTAAAAATAACGAATGTGTTCAGCTGTGAGAAGTTAGACTATTGTATAACTCCAATTTGGCTCAAGAGCTTTTATGCATTCCAAACGAATATCTTAGACAAACATGCTTTGATGCATTAGAAACCTTTGACTTGAATTTGGGGATTATGCCTAAGAGCAAATAATTGTGTTTCTGGAGATGTTAGGGAGCAAAGATTCAGCTTCATTCAGCAACACCCATCTCTACGCAATTTAAATCGATTATTTTATACATACATGTACATATTTTTAAAACACTTAAAGGAGATACACTGTAGCGTTTCAGATCCACACTGGGATCAGCTAACAGACAAACAGACGTGTAGAAATGTGTATATTATATCGTTATTATATGCTATATTATCATTATATATTATATCATATAATCATTATATTATATCATAAAACTATCATAGATTAAATATTTTCATTAGTGAGGGACTTTCTTTTTGGAAAATGCAATTTTTCCAATAGGGTGTACCTTGTGTTTTTAGCAGAATACGTTCATTAAATTTTAGTATTTCAGCAGCCTTCAGTTGCCAAAGTCATAAGGGCTCTGCGCTGCATACAATATTGATGTCTATTTTCAATTTTATCCGCAGCTCACGGTAGCGGTCTAACCCAAATGCCAAACAGAAGTTTTAAGACAGGCCTTTACCTTTGGCGTACGGCGCCAAGAAAAAGCAATAGAAAAACCCATCTGGTTGTCCAGATATTTTAAGTCAGTCGTGGTAAACGCAGGGGGCTGGAAAGCCCAATTTGACTCCATTGAAAAGCTGGTATTTCCCAGGCTGCCTTTCAGAGGTGAATGATTAGCGAATGATGCAAGTCGTTAGTTACAACTAGCATTGGTGCCCAATTATTTTGTCGCTTAGTTACGTCTGTCATTCTCTAACTGAAGGATTGCTTGCAAGACTCTGACAGTAACAGTCTGCCAGTGGCATAGTAATCGACACGGTTGCCTCATGAAGGCGTGGACGGAGTTCTAGTCCAGGCCATGACAAGGATATGCTCTAATGACGAGCTCTAACAAGAACGAAATTAGAGTCTAATGCTTCTCTTTCCGAAAGGGCCAAATGGAAAGTCCATGAGGATACGACAGCTGCAAGCAATCACGGGTGATTTTCAATTTGAATAATTGGAAATTACGTTTTGATCGGCGCTTTGTACGAAACTTTTCAGTATCCACTTACACTTTCTGGGTTCACTCCAAACACAGAAATAAAAAACCATTACATTAATTAGTAATGTTCGACAACGAGTCTGAACACAATTCTCAGTTCCAAATATGAATCTGAACTACTAAATGCCCGTATGTGGGTCCACTTTTATCAGTTGCCTCAAGGCTTTGTCATCCGGTGACATGTAGAAGCAAGGTGCGAAAATTTGCAAGCCCGCACGCACATTCGGCAAACTCGAGTTTGAAACGGTTTGCTTGGTACTGCAAATAGTTAGTTTCTCATTTAATGGCGATATTTTTCGTTTAATTGATGATGTATCTACAACTGATTGAAAAGGCAACAAAAATAAAAACTAACAATTCACATCATCGGTACTCACCGTAAGTTGTGATTAGCCAAGTATTCAGCCGACGGTACCGTTGTTAGAGGCATGATAAAGGCAGCAGGGCAATAGTGCTGTTGACAAAATTTTACTGTTATATGCATTACCTGCCGGTCTATTATTGTCTCACCTATAAACTTAATTCCAGCATCCTCAAAGTAACTTAGGCAAATGACTTAACAGAGAAAATGGTGATAAAACTTCCTGTTTGCATGAATGACGTGAGTCGGGTAGATTCTCTTCGATCAAATGAACTCATCTGCCCTTTTTTCTATTTGACGCACAAAACTTCTTTTGTATAATCAACCACATCAATTTGCTCATTGTTTCAAAATCTCTCCAATGGATTAGTCTCGCAACTTTTTCATAGCGTATAATAAGATGAATAATGAAGTGATGAATAGATATTCGATTAGCTTTTGAAGATAATAAAACATAATGCTTCCATAACACGATTTGTTAAAAACAAACACTGACGTATCGTGTCTATCAGCTTTATTGTATAACTTGTCCTAACCCCCTCATTATGTTAATGGACGTTTATCTCGACCACCGACTTGATACATGTTGTATTATTATGTATCATTCTCACGCAAATGTCAACTTTCAGTTACAAATTTGAACAGATATCTGGTTTGCGGCAATCACCATATTATTTTACAGTCTCAATTTATCAGTAAACTGATTGTTTTATCTTACTACGAAAAGTTCTTTTAGCTTAGAGAACCAGCCGATAAAGAAACGTTTTGATTTCTTTTTAGTTAGTGACTGAAGATAAGCTGTATGAAGTTCAAACATGCAGCATACGTAATACACATCAGAACAAGTGAACTTCAAGCACCTTGAGACTCGCTCTATTTTTGATGCAAAACTATCTGCAACCCACAATGCTAACAGGTGAATGGGTTGTTTTCAGTGGGTGTTTTATAAAAAAACACGTGGAATAAGACTAGACATACCGTATCTGTAAGAGGTAGCAGATGTATTCCATTGAAATTCTTGCGAGTATTTTGGACAGTCGATAGAATTACGCCGTTACATTGGCGAAAAGCGTTCCGTCAAATTTCTCATTTAGATATATTTCTGTACGTTTATTTACTTTTCATTCTTACATTTTTATGAAATGGAAGTCGTGAAACTACGTCCGAAGAAATAGTGTTTATTGTTATTTTTATGAAACTGACGCTGAGCTGATTTATCGCGTTGGACTGCCAAATAAGTTTTCTTTCTATGCAGTTTTTTAGAAATGTGCCATTAGATATTATGACAGACTTTGCTATCACCTTTTCCGAAAAATCGATAAAACAATCAAACTATGCATCCAACATTCATTTTGAAAATAACGCACGTTGGTCAGATAAATCATTCTGCAATCTGTGCGAATCCCCAAGGGAATGGTCATCAGTCATTCTGACTGAAAACACTTGAGTGATTTTACAAGTTGTAGGCTATGTCAGTAACAGGAATGAGAAGGGCAGTCAAGTTCGACTATGCGATATTGCTTGGAAGTAATCAAAGTATTTCGCATTGTATATGTCGTGTACAAAATATCTCCCCTACAGCTGTTGGCAAGGCTTTCGTTTTCAGTAATGGACCGAGTGATGTGAGCGTGGATAACTGAATGATTCTGTGATTCAGCTCAAATAAACGTGTGACAGTTTAACTGTAGAAATTTACAAAGACAAACTATTATCAGCGGAATACTTCAGAGGAGGTTTATTACTTATTTCCAAATCAACTACCATAACTATGTATTTCATTTTTTGTTTGTTGAATAATTGCTACTCAATTCCTTGAAAATAAATATGGCTTGCAAATACTTAACTGTTTAGCTTAGTCTATGGAAAAAGCTTTTGTGTAATGTATATAACCTCTGCTTTCTAGTTTTACAAAGCATACATTGTTAGCAGTATGACCCTGGACAAAACAATCAAAGTTCAACTACTAATGACCTGTAATTAAATGCAGTACACATATTTATTAAAGCGTTCAGAAAGCAATGCACTGTGACACAATATTTTAATGGTACAATAAATTCTCTCAGAATGGTTTTTAGTCGAAAACAGATGAAAGGTTACTTCATTTGCGTGAACGTTGCGAATAGATTTCAAAAGGACTGTCATCCATTTGAAGAACACAGGGCATGACCAAAATGCTTTTGATGCCTCTCGATGAGTCTACAAGGCGGAGGTATAATTTGCTAGGAAACATGGATAGGCCAATATATTAAGCTCCACAGTTTTGTTCCCCTTAAGCAAAAATGAAACTTTGCCCTGCCTCTTACGCCCCTCATCAGAAAATTCTCCTTGGGATATTTGCTGGGGGCCGACCGCTAAAAACTCACCAATACGCTACCAGAAAACAACTGCCCGGACAGATTCATGGCATGAATACTATTTACCACATCGGTGAAGGACCCCACTTCTGGCGTTAGGAAGAAATTTATGTTCATCTTGCTCCCCCTCAGAGAGGTCACAGACACTGAGCAGGTGAACTTACGTTTACGGAAATCACTTGAACTTCCCTTGCTGCTTTATTGAGCAGTTAATTCACTGACAACTGGTATTGAAGATCACCCGTTCACGACCAGTAAACTCATATCCTCTTTCACTGGCTGTTGTTCGACAGCAGGGGAAAATGCCAGAGATCTGATGCCTGTCCAAACGGACTAAAGAATATCATCCCTTGTGAATCAGAACCGGGGTGTTAAAATCAAAACGTGGTGCAGTTTTGTCCGATTTTATCATGAGCAACCACCAAGCAGATGAGTTGAGGGCATTTTGGGTCATACACACGGTCTCAATTGATCAACCAAAGTCAGTCAGGTAGCAGATTTTGGCAACGATCAATCGGATGACGCAACCCTACGGTTTGTTCATAAAACCAATCCTTCCAGCCCTTGTAAATCGCTTGACCTGGAGTGGTTGCTATTCATCATCCTCGCACTTACACACAACTAACTTACCGCGGTCACGTGGCATAAACCTGTCGTGTGCCAAGGACAGGGTGTGTACTGATCGGTAGGTGATTGTTGTGACTTCGAACTTAACCAGTTGGACAGCTTAAATCCTTTCCAATATCCTTTGGAATTTTACTGACACGATGATGACTTATCGAAAACATATTCATCACGCTCTGGTTTCTTTAATTATGTGATTTGTTATGTGCACGATTATTTAATGGGAAAGTTAGACTTTGATGGCGGTGCTTCTTTCGAAGTTACCTATTTTCGTTTAATGGAACAACAGTGTTGCATTTTCAGCTAGCCTCTCCTATTCTTTTGTCATCAGGCAGCGTTTAGAGGCTAATGGGCTTAGATTTCCAGAATAATCGTATGAAATTAAAGGTTCAGTTTTTGTTTCCCAAATGCAATTAAATGTCCCAAAAGGTCCCGTCGGTGATGCTGATGAATCACTAAACAATGTGGTGGTAAGCTGTTCCATTTTAGTATATCCCATTACTTAGCCATAAGCGTCCTAGCCTCCCGTGGAACAAAACGAATAGCGATGGCCCTGTCAAGTATTCAAACGATCGAACACAGGACTTCTACGAAAACATTCTCCTCACGTTGTCGTTTGTAGGGCAACCTATTTATTCTAGTAATTTGTCAGTCTTAGGTGTTATACTCGAGATCATAATAATTTTGGAATTGTTTCAGTTTTAACTAGGAATTAAACAATCTAACTACACACAACGAAAACCTCATGATATAATCTGACGCGAGTTGTCAAGTGGAACGTTGATGAATATCAACTAATACTATGACTGTCCACGCCGGAATGGTGCGAATGCGGCTAATCGCTTTCGACGTGAACAGTTTAGCTAATGGCAGTAATGTTGCGCTTAGTTCCTAAAGCTAAGGATACCTATTCGAAACTGATTTTGATTGTCAGTAAAAACCAGTAAGCATCAGTATTTCTTATAACAGCACAATATTTTGTACTGTGATAAATTATTGTGCACTTCTCGCAGACTCGTCAGTCAAATGGAATGTAAAACAAACACCGCAAAGTGAACCAAATTTCAAGGCAAATCACGAACTCTGGAATCCGGAATCTCCTCCATTATCATGGCAAATTAGACTTTGAGGTGACCAGCCTTGTGTACAAAGTTGTGGCTGACGATTAGAAATCGTTAGGACTTCCACAGGTTTAGTCGTTCGAGAATTTCCACCAATCTGGCTTACTGTGAACAAGGATTTGGATCCACACAACGATTAGCCCTAACCAAATGTTTTCAGCATAAGCCGCTGATTTGAAAGAAATATCAGTGACTTGCGGTGTTTCTGCTGAGTTCGTAAGAGGTTTAGTAGTGTTGTATAGTGGACAGCTTCGTTTGTGAGTAGTCCACTACTCAGTGTGATTTACAGCTTGACAGAAGTGACCGACCGCAATGTACTGCTGATTCCTTTCCGTCTTTTATCAGTTGAATGATAAATATCGTAATCAAGTTCCCATTATGAGTAAATAATGTTGAGCACAGGGAACCGTGATATTGTAAAGTTATCGGTGGTTTACAGTAATTATTAAAGGTTCCTGCTATTGTATATATGATTGGAGCATCCAGAGATAATGAACACCGACCCTAATCTACCTCATTATTTGTTACAAATTCTGGGTCGACAGTCTTCAGTTTATCTATTAAGCGCCCAACAGTCGATGTTTCCAAGACTTATAACACCGCAAAAATGTGTATAGTACAACAAACCAGAACTCTACCAGTCATTTCAGCCACTAGCAAACAGCCTATACCTGTGACTCTCTACTGTTTATACAGATATTCGTGTAGTTACAGGACGAGCTACATAAGGAGAACAAACCGACAACTAGCTGCTCGTATCAAAGATCATGCTCCAAAATGACTGAAACCTAAATTAGAGACGCCGGACGCTTGTTTAGATGTCAACGGACGGCACCTAGCATCATCAGTTGAAGCCACATAATCCAAACAGTACACAGAGTCAAATTTCTTGACGCATTCTTTGTGATTCTTTGAAGCTACTGGAAATGCATCTTCCAGTTTGCTAAGGCTATTAAACATCACAGTTTACACCTGTTCAAAAACAATTTATGTTGACACCGTGACTACCCTGGTAGTCGACATTCTCATAATTTTGATTTTCAGTCTTTGTGTCCGTCTGTTTAATCATTCAGGCCATGATTTTTGTCTCGTGGAATTTTGACTTCTGCTTAGAATTAGTTACACGTCCACGTGTGATCAGAATGTACAAAATTTTACACCGGATAACATCATATTATTTGCGTCTTTTCACTGTTTTATTTGAGTTCTTCAAAATAACGGACATTTTCAAACTTAAGCGAACAGTTTCTAATATATATATACACCCGTCAGGTTATCTTTGATTTAGAAGGAATGACCTACAATAAAATTTCGGTATATATCCGGTTACAGAGAATGAGAGTTTATCTCTACTGATCTACTAGAAATCAGGTAGTCTTGAGATGGTTTTTCCAATCAGTTGATTTAGACGGAGATTGCTATCAAAAAGGATGTGATTTGTGAACACATGGTAACATTACTTCCGATTTAAACATAAGAACAACGAATTGAAATTTTCCGCCGTAAATAAGTGTTTGTAACGAGAGTAATAGGTAAGTGAGTTCTGTAATAGTATTTTTCTTTCAGAACATGAGGTCAGGAAAGGGGTGACTACGGGACCTACAACTAACGAACTGTGCTAAAAAAGCAGTCTTCAAAATTCCGGTCAGACTGCAGTTATCTCTCAATATCGATTAAAGAAAATGTCATTTATGCAATATCAATATAAGTAATTTTTTCACCGTTGTAGTACGGTCGATCGTTTTCCGGCGGCGTGCGTAAAATATTTAGAGCTCCAGAATGGCACGTGTACGGTTTTCGACAAAGCGTTACAAAAATGGTTATTTTATTATGTGTTAGCATTTACTCCTTCTGAGGTTATTTTATACTTGAGCCACAACACAATATTTTGGACACGTAATTGATTTGATAACGTTAATATCTTATTCAAATCTTCGGGTGGTTAAGTTTAACCCTGAACAGAAAGCTAACCCTTCACTTGTATTCACACGATAGGGTCGTTCACAATGATTGTTTATTGTAATGAGGTAAAGCTGACTTTTCTGTTTTTAATAAAAGAATAAAAACCCGTTTAATCAACATTTCCGGCGGAGTGAGATCTGAGGCGATTAGGCCAAAGTCTGCAACATCGCAGTGTGTCAGAGGTTCTAAATTGCGATCACCAATCACATTAGATGCAACTTGGCTCAAACGTCACATACTACAATCGCCTAATCTACTCTGTCATTTGTCGAATTTACCCGTATGTCAATTCACTAATAACGACTGATTTTTCACCCGACTACTGTCTTATTTCAGATTATTGTGTGTACAATTGTAATAAGCTTTAGCAAATTTCAATGACGCGTGACGTACCATTCCGTGTGTTAGAAATCACCCGTGAGTCGGTTGAACAAAACCAAACGGTGGGTTTTTTATACAACTAACTGAAAATTTTCCTTCAACAGTTCTTGCCACATTAGTTTTGGATATTTTAAGAGTTATCAGGGGGTATGTAGAAACCAAGACGTAAAAACACCTTGATATATAAGTATATATATATATAAGCTATCGAAATAATTAACGGTAGATCTTTTGAAGTAAAATGGGGAGTAGCACCACTGGGCGCGTTATCCTGTATTGATCACTACGAAGCGTATACTTCGTCTTCAAGTGTTTGACTGGCTGAGTCCATTGTAAATTTTCATCAGGTTGAAAAATTTTCCCTGTGGCCCTCGTAGCTCGGACTTAGGAGCATATATTGAATTTGCGCTGCCTACATACAAGTTTTCTTGTTTATACTGTTCACTTCTACTCCAAACACCTGCCTTGCAGACAAAGGTGTTAACCAATGCAAGTAAGCAACAACTAATGATTATTATTAATTTCTAAAAATTCCAAGGTTTAAAAGGATTCGTAAATGTAATAAGATGTGTTTCTAAACAGTGCATTTCATACCACCATAGCTATGCAGTAACACCAGGATCTCACAGATCTCACAGATGAGCTCTACAGTCTAAACCTTTTTATGTCCATGTGGGCTCAATTTTGACACTGCTAAATAAAAGACATTCTTGGAGGTCAAAATATTTGACCGGATCATCGCGAAAACCAATCTAGTCGATTGTGTGAGACTATAAGACTTGTCGTAACGACTGACTGATGATACACCTGAAACTATTCTAAGCTTGTGCAACTGACAATAACTGTGGTACAGTTCACTGCACTTTATACTTTGTCGAATTTCGCCACTGTAAAAAAGGACCGTCGTGATTTTGTTCAGCAAGCATCCTTAATTTTTAACGTTAGTGTCAAAAAGATACATATTACTGAGGAAATTATGAATTATGCTTCGTAGTATCAGCAGTTCGTTTACTCTTATTGTGTTGTGGCATACCTCGACTAAACTAATCCAAGCAAAATTTGCTCACTTCAACAACACCCGAACGGGTTTTAACAGGATTTACGTACTACTACCATAAAACTCACCACTTCAGCAGCTGTCATTACGTGTGCCAAAGTGAAGCAGCCCATTTTTTCTTGGTTTTGTGAACCGCAGCCACTTGTGCGTCACACAATATCACGTCTGGTGCTACGCACATAATACTGACTCATTGCTTATCATTTCGTTTGGTGGCATGCGATTCATGGCTCTGCTCTCAGTTCGTTATTACTTTACAGAATGACACTTCAACAGTGTTTGGTATACAAAAAGGCTTCTAGAAGTTTTTAACATGTGCCTACTTACCTGAGCATATCTACGTCGACTTCATGATGTGACATTTAAACAAGTAAACACCTTGTTAGACCCACCTCCACCGTTCGTTCCTCCGCTTGCTGGCTCATCGGTACTGACGGCATCTTCCGCTGTATCGAGCACTGGGAGGCTCAGTTCAGGCACCCTCAACAACAGAAACAATCTGAATTGCACACTTTTGATCCCTGTTGCCTTTGAAACCATTGAATATGTTAACCGTCCACTAACAACATTCACCCATTTCACCCGACTGACAACTCTACAGCCTCCTTAAAACACAAAAGTCTTGAATGCTGCATAAGCTTATTCTGACGATGACAAATTTCCCGTGCCATAAATTGGCAAACTGTTTAGCCATCATCGTATCTCCATTAAAACAAAAGTTTCAGGGAGAGTTCACTAAAGGTTCCTTTGAATTGACCAGTGACTTAGACAACATCAATCTTGCTGTCGACATTCAGTCACTGCTCACGAGTGTCCCACTACGTGAGGTAATTGTTTATATTTGTGAGCTCGTTGGAATCATCCACATTACTTTAACACTACATAGTGGTATTCTGAGAAAAACTTTACCATCATGCTCTGAAAACGTCATTTTCCGTCTTTTTGATTGATGTTGCTGACGACTAGACGGGATAGCCATGGAATGTCCAGTGGGACTCATCTTATGAGGTTTTTCATGTTAAGGATTGAACAAAAGATGATTGCAAATATATCGACTCTGTCACACTACAAACGCTACGTCGATGGTGCACTAGTATTCAACCGTTCCAAATGGACAATAGACAGCCTAGTGCAGCGCTTGAACAGTTGTCACTCAAACCTGAAGATAAAGTGTGAATTTGAGACTGACAATTGTTTGCGGTTTCTGTACACACTCACAAATCGTCGGAAAAATGGCTTTATTAAAAGAGCTGCCTACAGTAAATCCAGGTGGTTCGGTCATTACCTGACCTTTTGTGTTTTCATACCGTTCCATTAAAAACGCGCACTAATGAATGCACTATTCATATGAACAAGATGAATCTGCACATAAAACAGTCATGCAGAGGAATTAGAACTGTTTGTGCTACAACCTAACGGTTATTCATTTAACGCAAGGGAACTCCGTGTATCAGCTCGGACCCAGAAGCGGCCTGTGCCTTCAATTAAAGATGAACCTGTCGGTGCCATCTCATTCTGTGTTTACTAACTTTTATGTAACCACAAAGGAAGTTACGTAAGCAGAACCGGGAGGTGCTCGATCCCCAGAGTGAAAGAACATTTGCATAAACGGGCGCAAAACTCTGTAGTACAGAGGAGCGGCAGTCTTAGAAACACGCCAACAACCAGTATCCGCAGCCACAAGACGCGTCCCGACCACTGGACACGTTATCGACCCGCATTGTGCATTCAGAATCCTATTACGTCATTCCAATTCAAGATTATTGTGATTTACTGATTCTGTCGCGATCAGTCGACTGAAACCTGTCTTATATGTGCAGAAACAGTCGTTCGTAAAACCAAACCCTTCCTAACCCACTGACTGATCCTCCACCACACACCCTAACTGTTCACTACAAAACCGTTTCGTGTTATTGGAAACTTGGTAATGACCAGTCAGTGCGAAGTGCTTGCATCTATCAGTGTACGTATTCTAACTGTTTTTCAAAATTCTGAAGAGGACGAATTGACTTCAACCATGAGGCTTATTGGGTAACGACCGTTATACGGGCTGGTGGATATGGTGCCTTGTAACTTACTGTCGGTAGGTATAACACATTCATTCGCCTTAGTCTTGACGATTTTGGTTGTGCGTTTGATGAATAGCAGTTGCAGACAAATCTGTCTCCATTCTTCAGTCGCGCTTGCAGACATTTATTCGTTAATATAGAGGTTTACTCACATACTTTAATCCTGACCACATGGTTCTGTCTGGCAGGCCATCGTTCACTGAATTGGTGAGCTGAAATACTCCGGAGAAAAAATTCACCGAAACTGAACAGAGCACCAAACTGTTTACGAGAAGATTCACGAGAAAGTCCGATGGAACCAGATGTTTCCTAGGTCTGTTCAGGGAAAAGGAAATAATAAAGGATCGCAGGTTTCTGTCTCCGTAGCAATCGAAAAATAGCATCTGCTCGACGGATCACCACAGTTAAACAACGGCCGCGGAAGAAGAATATAAAATAAAGAGAAAGGCATTTTCACACTTTGCAAGGACGCAACAACAAAACAGACGGACAGATAAAAACGATAGAAAGCCAGCAAAAGCACAGACAATAACACGAGACGGCAATAGATGTCCAAAAGAATCTTGACACCGGTTGTCCGCTATGTACGTTCCATGTAAATATAGCTTTAAACAACTCAATCAAAACAGTCGTGACCACGGAGTTCGGCAATTTGTCCTAATGCGAACAGGTCCTAATAGAACGGGAGCTTTGCCCAAACTTTATCTTGCTTTATTGAAAATTACGTTTAACAAAGTGGTGATAGGCAGGAAATTTATTTACTATATATTGCGCGTCACTGAAGCTTGATCGCAGCTATAGCATTCCCATAGGTTTTCCAGTCATCCCCTTCCGAAAAGAAGTATTCACCGGAGCTCTGCTCATGCTGAAGATCGCCGTTAATGCAGCCTTGACTCGAGATGGGAAGTGACACTATGTGGCAACCGTGTTGATCAATGCGCCACTGACCTCATACTAACCATAAACGAAGTGGCGTACGTGAACGCTCAGCCACATTTCGCTTTGAGTAATGTTCGAATTGTCTGATCTCCTTGAATGAAGGTTTGCCACTGAGTGACTAATTGTGTACAAAATACGCATTTCTTCATTAAGCATCTCTTCACTTATCTGTAGTCTTTCAAAAATTTGCTCAGTGCTGCCGATTTTTCCGACTGAATGTGCATTCTAAATCCCATGACGTTCTTAGTAGCCCGATATTGGGAATTTTCAATAATAGGGAGGATGTTAGATAGAGGGAACGACATTGTACATTCATCAAGCTGGATAAATCAAGATAACATTCTCCTCCGAAGTTTCTAAGGAAATGAATGTTATTTATGCCCTTTTGTCATAACTACACATTTTCTGGACAGGTATTTGTCCTTTGTTACCGATGTTTATAGGTATTTTTCGCAGTCTGAAACCTGGGGCTCGCAATCGTCCACGTAATAGTCGACGGTTTTGCCGGCGGAAGTGCACAGTCTTACGTGTAATGAATTTTACTTGTAGACAGTTAGTAAACGAACTTAAGTTTTCCGAAAGTGATTGCACATACAGTGATCCATATATAACTCGCTCTGTTTTCGTCTTGTAGGCATGACTTAGCACTGGTGATCTGGAGATGTTTGATAAAAAAAAAGTATAATAAAAGTATAATGAACAGCAGGGTGAACCTGCGTAGAACTCCCATTATCGTTGGAAGCCAGTCTCACTGCTTGTATTTACTACGAACCTATGCCTGGTAAGATAATACACTTGTCCTAAGAGTAGTAACTTTTAAGTTTTCGTATCAAGTTGGAGCATTCAACTTTGTCTGACAACTTAAAAAATTTAGGTAGATCTCAACAATGAACAAACCCATTTTCTAGATACTTGAGTGAGTCTTAAAAAATCCACTGTAAGCTTTTTTAATGAGTCAAAGTTCAACCATCTCTCCTGTGAGAAGATCAACTAATTAGAACTGTATTACCGCGGAGACCCTTGAATTATCTGTTAGTCGATATCTTACAAGGCCTCCTCTTCACCTACATTTGGAGATGAAAAATGATTACAAGATCTTTCAAATCCCCTGTAAAATTTGGCTTGTTAATATCTGATTGAATAAAGCTATTGAAGAACTGGTTAATTTGGTTGCACGTTCAAGAATTTGACTAACATTACCAAGTGCTAGTCTGAACACTTAATCGAATGAGGCCTTTCAAATTTAGTTCTATGTTGTGACATTGAGAAGCGGTCAAAATCACAATAAGTTATTTTTTACTCTCTCACCAGATCTTCTAATGAAGAGTCATGGAAACGTACTTCCTACCCTTCCAACCCATTAGTTGCCTTACTTTTGCGCTTGAGAATCCCTGAAACTGTATCAGTGATAAATAGTGTGGAGATCTGATAGGTTAGGAGACAGCCAATCGAGAAAAATCCGGACTTCGGCCGGTTCCAAACCAGCAATAGAAACAACATGCCCAGACGCGGCAAGTCATCTACCAGCTAAGTTACAAGATCACGCCAGGAGGTTAGAACTTCCATATTTGAGGTCAGTTACTGTTGCATTCGCATTCGGGTTCAAATCAACAGAAAGCCTTGCAGGCCGTAACAGCAGTAGAGACAACACGTGACTCAGTAGAAGTACAGATCATATTGTCGCATTTACAAGCGGTAGCTTCATTCCTATGTGTTTACGAATGAGCCGTTGGCCATTGAAAGTGCGACCAATCAGAACGCTGCTTGAGTCTCGACACGAGTGTGGGGGGACACAGGCGGACTTGACGCGTATACGGCAGTTACCTAACCAACACAATGTCACTGAATCCAACGAATGCTCAAGGGGCTAGACTGCCCATGAAGGAGTTCTCAAACAGTTCATGATGGGCTCCACCTACTTCAATGCTGAAGATGGAAGGCGAATCAAGATGTGAAATTTATAATCTCCGCGTAATTTTGTGGTTCAGCTAATAAGGCATTTGCCGCGTCTGATTCAGGTATTGTTCGACCTGGTTTGAATTTAACTTATTGCCAGATTCTTATCATAAACCATTCAAATGTTCAAAGGTATGAGATACAGATCTCACACTCCTTGTGCGTTGTTACTTAACTGTTACATGACGCCGGGCTTATTCTTGAACCGCGGAGAATATCCCGTCTGTTCTTTAACCAGTCCTCGTTTAGGGCAGCTAGAAAAAGATGACTTAACTAAGTGTATTCCTCCTAAGCTTATTCACTCTGCTTATTTGATATCACTCCTGTGCGGCTCTATACAGGCTAGTCAGATTCTTCGTGCGTTGTTTCACACATCCTGGCTTTTTCTTAAGCTGAATAGACAAATGGGACGTGTATGCTGACCGCTTCGGGAGTCATATTAACGGAGACAAATCGATAAGTATCTGGGCAGGGCATTGTATTTCACTCACCTCTGATAGCACTACTTTAAAGTTTGCACTGCGTAACGCCCGTGTTACTGATCTAGCTGCTGATCTAATTTAGCACACTCGTGGGTATTTTGAAAAACTGAATCACATATGTGTGTTATCAATTGTCCGACTCGTTGTCGTAAACGAACTCAAGGTAAGAGAGCTGTTAGCCCACATGACATCTTGTATGAACTATTGATTGATCGAAGCAGCCAGGCTTCCATCAACTTGTCACAAAATTCCCAGGCTGGAAATACTCTCGATACATTGCTTGCACAGGTTGTTTCACGTGGATACAAGCCGCTAATAATTGTGATAGGCTGTCGCTCTTGAAAATGTTTACGTACAACGGGTTGTGTTATCGCATCAGCGCCAACCCAGTGTGTGGCCTTTGAAAGCTCACTGAACTTATCAGTCGGGATCTTCATTCTCCATGACCACACCTATCTTATAATGGTCTTGAAGAGTTACTTATGTATTTAGACCACATAAGAAGCTGCGTTTGATTAGTTGTTCAACTGTTGGCTAGTGGAATGGTTTTCATGTGTTCGCTGATAAACGGTTCGGATGCTCACGCAGTTATCCGCTTGACAGAAACAACGATAAACAATTGCTGTAGAGAATTCTCTTTATAACAAAGGCACGTTGTCCTTCCACAGATCACTGCAAGCGACACTGGCATTACGTGTTCCTAATTCCAATCACAACGGGTTAATTTTCTGGCAAAAACGAGTAACGAAAATTGGCAAAACCTCGATTTTTTGTGTGATAACCCAGCACTATTTCAAGCTAACCGGGTGGTGTTACCCCGTTGAGTGAAACGATTCAAAATCTTTAGCGCATTTCCACTGTAAAGAAGAACGTGATTATACAGGAACCCCAACATATGCCCTGGCCAAATTTTTGTCTCGTATTCTTAAACCTCTTGAAAAGTGTACAGACCGCTCTATTCAGAATTCCACACAACTGGTTACCAAGCTGAAAGAATTTATTTTAAGACCGGATGAATGTCTGGTCGGCTTTGACATTGTTTCGTTGTTCACCAAGATTCCGGTTGGGGAAAGTCTGGAGGTGATTCGCCAGCGTCTTGAAGCAGACGCCAATTTAACTGAACGAACAAGTTAATCATTTAATGAAGTTATAGAAGCTACAGAGCATTGTTAACAGTCTACCTTCTTTACGCTCAAGGGGGCCCTATATCAACAAACAGACGGAGTAGCAATGGGCTCGCCCATCTCTCCCACGGTTGCCAACTTGTTCATGCAAGATTTGGAAGAAAAGTTGCTGTCCAGCTTTCCTGACCCACCTAGACTTTGGTGGAGGTATGTCGATGATACGTTGGCGGTGGTGCGTACAAAAACTATTGAGAAGTTCATGGGACACATAAATTCCTTTCATCAGCATATCAAGTTTACAATTGAGCGCGAATCAGTGGACCATGAACTGAGTTTTCTAGACTTCAGAATACGCAGAAGAGCCGACGGCAACCTGGACACAGGCGTGCACAGAAAGGACACCCATTCTAATCGGGACCTTTCCTTCAGCTCCAAACAGCCCATGTGCACCAAGAATGCAGTTGCATCTAGTTTGTTTCGCACAGCCTTGTTACTAACCAGTTCCGAAGATAAGCGATCGAAAGAATATAAGATTGTCAAGTCGACACTGAAAGCTAATGGGTATTGTGACAAGATTTTACGTCCAATTCGGCGGCTACCTGGTAACAAGATCAACAAGCTCAGAAATTGGCTGTCAACTGCCGTTATTCCGTACAGAAGGAATACATCAGACGACCTTAGACGGGTCTTCAATCAGCACAACTTAAGAGTGAAATTTAAAGCCACCAACACGTTAAGGAATAAGTTGCTCCACTTAAAGGACAAACGAACAGTTCTGGAGCAATCAGACTGTGTGTATCAAATAAAATGTAAGGATTGTCAATCTTCTTACATTGGACAGACCGTCCGACAGCTAGAAGTACGCACCAAAGAACACGTAAGATCTAGTAAGAAGCCTTCTGCCAACCCTCAGCAACTCTGGAAATTAGAACATAATTCAGTCATTGCAGCATACACAATCCTCAACCAACATCAAGCTGACTTCGACCATCCGACTGTGCTTAAAAGTGGTTTCCGTAACCACAAAGAACCCTTACTGACAGAAGCCTTGCTGATCGCTAATACACCACAGGCGGTGAATCGACCCGATGGCTTGGGATTGTCAGTTGTTTGGTCTGATTTACTGGGTGAACAATAGTGACACCACGTAGGAGAGGTTTGCGACATTTCTGTCACCCACCCCTATTCCCGACAGTCTACACGCATTCAGCTTAAACACACAGATAGACATACACACACAAATACACACACATAAGTACACATTAACTATGTATCCTTGTTCGCACCTAGGATCGTCACGTGGTGACCTCAGGTGAACCGTGAACCCACACATCCCATTGGTAGCCGGTCTACAGACCGCAGTTGAAACACGAACGTGCTATTTGAAGCGTGTACATTGTAAATTTTCTGATTTAAATCGCTTGATAAAGGCTCTCCGAGAGGGTCGAAACGTTGCGAAACCGATAACTCTGGTTTTTAACTCGTTGTGACTTAACCAAGGAATTACTTAATAATGAGCATCAGAACAACGCACAATATGTTTTCTCATATCCGTTCTGTTTACGGTTCGGAAATACTAACTCGTAGTATTGTCTTCGAAAAGATACTGGAGAAAATTTGTTAGAGCGACCTACGAATTATTCGCGTTTGCTCTTGCTGAATGGACTTCGGGTTCTATGCGAAGGAGTTTCTATGAATAAGTATAAGCAGGTCTGATTAATGGACCTTAAAAATCTCAATGAGGACCTTATTTCTGTGAAATAGGAATACCTCGAGTGTCGGAGTATACCCACGGGGCTTAAAAAATAATCTAGTTAATCGCTTATGGTGTTGATGAATATCTCTAGAGCTTTTCTAAAAGCACTCAATACCTTACTAGAGTTTTCAATGGCGAATTTCCAACGGTCCATTCGATCTAGGCATCCGGCCATTTTCACCAGTGTCATAGATTTGTATACCGGTTGTGCGTCCAAATCACCTAATCGCTTTGTCGCTGAAATCGGCTTGAGATTGACTCGTGATTTATCAGACAACTCAAAAGCAGTGTAGTCCTGCGGAAATCTAACAAGTCGGAAAATAGTTTGGTAACATATATACTCGAACAAGACAAGTCTCATGCTAGCCTGTTAATTTCAACATGGAGTACTTAGACACAAAACCCAACGGGAGCGTACGAAGAAAAGATGGGAAGCTGTCTAATCGGAAAGCATCACCCAGTTCTAGGGTCGTATGTGAAATGATCTCAAATATTCGAAGAGCATTATGTGTAGAAGTGAGTTAAACAATCGCCTAAGGGTGAAAACCGTTAGAGATATATCAAAAAGCCATTTGTACGTCATGCATGCAGTAGTCTGTCAACATGCGCCAGGTCAAAGGATATTAACGAATTTAACTCCCCATGTGAATTGCAGTATATAAGCTGTATGTTGATGACGCTATAAACTAGAAGCCCGAAATATATCCTGGACTGAATTATGAATGCTAAAATTGATGTGGCCACAAGTTACACAAAAAGCCTTCGCTGAATCCGGTCACATGGTGTACAGCACGAAGAGACTTTGTATATTTCGCTAGATACTATAGCCCGGTTAACAACGTAGTAGTAGAACCATTGCTGATTACTTTCGGATGTACACGGCTGATCGCTTAAAGGCTGATCCGCTAAAAGGTAAAACCAGTTTATTCACGGTCTTTGAAACAGTGTGAAACTCCTTCTTGGGGTGCACCGTATAGCGGGATACAAGTATGTTTCATCGTGGACTCTTGTTTTTACAACGTACAGCATTCGCAGACAAATTCTCGACATGCTCTGGGATTTTTGTATGCAGTGTGGTTGACTTTTAACCTATACACAACAGTCCGCACCAACAAATAAACTTTGGTAACCTATTGCACACTGCTAGAATTATACTGTTGTCATTATGAAAACTACTGCTCTTTTCGTCTTTTCAATTTGGTGTTTTTAAAACAAGGTCTCCTTGATGCAAGGTATATCAGTTTGTGTGGAAGTGCCTGTCGTTGTGTCTGTAGCAAACTGTTCGGTCTTCCGTAATCCAACTCGAGGCAAGCATAAGGTAAACTAATCAGAAGCTGGGTTTTCACATACCCTTCTTCCATTTTTTGTCCGCGGTTATTACGCTAGACGCTGTGCAGTCCTATACAATTTTACCCTGATTCGACGGCCCATTCGTCGATCTTGGCATTGAATTTTCATATACTGCCTACACCGGGTGTGAAAGAAGTGAGGGAATTTTTTGCGATCCTTGAAACTTAGTGGTGTCCAGAGCACGGAGGATGCTTCGCACTTCCCCGACTCTGACTACAATCTTCAGTATGGGAGTTGATAGCCATTTTCTGGCACATATTTTTTGAGCAACATAAACTATTCTTTTCCCGTATTGTGACAACATTTCGCCTGCGTAATCTCTCTGCTTTTAGGTAAGTGGTTCACTTCGTCGGCTGATTCAAGGTTATTCACGTATTTGTAAACGGCTGAAGGTAATTAAATTCACACACAGTACAGTTTGGGTTCGTTTGGTTTCTATAGGCCGGCTCGGATTTTTCTGTACACCATTGCTGCTCCCGGATCCGTGTTTATTGTCTGTGCTCACCCCGGTATCGAAGCCCTTTCTTAGATTTACCGAGTAGTTTCCATTGTTTCTATGCCCATCAGTCCTGTTTCACAGTTAGATGGACATTTAGATTTGATTTCCAGTACATTTAACCTAGCTAGTCCACGTTGCCACATCAGAGGACTGTCATCCTCTGTAGGTTCCCCTCTGCTCTGCTCTGTTCCACCGGATCAGATTTCCATTCACAAGATCACTGAAGACCAGGTTTGACACAAGCAGTCATAGGTAAAAGAATTGAATTGGTGATTTGATCTCTGAGTCATTAGCCTAACAAGGTCTGAATAATTTGTAACGCTCTGTATGATTCAATGACATTCTGTTAAGCCAATTTGTGTTGTGTACCCACTGTTTTAATGTGAGTACTAGCCAGTTTGCGAAAACTTAAATCCTGTACTACTTTTCCATGAGTCTGAACTTCTTCAGATATTCTGGCTTATAACTGGTAGTTAGCCAAGAGCTTCAAGTCATTTACGTGGATTTCCACCATCCCTCAGATTCAGGTGCCAAATCCTTGAATTCTTTTTTAAATGTACTTTTCCGTACCCTTGTTGATTTGTCACACAATGTTTTGGGTTTGATAACCTAAAATGCAATAAGCATTAGAAGCAGTATACTGCTCAGCTCCAGTAAAAAATTTTTTAACATAAGTCGTAGATCCGTGGGTTTTTATGATTCATTGTGTGAGGCTTCGGAAAGTCATCCCACTGGAAACTACGCACCTGAGTGTACTACATATGGTTAGAAGTTTAATGCAACTTGGTAAACCTCATTCAAGAAAAGCTTGCTTGGTGCATAAATGACAGATCCATGGATTAAGCGAAATGCGATCAGAGTGACAGCACCAACGGCAAGTGAAATACTGGAATGCAAACATTTAAGCCCTGACGAAAAACCTCGGTTACTTTCTCAAATTAATCTGCTTACGGAAAACTCAAGACGCAATAGCATTGGCAACCATGATTAACGTTGTTTGCTTTGTTTGCCTTGTTTTTAGGAAATTGGTTTTAATACTTATTTATTTCGTCAGCTTTTTATCGTGTAGTAGTGGTTGATTTTCTCCCATAAATGCACGGTAAAGGGCTTATTTTAGGATTCAATCTCTTTTAGCCGTATCCACTTTGTTTTTAATACATTTTCTTTGGCTTGGTATTTAATGTCTCCACCACACTTATTTGTATATGAGTGTTCCACTGAGTTCATTTTCGACCTACTACCATCTGCAATGTTATTCTACTGTGACTTGAAGTTTGAGCGTTTTACTACCAGTGAATCTGAGTAATTGGTTAACCTATATTCGCAGTTAGGACGGGCTTCAACTTAATGTTATCAAGGATACCGTAAACATTCCAATTATTTTCGGATACCTGTTTGATTTGACAACACATCCGACTTAAAATCACAACTAGTGAGGAGCAACGGCCGGGCACGCAACCGGACTAAGTCTGAGAGAGTCAGACTTTTCTTATTTGTTTGGTGCCGTTCTACATTGTACATTGTTCTATAATGTAAGCTGCCCCCGAAAAGTCCAAAAGACCATAATAAAAAGCTGCTAAATTCTGAGTGGGTATAGATCAACTGTCACCGCGTGCAATAACGACTGTAATCCATTGGAGCGACACAGTTTAGGAATAAGCACTGTGTACAACCAGAGTATGGTAAGGACGTGGGACGCGTTTCCTTTCTAGCCAGCCCCTCAACACAATGTCGTAAATGTAGAACATTCGGGCATCTCGTGGTCCTCTTGACGCTCAAGATTAAATAAAGATTCTGTGTTATTCAATATGCTTTTGAAGATTCGGCTAGAACTGATTGAATGTTCCAGCCCCTAAAGATAAACAGAGAGTACATCCACCTCTGAGAAGACAGAGGATGTTTGTAAAGGCTTTCACGTTTCACTAAATTCCTTGAATTTATCACACTTCAAGATCCGATCAGACGTCGGTGAATTTTCAGAACTCGGCTCAATGAAGCCGATATACCGCGGAGGAGAGGTGTTCCGCATCAAGGTTGCTCGTGAAATCAGTATAACGAAGTTTCAAGAAGCTTTTCAAGCGACCCATTAGTTAAGAAAAGACGAACCGTAAAAACGACCGAACTGGACTTGCGCCATTGACAGATACAGAATGTTTAGTTGCAACATACGCCTCACCAAATGAGCTAAGAAGCCAGTCCGAGTACCCAGATGATCTGCAGTTGAACTCGATTATCGGTGACTCGTACTGTGCAAAATTTATGGAATCAACCAGATATTTCACGGCACTGATCGCTTCAAAAGGAATTCTTTCCTTGTTGGTGTGTGATTCCGTGGACCTCATACTGATTCGTACAGTAAGACGCCACATGTATTACTTAAGTTTTTGAGAAATTTTAAAGGAACTGGGACAAGTGTATTAACGGAACAAAACCAGAGGGATTCAAACCTAACTCGTCACAGCCTTGACGGTTTAGTGAAATCTATAAGGCTATATGTCTTCTTATGCGGGTGGGATGTTATACTGTGGCCAACAACTGATTTTTCTGAGCACGTCGAATCACAGATATTTGTAGTTACCACTGAATACCTTCTGTTGTTGGTCGCTTGGAGATTAAGCTAAGCGGACCAGCGCCATTTGATGTGAATAGGTTGATAAGTACAAAATGGTTTATTATTCTGGCTACCGCTGAACTGAACACGTCGATTGTCACGCGCTTTGATGCAAAGTGCATTGGTCTACATAGTTCATAGAATAACAGTGTTTCTGCTTTCATTATTTCAGACAAAATAAAAAAAGCGCCTTAGAACAAAAAAATTAAAAACGCGCTCTAAAATTCCAGGAAGCGTTTTTTGGCCCTCTTTTTATTCTATATTGAGGTTTTACCTTGCTGACTATATTATAATTATATTCACACTCAAACGTTTGTTGTTTCAGTTCACAGATCCCCCGTAAATTTAAAAAACGCACAATACTTGGAGCTCTGTCACTTTCAAAATTGTTTTCCAATCGCGTGCAGACGATCTCCGGAGGTTCTAGTTTAGATACCTGAACGTTTTCCCATCGCTTCTGCCAACACTATAGACGGACCGGATGAGGGCTGATTGGGAATGGTTGGTCGCTGTGCATCTGGAGTTACTATGCGTCAGAAAGTTTGTAGTGGATGGAATTCGAAAAAGATCATTCAGCGCAAGCCAAAGATGACTGTCACAATGAACTTGAAGAATTGCTGACAAAATATCACAATAAAGGGAGCTCAGAAGTTGTAAAGAGGTTTCTGTGGTTGATATAAAGTGAAGGAACAAAACGCTATCGAATGTTGTAATCCCTTTGGCTATTAAGCAAGTTAGAGGGAAGTATGTTGGTAGGTCTTTCATGTCCATTACGAAGAGACTAAACATTGATGCGGTGTGGCGGCTTGTGTCTCCGTGAAGTAGCGCACCGGACTGTACAGTCTGCTAATTATACTGACATAGTTGCTCATGTTAGGTAGCTCAACAAATGGAGGTTTGTGAAATTGCTATCATTTGTTCCCTCAGGTATGCTACTGAAAAAATGCCGACTCTTGATTTTGCAAAAATTACATCCGTTATATTTCGCGGCCAACTACCCATTGCCTCCTATTAATGACTTCAACCAAATGCCGTGAAACGGAACTCTAATTGTCATTCTGAACAGACATGGGTGTCCTAGTAAGAACTCATCTGATATGCGATCATGAACTACCTTAATGGTACCAGTCTCATCAGTTGTCTTGCTGTATGAACCAGATCGCCTTTTCGGTTGCATTCAGCAAGACGGACAGATGAAACCAGACTGCTGCTGACGCAATACCTAAAAGGTCCCGTTTAATTTTTGATTTCTCCCAACGCCTTAAACCCGAAAATCCTCTTAAATATACCGAAAAGATATGGCAAGTCCTACTGTCTCGCTAAGTTTTCCTTCATACGCTCCAATTTCCAGTTCCCGCTACCTAATACTTAAGCCCAGAGTGCAAGTTAATGAAACAGCCTACAACATTTTTCGCCCAGTGAATCAGATACAACAGGAAATCACTCTTCAGCGGACGCCTGAGGCAATTAATTTTTTTGTTACATCTCAGAACTATAATCTTAAAAAGCAATCAAACCCCCGAGTTGACAATATCTGTAGTTTATAGCTTACACATCAGTTAACATCATTTACTTACCTCAGTCAAGCTGGACTGGTTTTAACATTGGACACATTGAAACAAACTGCGTAGGTCGATTGGACCCCTGTTGGTGGTGGGCTCGAAGTCGCACTTTTTGGAAGCTCTTTTAGGCCTTACTCCAAAAGTCAAGTCTTTTGGAGGTTTAATTACCTGCTCATTCTTTATGACTGCAGGAAGATAAGTTACGCAACCAGCACTAAATATGACCATTTTTCCGATTGTCTGACAGTGCACTCCCCCTGGACATTCACATTGTAGACTAGAGAGGGGTATATGCACGAACTTCCGACTAAACTTGATTCTCATATGTGAAGCATTGTTGGGTGAGAAGGTTAACGAAATGGTAGCTGACTGTGCCTCCAAAAATAATATCACAGTATCTCAGTTAATCCATACCACCTTCCCACGACGTCTATCTCTCAGCACAACCGTCAACGAAAGAGATGGAGACACTTATCCACAATTAATAGAAAAAGTAAATTGCGAAGCGGAACATATTGAGGGTCAGTTAAACTGGCCCTTCGTCACCACCCTGTTGCAGCCACATTACGATAATATTGTCACGCGGCCTGCAGACTTTAAAGCGTTCACGAGAGCTGATAGGTACGCTTGCAAATCGACTCCCAAACGTTTGGAGACCGATTGCACTGATGACCATGTGCTAGAGTTCCGCAATGAGTTTGATTAGTTCTTAACAGAAACCTTAACCAGCTTCGTTCAACTATTATGGATGGCTCAGAAAGCCCGTCGGAACTGGAGCCAGACAGCAGTAAGTCTAGTAGTCCTGAAAGGAGTCGTGACCTCCTGTGAAAACTGTAGTAATTTAGGCGGACCTAAGTTATAACTAAAGCTGTAGTGCCCAGCAAATGTCATAGATTCTCTATAGAGCCGCATGCACTGAGTATAGAAAGATGGACGAGGATTCGTCTAGAGTTTTTAATCTGATTTTGATGCAGTGCATTACCTTTCGGTGGTCAGCCTCATCAACCTTTATCGAATGCAAACGTAAATTCGACCTATTGAATCAACGTGATATTTCATGATGACCTGAGCTCAGGATTTCAGCAAAGATTAACAAAAATAAAACGTCCGAATTGTATTAACACATTTCACAGTAAGTTAGAATCTACCAGACAATTTCAGACAGATTCAGAACCAATGACTGTGAAAGTCAAGGATTTTTGCTTGCAAACTCTTGTTCAATTTTTTCAAACGAAATAATGTAGGAGAATCCACAGTGTCCATAGAAGGCTGACAGAAGACCGGCTGGCATAAACCACATCGACGATTAGTTGCTAAGTTTTGGTAGTTTTTAGGCAAATCAGTTAACCATAGATCAGTGGTCTCCAAACCTTACAACTTGTCGTTCTGTTAGCCTATTAAGCGAAATGTTAAGGATCCTGGCCCAACGTGCGTTACCAGACTATGAAGCTCAAAACAGTAACAGAAGAAAACGAACATTACCGTGAGTAACTATCTATTGATGGCACATAACAAGGAGGAATAAAGCTGCAGAGAAATGTGAAAAGATGAGATGTTCGTGGATGGAGTCAGTAACGGGTAGGAGAAAGCCAATCATTTCAATTTGAGAAAGCACGTTTAATGGGAGGTTAATTCTAAAAATTTATGGGTTCAACAGGCGCTATTTGAATGAGTGGAAATACGATGAACAAATTTGAATTGTCTTTGTTGAGCTCAACAGAACAGAGTTAGAAGGAGAAGAGGTAGAGAAGACTATTTGGAGATATGGGATTAATGTTTAGGATACTGGGTTCCCTTGATCCTGTTCACCAATACTGAGAGAATATATATATATAGTAAGATGGCAACATTTTGCTTACTCTGTTCAGTCACAAACGTAATACACTGAAGTATATAGGACATTTGGATGGCAACAACAATAAAAACGGTAGAAGACTAGACTTTACATGAAAGCAGGGCTGTCATCAGTTATAGGGCAAACCAACTGTAGGAATCAACAGTTTGTGCACACGTAAGGCCAGACACCGGGTGTTGATAACCATTGCCACGGAGAGTGCAAGCAGTTTAAGATTCCGGTCGTGCACTAACACATGAAACGGGTCGGTAGTGTCAACAGCATAACCTGTTTCCATGATGTACCGTGTAATTAATGTGGGGGGGATCTTGGCTCACTCGTTTTGTTGCCATTGTCTGTTGTGTCATCGCGCGCGCCAATCACTTAGACAAATGTTCAGCCATCCTTTTTTATATACACGGTTGTGCCCTGTCGGTATAGAGGTCAGCGCAACTACAAGTGAATTGACAGATTATATGTGGGACAGAACATTTCGATAGATCACGATCACGGACAAGCCGATCAAAAGGCTGCGACGCTCAATAGGTGAGCTACAAGCCATCTTCATTCTGACCATCGAAATCTACAGTCAACCTTGCTCAGCCTATGACGCCAACGATTACACGACGATGAGTTTAGAAAGCACACACCCTGTAGCGAAAATCAAACTAATTTATTTACCCCATCTTTGAGGTTGCGTAGATTCAGGTAGCTATGCCGTGTACTAAAGAGACAACCACATGGTTGTCGCACTAAGAACATCTTACCTATGTTGCCGCATATTGATATGCTTTCACATGAACAGGTGACATCTTAACCTGCAACCCATTACTAGTATGCTCGAAACAGAAGGTCAGGTTCACCTCTCGGACCTGGAATCTCGCTACTCACGGAATTATCGGCTGGATGTATTCGAAAGGCTAAACGCTAGGCCGTATTAGTAGCGTGAATGCTACCATAGTATAGCTGAGCAAGCTGCGATAGTACGTAGAACCACTAAACCAAGGTAGTGGAGACCACAGAGAAGCCAACGCTGGCCTGAAACTCAGTTGACTGTTAATAGGACGCAATCGCCATGATACTGATGCCTTCAGCAAAGACGGGGTTCTGGTGAACTAATTTCTACTAATTCCACTGCATTGTTGTGTAACAAATAAACGTCATTGTCAGCCGTTAAAGATTACGGATATCTTGTTCTCGTATCACATATCCGGTGAGCGTCCATCGCGCAGAAGTGATCATTGGTTTGAACACTCTTCAATGACTGATATTTAACCTCCCAAACTTGTTCGGACCTCGTCGTCAATTTTGCCGTGACGTGAGACCTGCGTCATTGCTTGTGAAATAAAAATTCAGCATCAGCTATCTAGGACACGAACATACCAAACCCCATATCACGTGAATTCACGAGCCGGGGCTCGCTACACTGCGTCACTTAGTGAGCTGCCTTCATTTATTATGTTATTATATTACAGTATAATAATTATATTGTTATTTTAAAGATTACTATTATTATTACTCTGCAAAAGCGTTCAATGCTGTCTGTACTATCTCCATTGAAATATCCGGACAGTTCAGCCGCTCGGATTTTTAACGCACTTGAAAGTTTCAACTCCCAAGTAAGTTTTCTCACAGTGAGGTCATTTCACTCTGATAGCCAATGTCCTGACAATATAATGCTGCTAATGGTCCACGGCAATCCGCCCACTGTGACGTGCATGTTTTCACGTGAAATCTTTGCTACTAACAATGTCTAAGTAGCACGAGGTAAGAATGCGACTTATTTCGTTTGGCAAAGCTTCTGGTAATAACACACCGGCAGGGGATGTTATAATTGAAGTATGAAGAAATCGCATTCATCTGACTCAGGATTATTGCCAAGCTAGAAGTTTGAGCAGCATGCGTGGAAATATCTCGGAATTTACTTTATTCGTTACTATCAAAATCTAGCCAATCGAAGCTGACAGAAACTTTTCACTTCGAAAACTCGACGATAATGTTTTCTTCTGAAGTCTGCAAAAGCTGGAAATGCCACTGACTTCTCGGGCACAGATACCAACTATGTATTTCTGTCCGAATGCCAGTTACTGGTTTGTTGTAAAGGCAACACTTCTTATAAAGTTCAAATTCTGATTTTCCGCTTGCTTTTACTGGAAAATTCGTCATGAAAACCTTCAAGGCGTGATTTTTTGTCGAACACAGTGATAATCTGTGACCAAACTGACCCAACAATCTAGTGATAGGCATTTGAGAAAGAGAGCAGAAGTCCGACTTTTTCTATCTGTCCAGCTGATTTCACGCTGAGGTCAACTTTGCTTCGAAGACATTCATAGAAATTTATTATCACCGTTTTTTATGCCCACATTACAGAAATAAAAACAGAAACATCTGTAAGACAGTTTATCTCTTTCAGTAATTACTTCGGCAAAGCAAATGAGAGCTCGAAGCGTCTTAAAACATATACTAGAGGATGTTTTAACAGTTGTTTTAATGGGCCGCCATTCCACGGCATGAAAGATGTTTTAGTGCGGATTCAAAAAATCAAGTTATGTGACTTATTGTAGTCAGCCGGGATAATCTGTTGATTCAAAAAATAAAAACTGCTTTGTCGGCTCGCTAAGGAAGAGGAATTAAAGAAAAAGAATCCCTTTGCTCAGAACGCTTCGTAGTTCCAGTCAATGGAGTTTAAAAATCAAAAATTAAGGCGCGTACACAAATTTCTGAATAATTACGGACACTTTTCACGGAACCCACTAAACAAACTCGAGTGCACTCGTTTTGTTTGTAGGACTAACGAGGTTAACTGAATTGACGTATGGGGGCAAAATCGGGACAAATCTGGCGGAGATAACCTGGTAACTTTTGTGCTCGTTTCATCATAGCTTTTATTAGCTACTTCTCGATTACGAGATAAGGATAGATTGAACAAGCCTTCCATAACTCTTATCTCGCCAAAAATAGTAGGTTGTGAATAGGCCTCCACAATCTCTACTAATAGAGACGTACACACATTTGTCATAATCGATGAGAAGACATCAATCAAGTAATCATTATTCGAACCTAGTGAGGTAAGCTTGAAATGCCAGCATTCTGAGAATCCCCACGTTGCAGTTTGCTCATATTACATAGATATTTGGTGGAAACTATATCAGAGATTTTGTTAATATGGACTGAAAACAGTAGGGTTTCAATTACCAAACCATGTGGACCAACTGCCGAGATTGTTGAAGAAGGAGAGTGGTCATAACCAATGTTGACTCTGAGCTATACAGCAGTAAATGTCACCTTCGATACAATATATATATATATATATATATATATATATATATATAGTTTTCGGAAAATTGGATAGTGCGGTCCTGGTCAGACTGTCTGACAAAATCGGAGTTTGCAACTGAGGTCAGAACTTGATAGGTAGTCTCAATAAGTCTGCCCATAGAGAAGAACATGTCAATCGCGTACGACAGAGTTGACGAGAATATGGAGAAGGCTATTGATAAACAGTTCTTTGTAAGAGGGTGGCTAGCATTTATGCGCCTGGGTAGAAACTTTATTATTTCACAGGGACTACTAGATGACTAATCAGCCAGCAACTAACAGCTTAGTGGCGATCACCTTACTTGTAACTAGGACTTGTAGTAGTCTAGCCAAATTAAACGGTGATGTCAGCAGTAAGAAGAATAAAGAATTTCCAGAATGGCTTTTTGATAAAAACAAGACGTTTCTTTCCGTGTTCTTGGGTGAAAACGGTACGGACCCACTGAAGTAAAAGAGGTGAATCTAGAATGCAGATATTGTGCTTTGCGTATCAAGAATCCTGATAGAAGTATCTTCTAAAAATCAAGTGACCGTCTGGTAAAGGCAAACAATTGGAATCTGTTGTGAACCACGTTTATTCAACAAAACTGTGAGGATAATGATTGATTCTTGTGACGACTGAACATTTAGTCGAACAGAACAATAATTTTTCACCCGATTTTGAAGTTTTCTAATCGTGCTTGAAAACGGTTGCAGTCGACTTCCGATACACATTGATTGATAAGTTAAGCAGAACCTTACTGTTTTTAGTAGCTTACAACGACGTTGTTCAGCAGAAGTCAAACATTTCACAGAATAGGGCAAAGTGAAGAATTCTGAACCAACCTTAGCGGTGTGTAGAGCCGGACCACCTAGTATATCATACGCTTACTGGTTTGTATGTCCGAAGTAACGTTCCCACAGTCACCTTAAGAATGCTGAGACGAATCTATGGAATTATCAAAGTTGACCAGATTTATGTGGCAAGTCGGTCGTTTTCACCCAATCTGTTGGTTCCACCAACAAAGAATACGGGAGTTCAGGATAGGATGGTCACTGTCGTCAAAGCTAACCAAAACAATTGCCAGGTTCATGTACTTTTTCCCTCAGGGATTAAAGGTTCCAACTGCAAGCTGTTTTGTCATAGAAGCCATCTAGCAGGTGTATTTGAACTTTGAATTTAGGCCGTCTGTTGTACTTTCATACATGCTATTTTGAGTTGAAGATTTTTATTTTGGACCTTCCAACTCACCCCTGATATGTAACTAAGAAAGATGTGCAAAGGGAACGAATGTATCCAGGCGGAACAAAACTGCATCTCCATCAGAAGAAATAGACCTTAATAACAGCGAATCTTGATCTCGAAAAATTAGTTGTAACCAACTGTTGTCGCGCTCACTTTTGCCGCTCAGAAATGTGACCAATGTTGATTGAAGTGAATAGCCACAATCCCATTGCATCCTAACTTTAAGTCCGCATGTTAGATGGAATTGCCACAGGTCTTATTATGCGTGGTGGCCAACATTTAGTAAGAATAAGTGTGGATGTTAATTGTGTAGCAACCACTTGAGTTAGTGGATCACGTTTTACTTTAGGATTAAGAGTTTCCCCTCCTCTGGCAATCATCATTTTGGTATGCGGGTATCCTGGAGCTGACAGACGTACTGCAGTGACAACAAAAATGACACCGGCAAAATGGGGGACACAAATTGTAGAGATGAGTGCAAGTCTACTTAAGAGATCAATGTTGAATGTGATCAGCAAGCCTGTGTAATGGCGATAAACACATCGCACAGCATTGAAAATGCTGGCCAGATAGTCAGTGCAAGGGGGCAATATGCATACTCCCGTGGAACCTCCGGGTTTTTAACTGAGTGAGCAATTTTGGCAGGAAATCTACTGTGAGAAGACAAACCAAATGTCTGCGTGTAATGCGTGAAAAACTGTGATGTTCAACTGTGAACAATTCAAGGAACCCAAGTGTTTTAATTTGCGGAAGTAACCAAACAACCATGTAACGTGTGGCTGAGATTAAACCGTCCACGGATTGTACCTGAAGTAGTATTTGTACCACATCCATACTTACGTTCTGGCTCGTTTATTAAACATATTGCACGAAGAACTTGAATTATTAAACAGACAACCGATCAGAAAAGTCGATTATGTAAAAAAAAAAAACGAACTTCATAATGGATCTGCAAGCTTGCTGTTTTCACCATTTCAGCACCACCATGTATTGTGTAATAGACCTGTGACTATAATCTTTGCCTTGCATTGAACTGAACATAGAGCATAGTCGTGTAAATTATCACCGAAAATATTTGTCAAAAATGAACACTACCAACGCGAATGAAAGGAGGTTCAAGCTGGAACGCAAATCAGGTACCCAAACTCTGTCTGAAAAACAAATATTGAAAACGTTTGAATTGTGTTATCGCTCCGACAACTCGCTGGGGGCCGAGGTGAACGAATGCGACTAACAGATCCTGCACAACCAGGAAGTGCACCAGAAATAAACATGGAAAGTATTTTCGAGATCGATTATGGTAATTGAGAATTCAGCTCGCCGGATGACCTGAAGGTGTTCTCAAACCAGCTCGTGGAGGTATTTCGTTGACCTCACGGAAGACGTAATCTACTGACGTTACTTTCCCATCTACGATTGTGCCCCACGTAGAGTTGATTTCTGTATGCGACCGACAAGAATAAACTAAATGCTATCAACTCGCCTTATCTGTCCTGGCACCGTGTTGTATAACTGATAGATAAAGGGTCAAATGAGAATGAACGTTTTTATTGTGCATGTTAGACACTTACTAACTCTGGCATAAACAGTTTTTCCAGCATTCTGTGGTAAACAAAACCACTTCATATTTCATATCCAAAATTCTGCTCTTACAACGTTAACCACATTTTATTACGAAAAAAGACATATGGACGAACACGTCATATCGAAATCAGAGTACTTGATGTAGTATGATGTAAACGAAACGGCTTTTTCAGGTGCTGCATCTAAACTGGTCCCAACTCCAGCTGATCGATGGCGAACCTGCGCTGACCATTCAAAGAATAAGTGTCACGAAACAGGTCTGATAACAAACTAACAAAAATGTTTGCTTACAGATCAATATGATAGAAAGGCTCATCGTTGTCCACAGGTCGGCAAAAACATCAGTACTCTGACAGTAGATGTTACAAACGTTATACAAATTGTGCTCAATGTTATATTAACTTCCAACCTATCAGATTACTGTCAGCTTGGAAGTGCTAGCAATTGTAGGCTGACTGTAGTCATCGCGCCAAAGGGGTGTGAACAGGCATGCACCAAATGTAAATATCGTTGTAATAATGCTAGTAATTTGTATCACGCCGTCGGCGAAAATTTACCGTTAAGATTAATATCACTTAAGGAAATACTGCGGTTAATTCAGTGAAACCCGAAGTCTCATGAAAAGTTATTACTAGTTGCCTTAACCTAATTCACCGTTTTGCCTAATCATTAATGTTAGCACTGCACGGTAAATAGTAGCAACGGCACTACAATATTTGATCGCACACGAATGGAAACAAGTAGGTACATCATCGAGATCAGTGTTACTGATAACAAGTACTGTCAGTAAGACTATTTCTTGTTACACGTCTACCAAAGTAAAGGCAGGAAACAACTCCTTGAAACTGTAATGTCAAATCAAATACTCTGCTGTCCAAGGATAAAGTTCGTCGGAGTTTTGATAGCCAAAATGGGAAGAATCTCTTGCTTAATTATAGTACAATATCTTCCAGTCTGTCAGCACAACCTCAAAACATGGTGCTGATGGCTGTGAAATAACGTGTCTACTGGTAGTCGTATACTAGCCATTTGGTTACCAGTCTTAGAATAAAAATTAAGTTATCCTAATTTCACGGTGAGAATTCATATGTCACCTGATCTCTTAATCTATGAAGGCAGTGGTAACTTGTAAAAATGTCTTTCTGTACAACCGGTCAAACTCGCCGGGATGTAAATGCGACTCTGATTACGCGCACCTAGTTTCATATTCCACACTTAGCTCCCTGCATCGTACTGAAATTTATACTTTTCAACAAATCAATTAACAATTTTGTTTTACGTGAGCTGTTCTGATTTATCAGTTTGTTCACACATGGTCGATTACGTTTAATGACTGAACTATGTTGATAGCCAATGGTTCATGACTACACTCATCACAAAGTGGTAAAATGAAAAAGGATAACACTTTCGTTCACCGCTGTTCATATCAGTTATTCGCGTTCGTGTTCAGCAGGATTCAGTTGTAACAATTTATAACTCTCAAGGTTTTATGTTTGAGTTCAGATAGGGCACTTATGAGATATTCGATCACGTAACCCTCATTTCTGGGAAATAATTGACGTGCCTGCCACTAGATCAGCTTTGGTACATGTAATAATACTAATGATGGGTTAAATAGTGTGAAATCACATTAACATAATTATCTTTATAAAGTGAACAATACTCATACATGATCACAGCTTTCGTTTCCAGAACATGTTGACCGGTCCTTTTGGAAAACAAAAAACTGGTAACTTTCTTATGGTTAACACGTTATTAGCAAGGAGTCATTCAACAGAAATGCCTCCAAACAGCACAGAACAGAGACTAAATCCCGGTCAGAATAAGAACACACACTATACATGTGTTCTAACAAAAACAAAAGCCATGTCACCTACTGTTTTTTGCTTGAAGCTGGTTAGAAAGCTTCTTTGAATGTTAACTTTGCAATCGAATGTATATTAATTTTAGACGGTGTCCATCAAATTTTTTTTAACTACGCATGACAGACAAATTATCGGGCTTAAACAATTTTATACACCAAAGCTTATGTATTTTTTCATATACGTATGTTTATGTTGACGAGGTGGACGGTACACTGTGTTTTAATAAACCATGAAGATGGAATGCGCCTAGCCATACATAATACGTACAATCACTTTTAAAAGGAACACAT
Source organism: Paragonimus kellicotti (assembly GCA_014220965.1). NCBI lineage: Eukaryota > Metazoa > Platyhelminthes > Trematoda > Plagiorchiida > Troglotrematidae > Paragonimus > Paragonimus kellicotti. Next base: position 281,994 of record LOND01000007.1, read on the forward strand.
CTCATCTAAGTCCGTTTTCGGTCAGGATGGCGACACTCACTTAACCTCCTATTTTTTGAATAAACACTACTGAACGATTAACAAAGAAACAAGAGACCGTCACAGCAGATGGATTCGTCCATTAAGGGGGGCCAATTTCAACCAGCGCAGTAAACTAGTCACCATCCCAACAGAGGTGTAGCTTTCTTTACACTAAAGCCGCTTGCACGCAGCACAAATGGACGGACCAGTTGAATACTTTCATTAACCAAATATATGGAAGCAATTTTTAATATATTCAACTTCACTGTTACTGCAGAACAATGGTTTACGCAACGAGTGCATCGGTTACCTTTTCAATGCTGAACGCTAATCCTCTATTTGGACAACCTGCGACATTTTCGGATAGTTGTGATTAGTACAGAGCTTGACTAGTTTTCGGGCATCCTATCACGAGAACATAAAAGTTAGTTTGATGGACGCCATCAAATTATTGATAGAAAAACGATGGATAATTCCTTCATTTGTCATTCTGGCTGCATTTCCATTGAAGTTGTTCCACAATGTTGAAAATTACAAGAGGTTTTTCTCTCACAAATGCAGTACATGCTTTCATAAATATAACTAACCATCCCGTAACTGTTGGAATGTCTGGGAAGGAAGATGAAATGTTTTCATGTTATTCTTGGAGCATCTAACAGCGCAGTATTTGTTAATTTTTATAAATATTGAATTGTTGATTCGTCAGTATATTTATGCTTCACGTAAATGCTAGAATTGTTTGCTTGTGGAGGTCAACTAGCTGAGAATATAGGACGCGCCAAAGACAAAAAATTCACTAACTATTTCGCAAGCGTCCAGCTGCAACTATATGAATTCTGCCACTTTATCCAAGGTGACTGGTTTACACTACATATACTCCCCGTCTTTCGTACTGAATTAGGGACGAAACTTGAGTCACGGCTGAACTTTTAGATTTATATTGAAAGTACTTACGCTATTGCATTAGACATTTTCCCCAGAATCATCTGGTACTGTTGGTAAGCGGGAATTAGACGTTAGCATGCCTCCCTCTTCAAAAGGAAAACACTCATCAGGTACCATTTTTTGTTGTCTCTGTCAACAGTCTGTTCAAAAGAACACTGCAACGGTTCAGAGATGATCAGTAGTATTTATCCCCAAGTAACATCTGTAACCAGATTGATCTCTGCGCTTTACGCCTTACGCCCAACAGTAAGCGGTTCGTGCATCGGTTTGTTGCGAGCTTGTGAGCAATTGACCGAATTGATTCCAGTGACATTATATATGCCGTAAAATCCCGTCGAAACAGAAGTAACGACGTGATGAAAAGTTGGTTTTGATAAGTCTTTCTCAACCCGATGGGATTGCAGGGGTTTTATCAAAACTTGTTAAGAGACAACCTGCAAAATCCAAAAAGTGATTGCTAACGAGCGATAGTAAAGGCGACTGTTAGACTTTAACTTATTGATTAGACTTGGACCGGACGTTGACTGAACGTTAACTCACGCAGTTAGGGTCAAATGTTTGTGTGTGGTTACGGCAAGAAGTGAGAAAATTTCTTGTGAGGACACAGGTTAGGTTTGCGTAGCCTGACTGGAATCGGTTCGGCGGTCGTCTAAACGCGCTGACGGACCGTCTTAGGTTGAGCAAGAGCAACCCTGTAAACTACCCGGAATGCTTTGATGGCGTCTATATAACGGTTATTGTCTGCTATATGTGTGGTAAGGGCGCTAGTACTTGATTTACGACAAACCGTTCCGATCCAGGCTTGAGGGTGTTATATCACTCATTGGGCTGGTTGCCTACTTCCAGTACACTGAACCAAACGCATCAGTCAACTTTTGTAAGTTGTCAGCAATGTCCAAACCAGTCCCGTACTTTCTCATTGGGGTTCACATTAGATAGGTGAACAAGCTATAATAAGCTCCCAACACTGTATTAGACCGAAAATTAACAAACTGGACAGTGTGTGTCGATTGATGCCGTTTACAGACAAAATCTGTCCATTGCTGTTAGATAATGTTTAAAGTGGGTGAATATATAACACACTCTTGTAGGATTCGCTGTCGACCATACCATTAAAGAAGACCAGTTTATTTAATTTAGCCGTTTAAATAAAAGCATGCGGAAGTCGGAGAGTTAAACTAGATTCAAGTGGAATAAGTGCACAAGAGACAGTGATTGTTTAAAATAAGTGGGAAAATAACGAAAATACAAAATAAATAAAACCTCGGTTTACCCAAACATGCTCCTCGAAGATGTTAACGACTGTCACAATTGTACAGTCTAGCCATGAAGACATCCAAATACTCTTTCCGTACCCATCAGTCACCAGGACACATCAAACCTTTGTCGATCGGCTAAAATTGTCTCCCGGTTAGTAACGGAATCGCAAGCCAAGATTGTTTTACAGCTCAGACGTGTGTAAAACAATGGAGAAAAACTTATCGCGAACTCTGGAACTGTGTTCATTCTATATAAGGTGTTCAGATCTGAAAAGCAGTTAAATCTGCATGTTTCATATTTTCCACATGTTTAACAGTATCGCATATTTATCATTTGATAAGCTACTCATTTTCAATCTTCCATTAACAGAATGCTTATCGGCTCAACACTGTTTTCGTTATCTTGAGTCCCAGAAACCCTGTGCCTTCATTTCTAATTTTGAAAAATGTTCAAACGTTACCAAGAAAACTCAGTGGAACAGAATTGGTTTGCGTGTACTGCTTAGTTTGATTTTCTGTTCCTCTTCCTATGACTAAAGTTAGTTATTCAGAGAGACAGAATGAAGCGAGCTACAACCTCTAATGATGATTGTTTGCTAATGTGTTTACCGAAATTGCAGTTCGTTTACTTTTTGGAAAACCTTATCAACTTCCTAAATAATTTCCCGTCTTGCAAGGGGGTCATTTTTTGAATTGTCATGTACAACGGAACATTGCTTTTCTAGAAGAAAGTGTGTTGCATCTACCTATACGCTTCAAGCTGGGTTGTTTTGAATAGGTGGTAATGTTCATGGCAGCATCCTTATTCTGAGAGATGAATACCACTTGTTTCTTATGTGGTGTGTCAACGTTAAGAACAATTAAAACTGAGTACATGCTTTCAGAGAGAAATGAACTTCTGTGCTGCATTTTTGTCTACAGAGGAAAAGCTAGGCTTTCAGCGTTGCCCAAACACAAATTACCGAAGAGCATTTTATTGGACCACCAGCAAACCACAGTTCCCGTGGCTTCGTCGATGGTGGTTTCACCAGAGATTATCTGGATAAAGACCACAAATCTCTGCTTCAGGGCGAAAATACAGCCGCATGTTTTCTCGGAATGTTCACCAATCTTATCAAGGAAAAAGGAAGGAGCGGCAGAAATAAATAAAAGAATAAGAACCATCCAGCAGTAGATGTCTCTGTCACCGTGCTGCTTTTTGAACTGTATCTTCACCCGTTAAATGTGCACGGTTCATCCTATGACCTGTCTGTTCCAACCATAACAATTAATTATTCTTCAATCACACTCGACCATCAAAATAAAGTGCTTCTATTCATATAGTGCCTACTAGTTCACTACAAATTGAGGATAACCAAGATTTTAGAATTTGCCGAACGCAAAAAATCAACTCTCACTGTTGTTATATTTAAGATGTATATCTTAGTGCTGTTATAGTGTCAAAATGTATGTGGTGATAAAATCCAAACGAAAACTTACGTGTGACCCTTTGGAATTGTGAATTTCAGTTTGTAGGAAAGAGTGAACATGTCGTAATTCGGTGGGGATGCAAATGGTTCATCACGTCTGGTTCCGAGAACGGTAGAACATGTACATCGGTGGTTCTGCCAAAAATGTGTGGCAGACAGCTCCGCGCTCCAGTGTCATACCTCTGCATGATGGTCATTAATAATAACCATAATATACCTTCATGAGTGAGTGAGACGTTGGGAAAATGATGACTGATATCAGTATTTGATAAATAAAATAGATAGCGCATGTTTCATATAAATCCGGCTGCCACCGTTCAACTGAATATGTACTTTTTAATATTGCAATCCAATTTAATGTCCAGTCCACTTATATTTAGATTCAACTTCACTCTAATTGGGGGACTTCTGGCTTATAAAGGATTTGAACTAGCAGCAATCTGAGCATAGTGTATTATTCATACAGTTCATCAAACGGATTAACAAGGTTTGATTCCGAAAATCAAGCTAGAATTTTCTCAAACTATAGTTTCCATTTGCATCCGAGAATGTAAACCAATTTTATAGGGCACGACAAGATAAGTAGTGTGTTTAATGGTCGGAACTCGCCGGAAGCACACGGCTGATTTCGTGGTCGTTGCCATTCATCCGGTATGCTTACGTGGTGAACTACGACCACACATCCCACTATACGAACCGCTGATGCTGAGGGTTTTAGACGCTGACTCGTTCGCGAGTTAATTGTGCCGTTTATCTCAGACTCAATGGGTTTTGATCCATGGACTCCACTGACGAGCGGCAACAGCCGCGAAACCTGTCGTGTGCTTTTAGCGAATTCTGACTATCAAAAACGAAGTTACAGGTATGTGTCCACGTAATACTCACCACTTAACACAGCAAGATACTGTTCGTCAATTTACTTTTAGTTGCAATTACTTCCGGCCAGAGTTGTGAGGGACTTATGTTCTACAAAAACTCTGAGGTTGCAGAACAACATGATGATAACAGACCAATAAAATGATAACGGATATGCTATAACTACACACGAGAGGAGTCAAAGTCGTGGGTGTTATTACTGGGACGGAAAGTCTGCTGTACTGAGGTGAAAAAAACGACCTAATTGTGAAAAATCATGGCTTCGACTGGATTCAACTGAGCGACATAAACAGAATGCCCAAACGCGGTACTTTGATCCTGTCGCTGACTCAAATCCAGCTGAAGTCCTGATTTTCCACAATCGTATCTCTTCTGAATTATTGAGTTTGCCAAATTATTCATTAGTATTACCGTATTTAGTTGGGGATGATAATCTTTTGGTAAACTGTAAGGAGTAGGAGTGTGAATGGAGACCGCTCGTCAACATGCCCATCAAAACACACTGACATCTCAGGATGATATAGCTTGCAAAGAGAATTCGAACAGTTACAACCCTCATGTGCACCACGTCCATTTCAATTCTCAAATCTACATTGATTAACTCTTTAATGCCTTTACGTCAGTGAATGTGCAGGTACATATCTCGTTTAAGCAGAAAATATACTCTGCACATTTGTGGACAGACAATAGGAAAACACGAAAAACAAGTGTATCGTTTTCAACCATTAGAAGCTAATAAAAATGTGTCAGTCGATAAATTAGTTGGTGGCTTAGCATTAGTAACTTCAGCGTATAACCTTTAACGGAGTCCTGTCAACTTCTTGGACACTACCGACAAAGGTGTCAAGAATGCACAAAAGTAAGATGGGGGTAAAATATTCACCAGCTTGTAGACGGAAACTGTTGATTTTGGATCTCTCATAATTCAGCAAGAAAACCCTCCCAATTTTATCTCATCCAGGTAGAATAAAGGCAGGTACGTAAGAATTTTCGCTCTGGTCATAGATAAACCTTTATTTTATCTGGATAGAGCAGACAAAAGACTGAAATTACACGAATTATGCTCGAGCAGATTTCGCTGCATCTCTACTGGTGTTTACTGCAAACCACAAGACAACCACGAAAGATCAAAGTTCAAAACCGGTTCGATTGCTACCAAAGCAAAATCGTCACAAACAGTTCTTTTTGTATGCACAAAATGGGGTGACAGTTTCTGATTGCAATGACCTCGGCATATCGTAGCAAACGTTCGTTTCGAGTCGTGAACAGAACACGAAATGACTTTGATGAACCAATCACATGTTGAGTCATCAAGTGATGCTCAGCAATCGAGGACGCTGGCTCCTTCCGGGTGTTCGTTGTCGAGTTGCTTGATTGTGTGACCATTTGTTGAACTCATTTCCGTAAGTGTTCGGCAACCTTGGTTCCACGCTGGCGCTCAGTTCTGCCAAAATAGGATGCTCCGTATCCACACTTGTATTCATAGATTATGTTTGATTTAGCGAACTGAGGCGTCGGTTGCTTAATCGGTTGTGTGGGAACTTGGATTGTTCTGTACACGATTATTGGTTTCGCGGCAAAAAACGTGCGTACAACAGCTGACATTAAGCGCTGTCCAACTATTCGACACACACTGTCTCCCTTGAACGGCAATTGTAAAACTACTGTCTTTTTGGGGATTGTGGGCTGGGAGTTAGTTTGTACATTGCTAGTGTTGAATTTTCTTATACATCCTCCGGGGTAACCGTTGTCTAATAAAGTCCGTTCTAATTGACGGAGTTCATCATCCAGGGTGTCACCAGTACAAAACCGTCTGGCCCGGTCAAACAGCGTTCGTACCAATCCTATTTTATATGATACTGAAACATAGCTGTCAAAGTGTAGGCAATGACCGATCCACGTATTCTTTCGATATATGGCACGTTGAATGGATCCATCCATTCTCTTAGTTATGTCGATATATAGAAACGACAGTCGGCCATTAGTCTCATTTTCTAAAATGTAGCGAATGTTTGGATGTAAACAGTTCACTTGGTCTAGCAAATGTGTTGCCTGCATCTGATGATTTGTGACTACAAGTATGTCATCAACAAACCTTTTATAGAGGACCAAACTGTTCAATTTGCTCGCCATTTGCTTTTCCAGTTTGACCACAAATATATCGGCTAAAACTGGACCAAGTGAACTGCCCATCGCCATTCGAACAATTTGACGATAAGCCTTGCCTTGGAAGTTAAAGCTTACGTTAGATGTATACAGCAAAAATAGACGTTCTAATTCACTTTGCGGGATTGCAATGTTCATCTGATTTGAAGTAATATGGGATAGCAAAAAACTGATGGTTTCTTTCAACGACACATTTGTGAACAACGATTCTATGTCCAGTGAAGCCACATGTTTGTCAGACATATTGAGATTTTCTAACAGCGCGGCTAGATGAAAACTGTCTTTCAGGCAGTACGTTGTCATAGAATCTCGTATCGGTTTCAGTAATTTTGCCAACCATTTGGCCAGTTTGTGTTGTGGAGAGTTGGACATAGCCAATATTGGTCTTAACGGAATTCCAGACTTGTGTACCTTGGGGAAGCCGTACATCTGAGGAATCTGACTTCCACACGGCATGAGGCTTTTGAAAGCGGTGTCTATAAAATTAACTTCAAGTAGCAACTGTAGTTCTTTGCTAACCCGTCTTTCTAAGTTTGCTGGGTTATCAGTTTTCTCGTTCATCACAAATCGTGAGCGATCCCTGAGGACTGAATCCACTCTGTCAATATAGTCCACCCGGTCCATTATTACTGCTCCAGAGCCCTTTCCAAGATGAAGAATGACCAGATTTCCGTTATCACTTAAGAATTTAAGAGCATCGATATACTTCCTTGTTAGGGGACATCTCTGACGACTAGGAGTGTTTCTAAACTGGTACTCAGTGTCGAAAAGTTTTACTTTGAAACCAATTCTTATTATGTTCTGAAACTGGCTGAAGTTCAGAGAGCTGCTCGTAGAAGTTCCCAAACTGTGCCTGTGTCTCTATAACATTCAGTTGGATGGGAAGAGTACAGAATATTAAGCCAACAGACAACGCCTCAAGCTACAACTTGTCCGATTCTATTGACGACAAAATCACTATATAGTTGTGTGGGTCCTTAGGAAATTGTTCCTCTACTAGATCATGATTCAATGAATTTTCGAGCTAACTTGCAGTAATCAGCCTAGTTCTTTTTACGGCAGTACAACAAAAAATTTCAAACTTCATTCGACAGACGAAAGATAATCCATCAGGCATAGATCGTCTAAATACATCGCGCGATTTTGGGTCAAACGTTGTTTTGATCCATCCAGGTTGACTTTTGCTAGGCGAAGCAGATGTGTCTTTGACCGTAACTGTTTATAATAGGATATCGGGAACACATTATCGTTCGGATAACGTTAGCAAGGAGAAAACAACTGTAGAAATATTTATAAGCCAGCATCGTTCCATCAAACTGGCCATAACGTCTGAAAAGAGTGGTACCTTTAACTGTTACGCTCGCTGAAAACGAAACTATTTGTGGGCATGTGTCGGGTACATTAATTGACATCAAGGCATACGAGCGTGTACCGTTCATTTGAAATCCACGGTTAAAATCTATGTCGAGTCCGAAGCTCGAATGATTGCCGAAAACTAAGGATCGCCAATATGAACCGTGGTTTATTTCATCTGATTTTGTTAGCCATTCAAAAATGATGGTGGACAACCCGCTTGGTTCTCGTTCAAAGACCAGATCGGCAACGAAGAACAAGACCTAAAAGTAAACACGACGTCTTTTTCAGTACAAGAAACAGGACGACTTTTACAATAAAGTTGTATAAACAGTTAAGGGACCCACCATAGTATAATAACAGCACGGAGGTGAGTCATAGTCAGAGGCATACTTGACGACGTCTACCATGTGAAAAACATGATGTATGGATCACACTGCCGTTGTCATTCCTACGCTTAAGTTATCCATTAGCTGACTTTAAAAAAATGACCAGCTTGTTTGACTGTCCCTGTAGATTTACATAAACACAGATCAAGTATGACAAATGGAAGACGTTTTTCTCTCGATTGACCTATTTTTATGCCCTGATAACCGCTGCATGAAACCAGTGTTGTAAACACAGATACTCATTATAACAGTACTGAATTTTGGAATGAAACGAGTTGTTGTTTGAACGGTATTCAACTAACATCGCGTTTCCGGATTCCCCCGTTAACGATTATAAATGGCTTTTATTGTTAAAAAATATCCGAAAGTTTAAGATTTAGATATTTTTGCGGGAGAAACTGTATGAAACTCAGTTTGGAACACGAGATTGGTAAACTTATATTGTTTTACTAATTCTAACCAGGCGAAGTAGTTTTCTTAATCACCTAGTGTAGGTCAGTGCTGTCGTAACTACCACACAATAAGATGAATACAATGAGGTTCTGAGTAAAGATACGTGAATCTGACACTTTAAAAATGTGTTTAGCGTCTTCACTCTGTGATAGAAATAGAGGCCCACAACTGTGCATACTCTTCCAATAGCAAGTACATTTATATGAACAACATCCTAATCATCATAGGAAGAAACAAGTAAATAGAGGAGGGGAGGAGAAGTGGACCAAACTACTAGAAATAGCTACCTCCATATATTCAAACATACAACATCAAGGCGCCTGCACCTTGCAAACAAACAACCGAGCTGTGAGTGAAAGTAAGGCCTCATCAGCGAGACAGCTTCCTTACGGCTTTCACTGCCCCGCATCATTAAGTGCACTCACTTCACAGACACTCATTGGACGCTAATTCTCGCATTCTATTAAATACTTCGGAATACGGTTTACATCTCTCAAAATGCAAAGTGCTTCTGCAAGATTGTTGTGATCACGTAGATTTAATGTTAGATAATGGAGTCCTGGAGATTGTTGACCGGTTTGTATACCTGGGAAGCTGCATCAGCGGTGGACGTCGGAATGTAGGGAATGAAATGGAGCGCGTATTTCCCAGGTTGGGGCGGTGTTCGCTAATCTAGACACCTATGGCGACAGAGAGGTAATTCCTCTGAGGCTTAAGGGTCGCGTTTATCAGACAACAGTGAGGGCTGTATACTTTCGGCAGCGAAAAACGTGGCCGCTCAGATAGAGGACGTGAACCGTCTCCAGGTATCATGACCATGATTACTGCGGTCAATCGCTCATATCGGAAATGACACCAAGCGAGTAAGCAACGAGATGGCAGGAAGCAGGTGTTTTGGCACTGATTGTCAAACGAGTTCTTTCGTTAGTCGCTACATTTGCACAGACTTAGATGGTAGTCCATGTACTAAAGATGCCAGCTAGCCGTTTGCCACACCGAGCACTGTTTGCCGACGCTGCGGCCAACTGGTGCCAGGTGCGAGGTGGATAGATGATGACCTGGGCGTAGACAAATGAATTGTTTTTTACGAAGGGGATGGTCACTGTAGGTCGGGTTCGTCTCCCGGGCTGGGCCCTGCGTGACTCCCACAGAGTCGGTGCCTTGAAGACGTTAGGTGGTATGGCGGCTAATCGACCTCAGTTGGCGTGAATGTTGTCGTTGTTTGGCCGAGT
>LOND01000007.1:292256-313804 GCA_014220965.1 Paragonimus kellicotti
ATCAGAGTAACACTGCGTCGATAAGTCCCATCTCTTACCATTCAGCCTTAGGCCTTTCTTGTTCTTTGCTTGGGCCTAGAATACGAATTAATATAGGTGCCTTCAACGTTCGCATGCTAAAACAGATAGGGCAGCAGGCCGCTCTCATACGAACGTTAGACTCGTTGCCCGTCGACGTCTGCTGTATCTCGGAGATTAGAATCGATGACAGTAGTCAACGTATGAAACTAACAGCATCCGCATTGTCCGTCAAAACGAGACTGGACCCTGATGTGGTGTGACGGCTTGCGCATCTCGATAACCTATTGGGCTAAACTGGACGGTGTGGTCACCACACCGATAGAGTCACTCATACCAGGCAGGCCAATGGGTAGAGGTCTGACAAACCAGTCTCCTGGTCCTCCAGGTTGGGGGTTGGAAGAAGGTTGGCATCTTTTTCCGGAAAAAGTACCAGTTCTGGTACATTGCCACCCAACCGCTGCCTTGCGGTACAGGCTTTTGAGCCAAAGGCTTTGGTTGAGAACCCTAATCGTTCTCCTGTCTAGGTCTGGGCGTCCTGGCAGTATCTCAGCCCACACACAACCATGAATATTCACAACAACAATAAATCCATACTGCATCGGCCGTCTCGCAGTATAAACCGGGTCGCCCTATCTGCTGCATACAGCAGGGTGGATAGGCGAAATCATGCTACTGCTGACCCCTCCCCCACTGTCCTATCAAATTTAGCTCTCAGGCCCCTCCCGACCTCCATTTCTGATAATTACTCTACAGGTCCCACAACAGATGTAGCTAACTGTAGTAACACTGAGCCGGTAAGTTCCGTCTCTTGCCTTTCAGCTTCAGGCCTCCCTCGTCCCTTGCTTAGACCTAGAACGCGAATTAATATAGGTGCCTTCAACGTTCGCACGCTAAAACAGATAGGTCAGCAAGCGGCTCTCGCACGAACGCTAGACTCGTTGCACGTTGATGTCTGCTGTATCTCGGAGACTAGAATCCATGACAGTAGTCAACGTATGGAACTAACAGCACCCGCATTGTCTACCCGATACTGGTTATACACTTCGGGTGACTCCACAGCCGCTGTTACAGGTCAGGCTGGAGTAGGTATAGTCCTCAGCACGACGGCCGCAGCCGCATTAGTAGATTGGATTCCTGTTAACAGTAGACTTTGTGCCGTCCGCTTGGCAGGTTCTGTTAAAACCAGCTCTAGACGCAAAACTTTCAGAAATTTATTCATTGTGTCTGCTTATGCTCCTACTGACTGTAGTGACATCGGCGTCAAGGACGCATTTTACTCGGATCTGGCCACTCTCGGTCGACACGTGGCTCTGATATAGTCGTTTTGGCCGGAGATATGAATGCCCAGGTCGGTCGCCTTGGTGAAGCCGAATCTCGTTTAGGTGGTAGGTTTGGGATAGCATCACATCGATCAGATAATGGTGGGCGATTGTTGCAGCTATGCGCTGAGCATAATCTATTTTTAGCCAGTACTGGTTTTAGGCATCGTGCACGTCAATGCTATACTTGGCGCCCGCCTTCTCCGAATCAGGCCTGGTCTCAGATAGACCACATAGCCGTTAGTTATAGGTGGCGGGGTTCCATTCAAGACTGTCGTTCTTATTGGAGCACGTACTTGGATTCAGATCATGCGTTGGTACGTTGTCGTTTTGTTCTTACTTTTGCTGGGCAACGACCCCACCGACAGCAACGATTAGCTGTTGAGAAACTGGCTTTACCATCGGTAAGGCATAATTACCAAACCAGCTTAGAAAGCTGCCTTAGTGGTACTCACTCCGAAGACCCTAATAGCTGCTGGACTCAAATCTCACAGGCCATTCAGAAAGCAGGTACTGTAGCATGCGGCACAGGGGTACATGGGGTAAACAAACATTGGATTTCAGAGAAATCCCTGGAGTTGTTAGAAGCCAGACGGAAGGTTCCTCTGGTAGTTCACATAACAAGTCTAGAAGAGGTTCGCAATTGCCTTTCGGCTCTCAATCGTAATAGGGCTGCTGGCCCAGATGATCTCGTGCCGGCACTTTTCAAAGAAGGTGGAGAGGCGTTAGTAGAGGCATTGACTCAGTTGTTTCAACTTGTGTGGACGACGGAGACCATCCCTCCGTGCTGGGGTCACTCGATAATAGTTCCCATATTTAAGAAAGGAGCCCGGGGCTCTTGCGAAAACCATAGAGGGATTAGTTTGACCCCAGTCATTTCAAGGGTTCTAGCATCAATTATACTTCGTCGACTCACTGCAGTTCGGGAGGTAAACATTAGGGAAGAACAGGCAGGGTTTCGCCCTGGGCGGGGTTGTATAGATCACATTTTTACCCTTCGTCAAATTCTGGAGCAGCGTCATGTGTACCGCCGGCCAACAATCGCCGTATTTCCTCGACTATAAAGGTGCGTTTGATTCGGTGGACCGATCTACACTTTTAGAGTCGCTTAAACGTAGGGTGTACCGACTAAGTATGTGAACATACTGTCGGCGCTTTATTCCCATACTTCAGCTCAGGTTAGGGTTTACGGTGAAGTATCTGACAGTTTCAGCACCAGGAGCGGCGTACGTCAAGGCTGTCCCCTTTCGCCACTTTTTTCCTCCGGAGGACTGTCTGCGACACTCACAAGATGCCGGCGTGGACCTCCTACCTGGTGAAAGACTGACTGATCTTGATTATGCTGACGATAAGGTATTGCTGTTTGACAACTTTCAAGCGGCACAAACAACACTGGACGCTATTTCGCGTTCTGCTAAATACTTCGGAATGCGCTTTGCAGCCTCAAAATGCAAAGTGCTTCTGCAAGATTGTTGTGATCACGTAGATTTAATGTTAGATAATGAAGTCATGGAGATTGCAAGCCGTCACACCACGTCAAGGTCCAGTCTCGTTGTGACACCCACAAAATAACACCCTAAGTATAGCTAATACACACCCGTTGACCTGTCCTATCAGCAACGCTCTACAATAACACAAGACTTCGGCCATTTCGAATATCTTAAACGTTGACTGCCTTCCTATGTGAAAGTGGCTTCAGTAATCTCGCTTCATATCATATTGTTCACGTTCTCGCGCGGTAATTTATGCTGACTTAATCAAAGAATTACATTGGTGTACCAAGCTACAATGTCAATGCACCACGTAAATGAATGCCATGTTTAATCCCGGGAAAACGCTCTAAAGTTAAAAGAACAATATTACGCGCACATTACTTTAGGACCGGTAGAGTCGTGTACAAGCTACATAGGCTAAGTAAGCTAGCCTTGTCAATCGAGTCGTGTGTACCTAAATTATAAGTCTCATCAATAAGGAAGAATGTCACCAACAATCAATCCACACGGCGCAAAATTTTACCGCCCCTCCCGACACAAGTATTTGTCTGAGTAACTTTAATACGTCTTACGTGGACGACCATTGGGAATGAAGTAAATCAAAACCTGCTATACTATAGCCGCTAAAGTTGTTTTATGATAATCGTTTCGAGATAATCAAATGCTGATCAATCAAAATGCGCGTCAAAAAAACACTTGTCTAACCAAACGAAACTTTCTGCAAAAGCGAATGGAGCCTCGCTTTCGGTGAAGTCTCTTCTAAAAGATTGTTGATGTTCGGCTACGAAATCTTCAACTTATTTTAATCCTTATTATTATTACTGAGCACTTATATCTCAGTGTTAGGAGTTTCCAGATATGAGTTAATAATTTGCAGCTAGGCGACACATCAGCTGAGTAATACCTATGACGACTATCAGAGGGAAAGCATGGAACAAATTAGGCTAGTCATCTCGCTTACGGCAAGCGCTCTACATAGTACAGCGCCTACATGTTTCTTGATCAACGCATTTTAACATTTCAGATACAGCATAAATTCCACTTCCTAAGTGTCTTTAGTGCTTGTATGCGATCCCAACAGGAAAGAATCAAAGGATCATGGTTAATGAAAACAATGAAACACAGGCTTCCAAAACAGTTGAAACAGAAATGGGTATTTGACTCTAACTGATTCCGGGTCCAACGGCTACAAGCAATACGTAAATAGAGCGGCCAAACAAAAACAAAAAGCCCACCGAAGCACACGTTTTCTAAAACCGAAAGAACTTTTGTGAGGACCACCTTGTTCGTTCTAAACTACCAGCTAGGTTGCGATCAGACATAACGGTAGCACACTAAACAACTGGGTCAAATTTCCGAACATTTTGCAGGTAATCGGCAGTTTTGTATATTGGTAACTCTCACTCCTGACACGGGGTTTTTTGAACTGGGAAAAATTATAAATAATAAACAAAATCACCAACTGCCAACAAGCTGTTTTGAAATTACAAATTATAAATCGGTCTTAAATCTATTCCAGCTAGTCTGGATAAAAGTTGGTTGGAAAGACAAGCAATTGACTAGGTATGAAGTATGGCATACTTGACTGGAAAGAAGCTGAGATAGGAGTGACGCCTCTTATAAGGAACAGACGGGTAAGCAAAAGTGTAACGTACAGGAAAATATCGAACATCGCCGGGATTCCTGGAAAAATTACATCATAACACACACCTAAGCAATGTGAATCATACATTTTATTTGTTGCGAGATTTTCATATAACGAATTTCATAACAATTCTGTTTTGTTATTAAAAATTTTACACTGAAACGGAGTTAAACAAATTACTAGCAACCTAACGCCTGCTTGTTACCGAACACCACATGAGTCCACATCAAACTATCCATCTCATGTTAACAAGTGGAATAAGAATACTTGAGTGTGACCTATTCTTCAATACTGTGTTCTCATTATCCATAATTCTTGATCTTTCTCGTAAGATGCAAATAACCACCTGGCTTTAATTGAGCTCTGCAATCAATCTGATAGTCACAAGATTGAGAAATAAGGTTTAACAACTGACCGATTTTATGGTTAACTATGCTGCAGTGTGAACAAAGTGCACCTGACGTTTAGTGATCGTACTGTAAGTGGGACATTAATCGTTTCGTATGAGTCTAAACAACATATAAAATAATTACACTACCGGAATGATAGCCACGCGATTGCATATAATTTAATATATACTCAGGTTTTGCTATTTTGGTCACGCCTATCTTTTTCAAAAATGATAACTTATGTTTAACCCCAAAGGGTTAGAGCTGCATCAGTGATTTTTTTCAGAAACTCCAATACAAATTTAATGTCTAACTAGGAAAACTTTAACCGCTACCATGTGCACCAAATTGAAGCTACGTGCATCCATGCTGTTTATTCCTATCAGTAAGGATTTACGCAGTTTAACAACTATGGATTTTTGTCAGCATTAGTGTGAACGAGCAATTTTAACAACATTCATGAAAAAGGTAACGTCACACGAAAGGGTTGCACCCAACTGATGTTACGAACCACGTACTAAAGCACTAATTGCTTACAACAACTGCTGACAATAAGCTTCAGGATAAGGCACTGAGAATGGTGCAGTATGAAGCGAGTTTAGGAACTCACTAAACACTATGGTTCGGTATTTCGGTTAATTGTTCGTTAGTTTTATTTTCGGGTGGTACATGTTTGAGATCAAAAAGTGTGTGAAGCGCATTAATCACCCTAACCTCGCGTTCTATACACGTTATTCAAGCCTATAAAGGTGACAGACATCATAAAACGTTATGGTAAAACTGTTCTTTTAAAAATGTACAGGGAGAGTTAAGCCAAAAACCGTTTAGCATACCCGGCAGATGAACTTTCAGCAGCAGCATAGTTAAATATTTCAGTAAATTTAACGAGCGTTTTCTTGTGACTGAGAAGCCACGATCAATAGTAAATAGCAACTAGTAAGAATCACACAGAGATCATGGTCTGTGCGGGTAAACTATGCCGAAAAACGGGTTAAACAGGGAATAATGAAAGAAGTACATTTGTGCGAAAAAATGAATCAAACATCTACCAGAAGACGGATCCGCCTTTACAGGAGTACGCACGAAATGATCGACAGTACATAACTTTGAGGCTCGCTTTTGGCCAGTATTATTGCGTTGTGCAACAATAACACCGAGTAAGTCTATTTTATGGCTACCAAAGCATCAGCGTTACGGATAATAATTTAAAAACTCTGACAGACTACGCACTATAACGCGAGAGCAATAAAATCGGAGAGAGAACATAAATCTGTAGAAATCCAAAGATCACACTGGAAAGGGAGGAAGTTTTCGGACAGAAGAACATAAAATATTAGTTAACCGATTTTGTAGACAGGCGTGGAGCTGCGGGTCAATGTGTCCTATAATATTAACGATGAGAGTGCATTAAAGCCCTGTCATCGACAAGTCTTACAAATCGATGAAAGTTTGGTGGCATCAGTTAAGTGTAAATCAAGCATTCATATATTTTTCGGAACCTAATAGCAGGGAGCAACCTTTAGACCGGGTAACAAGGCTGTTTACTCAATCTTACTTGACTGAACCAGTCTGATTTTCTGTTCTCGACTTTTCGAATTCGTTTAGCTTGATTATTTCACAGATAACTTCGGAGTGATAAAGTCGGCCCACCAAAGCAGTTGGCAAACTGTTCAACTTGAAATGAATTATTTGTGAGCTAGCAGGCTTGTAACATTTACCTTGTTGTTGATGAGTCTGAACATCTATGAATGAAAGACGGCTCTCTTTTAATATGATAAATTTGTTCGTTTTATCAACCACAGATAAGTGACTACAAGCAATCTCGGCAGCTTAGACCATAGCAAATTCCTACACCACCAATTTGTGTTTACAATGCTATCTCATATATCAGAATGATGGGAAAATTACCGGAAACCAGCAAACAAGACGTAAACATACACTAATAGTATTATTTAGTTGAACGATTCAACTTTCCGAGTGTGGCCACTCACCTTTAAAAAAACAGTTATGGCCTGACAACTCCAGTCGTCTCCTATCAAGACGACCGAGCAAGTTGGTTGTTACTGACAATCTAAAGTGGTCGAGTGTTCAGAAACAATTCGGTCGTGTCTAGCGTGAAGTCAACGACGCGGTGGTGAACAGGGCTGCCTTGTGGTCAGAGTCCTAATCCGGTCATCGGCAGGATGTACACTATTGACAAGCTGTAACAAGAGCGAAACTCGAGTCTACATCTTCTTTTCGAAAGGGAATAGCTGAAAAATCTATCTGAATGCGAAGACTTTCGTCAAACGCGAGTGATATTCAATTTGAAATCAAGCAAATTCCCGACTACTCGTGGATAAACAAGTTATTGTGAACAACTGCTCGTTCCTAATACACGGTAGTCGACCTTAGAAGCATACACTTCTAAACCAATGTTGAGCCCATACAATTTTACACTCCCGCGTGCGCTGTATCGCAAAACAAAGAATCTGCAGCATAAGCGTTCGCTTATTCCGATATTGAATGTTTCAGAGACAATACTAGACAATTGTCCATAACACTTTTGGGTACCACTAACTAGAAAAACATCCAATTATTTGGCATATCGACAATCTCTTTCAAAGTTTTGTTCCCACAACACATATGGAAGATAGTAGAATTTTATCAAACTTGATGGAAGCTAGTTATTAGTTCAAATAAAGTTTTCAATACTTTGAACGCACATCTTAATGTGTAGATAGTAAGCTTGAGCTAAATTCTCATTACCGACTTTATGTTAATTGTTTAGCAGAAGTTGGGGGGACCTCCAAATTGATAATCGCGGTGTGTCACCCTCAGTACGTGTGTGTCATCTACAGTACATTAAACAGAACTTATTTACCTAACGTTCTCGTTGGGTTTTCCTCACAAAACCTGTGTTATGTATTCAACGATACATTTACGAAATGAAAATAATACAAATTTCAAGAACATTTGATTAGTTATTATTAAAGCCGCATGATGAAGCACGTACAGCATGCGGAAAAATTATGTGGTCGTCCCATTCTTCTAACAGTATTTCGAACTGCGAAGAAAAAGTCAGCGTCTCGAAATGATTAACCATAGCTGTTGTTGTCACTGTATGGACGAACTGGCACTGACAACTACAACAAATGAAGGTCTTGAACTGACTTGTGAAAACGATCAAGCAAAGCGCCAACAACAACAACAACAATTCCAAGCCCAGCAGGCAAGGACAGTTGATTAAGACAAACAACTGATGGTAAAAGTCAATAATATGTTCTGCATCGTTGCTGACGGCTGGGTCTACCAAATGGACGAAGAAAAACAGTGATGCAACTTTCCAAAAGAACATTTGGTTGATGACTAGTTTGACAAATCTGAGAATTCGAAAGAGGCTCACTCGTGGAAAAAAATAGCTTCGTTTGGATTCAAACCACTGGCAAAGCGATCGCAGCGTTTGAGCTTGCTGTCTCTGTCACTGATTCGAACCAAACTGTAACTCAAATTTATCACAGCTAGGTCGCTTCTGAGTAGCCACCGGATTTCGGCTGTCCAACTACCCATTTTAACGCAATCTCATCGATTAGTTTAGCCGCAGAGCGATCGGATGCAAAAATCTAAGTCCGCTAAGAGAGTTGGAATTCGCGTAGTACAGGTTATTTCTTCAGTATTTTACATATACACTAGTTTTTAAAAGCCTGGATAGTCCCTGCAATACAGAGCAATGAAGTGTAATCTTCAAATGTAATTAGCTTGTCAGCAAGGCTTCAACGTTCGCTAGACGCGGGTAAAATTCAACAAATCCTTGTTGTTTTCGGACCTTTCATCTGGTTTTCCGTGGATGTGATTGATTATAGTTACAGTAGTCGTATTAACGATTCTTACTATAGGAGGTTGAGGGATGTTTTGCTTCGAATTACAACCCATGCAAAGACAGTGTACTTGAAGTAGAAAAGATTATGTTTAATGTCTCCCCAAGTACGGCAAGATAACCAAGAAGTGGGCGTGCTTTCTGAGAGCTACCCTCGGTTACAAGTTTACCCAGTTCCACTAATAAATAACTTTCGGCAGGACCCTCATACTAATTCACAAATATCAATTGTCTTCAAAACCCCGACAAAAGGGTGAAGTCAAAAAAAGTATGGATTGAAATCTACAACGGGTATAACGGTAGCACACGGAGAATCTGAAAGACTCGTTACTCTAATTGACCGATGTTTAAAGCGAATGGGACTTGACTTATCAAGCGCACCTCTTATTTCGAAGGAGATAGGCGAAACAATTAGCAGATAATTACAAGTTGCTGTTACGGTGCACCTAAAATTAATACCATCCATCTCACATGTGGTCACTGTAATCACAACTGTAAGTTGAAGTTGTCAGTTAGCGTTGCACCGTCACCTTGATCGGTTGTTACTGTCAGCGTAAACCGCTGTTTTGATTCCGAGTACACTCGCGGGTCCTCTGTCTTCACAGAGGTTAAGTACTGTGGCTGCTGACCGTTTCGCCACTCATTCTAATTAATTAATCTAAATACCACTATATAACATTCAGAGTAAGGAACACTCACTGAACGTAAACAAATTTCACCCAAGGCTGCTAGCTTGAGCGAAAGTATGCATCACTTTAATCATCGTTATAGAAAGCTTTGTGGTGTGCAGTGACATCAATCAATTTATAACAACTGTGTATACTGTACTGTTTCAGTCGGAGTTTGTGCTTAACAAACTATGGACAACAAAGGAATGCAACATATATTGTTTATTGGGTTAGGCTCATGAAATCAACAAAACCCGCAGGTTTGACGGTTATTAATAACAATGACCGCCAAACCCAAGAGCATACACAATCAAAATACCAAGAATCCACAAAACCAGATCTCCTGCAAGTAAATTGGTAGAAATTGGGGGTTGAGTGAGAATATAGTTATGAAAGTTACCGAACAAGGCAACGAGCCGACAAACTACTAAAGTCATCCTGAAAGTAATTTGTCCATTCCAGGTGCAAGGAGTTTTTGGGTTTCAGCGCCAGCACCTGCCTTCAAACCATGTTCGACCAAATAAATAGCATCCAGAGCAGTACCACGACTGAGAGTAATTCCCATAGAGCCATGTCCGTAATTATGAACAATGGGTATCTTTCGGGAAGCTCCATCGTATCCTAGCCAGTTCAACTGTGAAAATTGAAGCAACACAAAGTAAACATCACCAGGATTCTGGAACAAAAAAATTGTCCAATCAGCACAACAAAAGATATGTCAATTAGGAAAACAACAGAAAACAAAAGCTAACGTTCTGTGTTGGCGCACGAGTTGCTAACACTTCGTTGATTTGGATGTATATAAGTCAACAGTCACAAACTGGCAGCACACCTGTCCTAGTGATTCCCGTCCACCTCCTCACCAGCTTGTTTAGCCACGATTCTAGCCCGTCAGTGATGCATACTCATGGAAGTTGAACTCCGGTCCACGTCCTCATGAAGGCAACTTCGTTAAACATTGAGCCATCAGCCTCGCATTGGACAAAAATGAATAATCATAGTCAAACACTTGACTATATTCTCTTGGAGCATTACTCACAAAAGAACGTGGTCGAGTATTCAGATTTATGATCCAATAATGCCCAATGTGAGTACAATGACGCGATGATTGCCTCACCAAAAAACGCGGATAAAAGAACCACCTTTTTTGGAATATCGAAGTTTTCTTAAGTCCCAGCGTATTTCGTACATAGGTAGAAAAGTGTAACACCATGCGAAATCGTGAAGTGATTTGGGTCCAGTATCTATACATAACTCAGCATATTAATCGGTAAAGACTTTAGCAGGACTGACTCAATCTGTCGGTTCATCAACGAAAACAATGAAGCCCACGTCTACTCAACGATAAAAATCGAAAACCAATCATATTCTTAACACTAACGGTATCCCCTTAGCTGGCAAAGTCACTAGCTGTATCAAAGAACCTAACGTAAACTGGGCGAAACTACCAAAACTTTCAAAATGTTCGACAAAGGTATTAAATACTCGTTACTGATCTTCGTAATTATTCGCAGCAAACAAACGAACCCTTTATAGTTAAAGCTAAACAAAACCATGCAACTGAACTCAACCGATGTCGAGTCCGAAGTAAATGCGCCTCAGTGGTGAAAAAGTCTAGTCGAGGCACTAATTCATTCCTCTAACCACCTTCACTAGAGTTCAACCCGCAGATTGCTCGCGTTTGCTTTTTTTTAGCGCCCCGATGAAACAATATTTTCCACAGATCTCCAGTCAAGCTGAAATTGCACCGTAATGAGAATCCTTAAAATGACATGAACGATCTACTTGAACCAATTACGTAACGCACCGCATAATTTCTATTTCATTGGATCTGAAATTTCTCTTGATTATTTTTTCAAATAACTTGTTAGCTGGCAATCCGTTGAATACTCATCAATATGTACGAACACAATGAACTCCAGCTACGTCGTCTTGTACAATACCTCGTTTTCGGGCATGCAAACGTCATCTGCATGAAAATTGTGACCGTCCTCCAATGTGGAACTGAATCGTGTTCATTATCTTCTCGCTGTTTTTAATTGGAATCATGTGTAGCTCTCCAGCGTCAAAGTTAGAACGAAGACCGGGCCCAGACAAGGTGTAATCACCAGCAGTTAAAAAAACCGAATACACTAACAGGTTGTTTTGGTTTTAACTGAATTGATTGGTCAGATTTTTGCAACCTTTCCTCCAAATGTTTTCACTTGGCTTTAACGGAAAGCATTCGTTGCACGTCCAACTACGCCGTCACTGTCAGACCTCTATTAGTTCATCAATATGAAGATTATGTGAACAGATAATCAATTTAACAAAATCTTACGATTAACAAAGTGAATACAACTGGTTGTGTAAGTATGATAGATGGCTCACCTCAAGCCGTACAATACTCCTCTGGGGTCGAAATCCGGCCCACTGCTCAACAACAGGAGCTGTGCTTAGTGGTCCCCGCCAAAGGTCTTTAACGCGTTGTAATATATCTTTGGAGACATCTTGCGAAACTTCACTCATTTTAGAATGCAAAGGACGATCGAGAATGCAAGGTAGGGGATCACGAATACCGCCTAAAATGACATTGTCTCTTCCAACAAACACATATGTACTGTTGGGCTGGGAAAAATGAAAGAACTCAACTTTATAATTGCAAAACCTTAGTACATGATGGAAATGCGCAGAAGGAAAAGGGGCATACTTATATAGAAAATACTTCATGCATGCCACGCTGGTAAAGGATATGTTAAACCGAACGACCTGAAAACCCCTACTTACCACGAAGAGATGTAATGCGTACAAAATTAAACAATCTCAAAGATACAGACGGATAAACGTTTGGCCAACTATACGGTACAGGAAGTACGAAAAATAGATTTTCGACTGTGAAGATATTCAAATCAGGAACTCGGTTGCAGAAATGTTTGACCGATACAGTCTTTACCCCTAATCGCCAACAGCTTCTGCCCTGACAGATAGACAGTTACAAACATAGTGATGATTGATTATTCCAGTAAATTCTAATATGTACGGACAGTTACGGAATGAAGGTGAGAAAGTTTGACAAAGCTGACGAAAACGAGTAAGTGTGCGAAAGTATGATGATGATGTTTGGTGTAAACAACATTGTGAACACACAATAAAAGGCAACCATTGTTTCATGGAACAAAATATGACAGGAAACATGATGGATGGAAACGTTGTACGATTTGCGACTACCATTACACCACTGTTCAAGATGGGCGGTTCCTACTCAATACAGCAATGACGAAACGGAATAAAGCTTGGGTAACTTGGAACTAGCTGGTCGCGAAATATATCCACGGCTGGGCGGTTTAATTAAACTTATGTCATTATTTGCGGGCAAAAATACAACCTAATATTAGTTAATTCTGTGGCATCCATTTAGACGTTCGGATTGATTTTGAGTGAAATAGCACAGTGTTAGTAAGCAAGACATGGACTTACACCGTAAATACCAAACTTCATCCACGGAGCAGTTACACGGACCAACTGGCCACGAACAGGAATGACCTCACGATCTTCGCAAATAATGGATGAGCCGAGCCCGGTAGAGTTAATCACTACGTCGATGTTGTTTCCGAGCGCCCATTCGTATACTTCATTCAAAGATTGCATGCGCCTTTCTCCAATCACAGAAGCACAACCATCTTGAAGTTTCTTCAGAAGGTATGGCATATGGTACTTGCCTTCAATCATGCAAGTTATGTACGAATATCCTATCTTGATTGTATTAGGAAAACCTAAAGATTCTAACTGCTTTATATGGAAGTGTAGGAGACAGTACTTCATCATTTTCCATTGACTTACTGAAACCGCACAGAGTAGCGGCAAAAGGTGGTAATGATGGATTTACCGAGGATACATCGATCATAGGTTGGAAAAACACACCAGCCAATTCTGAAAGTTGGCTTGCTGCAAGACCCCAAAAGTGGGATTTCGAACGTTCGCACCAACGACGAAAAGGACACTTCACACAAGTTTCCGTCTCAAGGCAGCATTTAATCCCTGGCATCCAATGGGGATCTGGCCGAAAACCCCCAGCGGCGCCATAACTGGGAAGCTGCGTCATCTTTTCAGGGGAAAGAATTAATATTTCGGCATCACGGTAAGCATCCTAAAATATGTTAACGGACCACGCTTTTAATACCTGTAGAGCATCTGCAGTTGACAGTCCTACAATACCAGCCCCTAATACACCGAACCTTACCATAGATCTGAAATAGCAAGTTAAAAATCAAAATTATAAACATTGTACACGATAAATCACACGTACATGCATTCATAAAAATAAGCGCGTCACAGCTTATTCACCAAGGAAACCGGAAGGTAGCATGCAACGTGTTTCCAACATAAGAACTCGACGTATCCGATAACTGCAGTTATACATTATACATTAAACTGGTATTATTATACATTGTACTTTCCAGTAGTACACAAGGTTATGGCTCGTGTTACCACTGATGTGAAAACAACGAACTGAAGGAAAGATAACGAAGCGAAACAAAGGCTGCAAACCTTCAAGAAACATGCATGCTGTGGGATGCGACATGTCACCATTTTCAAAAACATTCTCGATCATAGTCAAGGCTTTCATATATTGTCTTGCCATCTTGAGATTTCTTCGAACTACCATTGATTGCGCTGAACGAGACGCGATTAAGTTGATGAGCCATCTGTATACTGGACGTTTGGTCCAAACAGTGTAAACTTCAATTATCCCAGTTATCCTCAAAGCAATAAGAGATGTTTCAAATACATACCGAAGAGTTGTGGCCCTGATTACTTCACCATCAGAGGCAACGGTAGTTGAAAGCCAAGAATTTATACGCATTTTTCGCGCAGATTGTTTGAGTCTCTGGGTCGTGGAGTAAGCGAGAACGCACTCGGGTCTGGTAAATGTAAAAACTAACTCATCAAAAATCGTATTACTTTGTGGTATCAAAATGACGACAGTTCGAGAATTCCCTATGCTTCCTAGCCACCATCATGAAAACTCGTTATCTACGGTATTGAGTGGTGAGATAGCGTAACCAACACAGGTTGTTGTATAACAGGCAGTTTCGTTGTGAGTAGTATACTACTCACAAGCGACATTCGGGAACAAAGGGCAAGCCCCAACGCCAGGAAGACGACGGACCAGAAGTGAATATTGGAATAGTGTGTACGCGCTATGGGAGAAGTGCCACCAGGGCGAATGACAACGTACTGCCACCCAATGTATGTGAACGCATATCAGCCGTGCAAATGAGTGTACACGTTTGTGGTCCCATGTTTAACATGACCTGTACGGGAGTTCGTGCAATAAACGAATTTGCTGGCAAGCGTCTTTGCGGTCACAACAAGGTGAAGCGGTCTACATGCATTAACAACAACGGAGTTAAACTTCGCCTGCAATCGTAACAACATTGGTCATCGAAGGCGCAACATACATGACCTAGTGTGATTTACGTTTATATGTAAAAGTAATATGCAATATAATATCGACAGCCTACTCGGACGTCAGTTTGCTTTTCAGAGGAAACAGAATCCCTACCCTGAGATACCTGAAACTTTTTGAGTATCTTATCCAAAATAATATTCATGACAGCTGAAAAAAGGTTTACAGTCCTTCCCAAATGTTAGCCAAAATGGAAACGCTCAGCCAGCGCACCCGAGAATAAGGATAAACATGATACTTGAATGGATATGAGTCGTCAGCATCGGTACCACAGCAAGTGGATTGGAAGGAAATGAAGGGCAGAGAAGGTAGTAAAGCGAAAAAACGAATGATGAACGACATCTGTTTGTGAAACATGAAGACTTGGATTCTCCGCAGTTTTTCTTTCTGTCAAAGAGCACGCAAGAAGCCGGGAATGAAATACTGAGGCAAACTCTACCGCGAAAGTAATTTTGCCTGAATCCGTATTATGTGCCAGGCTTTCGCTGCCGTAGAAAAGGAATAAACGCAAATAAAATCCAACGTAACAAATGAGGAATTGGCGGATGTAGGATGTGTCCGAGCCACGTTGCGTCCAGTAGTCGGTTGAGTTTGCGAAACGTAACAATGCACCAAGTACCCTAACTCCAGAGTGGACCTATTATCATACACCGTGAATGCACCTAAGATGTCACACATAGGCTACTGTTTATGGTAAATTAGAATCTTTTTTGTAGAGATGAAGGTTAGGCTGGGCTGTCGGCCCGAATAGAACGCGCTGAGCTACCTATGAGGAATTATAAACCAGTTCAGTCATCTATATATTCAAGGTTTTGAAGTCCACAGCCTGAAGACACTTAAACACCTGCTTATCATCCACTGAGGTGCTCTTTGAAATCTGGATCACTGCAAGACTGGGTAGGTAGAGGTTACAAAACTTTGCTGCGTTTCGGTTCAGATGCCAAAAGTCGATAACAACCGACAAGTTCCAATCTGATCCGACGTGTCAATATACAGTTTTGCGAATATCAACGTACGTCATTTGCACATCCACTTTCTTTAGGGAGTCGCGAAACCTATTTTTATAACCGAATCAAAAGATCGAAAAATCTGAGACAACAGTCGGCCGTTTTTAATAAGTGGCAGAATCCTAGTGTATGACGGATTGCAAGCTGTCGTCAACACAATCACCAGCAGAAAAGTCCTGTTCTAAAAGAATGGACTATCTACACGTTTACATTCATCTACGAGGAGAATAGCACCAATCAGCTTCGATCCGATAAGAACCAAGCCAAACTCCTGGTAGTCATCGCACGCACTAGATAAATCACTCTTAACAATGTAGACGCCATTCATTCCCACCAACTTCGTCAAGCAAAAGTTTAGAACCTTGAGCTACAAACAACACGTCAGTTCCGAAATGAAAGGTAGATTAACTCGTTTTTAGACTATCTTAGTGGTAATTTCATGACATTGTACGAGTGTGACCAACTGCGTCGCAAACATACGGTCATTGAGATCCATACTTGTCGTCATCTGATGGCGACAATGTATTCAGTCAGCTGAGCTAGTCCAATTGCTTACGGCTTTCAATGTTATTGAGAGGTTCCGAGTTTGCGAAGCCTTTTGGTTAACTGAAACTAACTGTGCACCAATGTGTATGTCAAATAGTGTTTAAAGATTGATGTCGTGTTCCGTACACCAGACAGTCGACCGGGGTAGCCGTAAGGAGCCCACTGAAGAACCTATTCTGTGTCCCGCGCACACCATTACAGAATACGTGATGTAAACCCATGTCACACAGCACTTATTATACGGCGCAATTAAAAGAAAGCACTAGAAATTAGTGATTCCCAAAAAGTTAAAAACCCGGAAATGAATTGAAAAACAGTGGCTGAATACTTACATCTAAAGACGAAAGATTCAATGGACGATACAGTCATCTACTAAAGTTTACGCGACAGTTTCTGTCTCCCTTCGATGCGATCAGGCAAACTCAGCGTTACTTACAAATGAATGCGAATGGGCGTTTAGATCTTATAACACTTGCTCATCGGTCGAAATAGTTGACTCACAAGTACACCAACAGCAGTTCAAATCCGGCTGGATGTAGGGATATGCACTACCGACGAGCTCTACTAAACGCAGAATTCGAATGTAGAGCTTCTTTTCAAAGAAGCTGACTGGAAAGTCTAGTGGAATACGAAAGCGGCAACCAACTATGGATGAATTTCAATTTATATAAGACCAATCTCCGGCACCATGCCGAACATATAATTAAGAACATCTGTTTATCATATATAAGATTTTATTAAGTGTAGGGCAATTAATGTTTTATAGGTTGAGTATGAGCAGTATCTGCCACAATTGGAGGTATACTGCGTTACTATCCGTTGGGCACTTTGAGCTTACCAGTTGGGACACTAATTATAACCCTGTTGGCATAACGTTACGTAGCAGTGTACTGGCATTAAGGTTTTAGTTGTCCCATGGGAGTTCATGGCACTTGTCTAACAACACTGTCGCTTCCATGAGGCTCTGAGAGCGACTACGTGCATCGTTTACTGAAACATTATCCATTTAAGCAGTCGCAAAGACTGCCCACAAACACTAATGATAATCAGTTGTAGGAAGGACATAGTGCAACAAGCACAGAAAGATGTTCATGGGTGTTTCTGCAGTTTTACCAGTACAGTACGGATTGTTACCTTCAGTTACTCTCAATGTCGTTTGTGACCATCGATAAACATTGCACGTAATAATTCAGTCTTAACAGATGACTTATCGATAACCTCTCTTAACTGTTAAGGAAAAAATTTACAAAGTCTGCTCCATACCCATCGACTAGGTTGTTAATTTTGTGGTCCTTGCATCTTTTTCGTGAGCGCGTGAGGAAACTGTCTAAGAAAAAGACAAAGAGACATCCGCCGTAATCCAAAAAGACACGTGTAATGTGATGCAAGTCTAAAAAACGACGTAGACATAAATGTGTCGAATTTGGACGCGAAGATTGAAACACTAGTCCGTTTGCCATTTGTTATCGACATCTCCACTGATCAACAGAGGTAGGCTTCCAGTGAAGTACCACTTGCATCCGTTACCGAGATATCCATAACGCCAACCAGTGTTGAATCAGTCGTTCTAGTTCGTTCATTCAAAATGACTCACTGTTAACATAGTATCCTGTTAGTATGGTCCGTGTTAATAGAAGCGGCCAACATCGGATAAACAGCTTCACAATATAAGACTGAATGGACGTTAACGTCTGAGTGCGACAAAAATCCGGCGTCAAGGTACCACTCGGTCAGTTTTGTTTGAGTACCCAGCAGAGACCCATGCAGTGGGTGATTTTCAAAAAACAGACAAGTAAGTGAACGATGACTGGATGTTTCTGCTCACACCTGGGCGGTAGACTTCTAAAAAACAATCGTGCTCGTTGGCAGACAGTCTACCTTCAGACCAAACCTGTGTAATCAATCAGCACGCATCTTGGACCCCAATGAGTATAAAATGCAGCTAACAGTAATCCTCCGATATACACCAAGGACAAATTTACATAACCGTTTGGCTGTTACCAACTTCTAAAACTCTGTAAATTGGTGAGGTAAGTGCGCGTATTATTTGACACACTGCGAATACTGGTATGCAAATATAGACAACCACTTGCGCAATAGTTGTCTCAGGTATGACTGTAAATAAGTATATATACATATATATACTAGCAATTATATATATATGGCTTGCGCTCTGTTAAGTACTTCGGAATACGTTTCGACGACTCAAAGTGAAAAGTGCTTCTGCAAGATTGTTGTGATTACGTAGATTTAATGTTAGATAATGAAGTTATGGAGATTGACCGGTTTGTGTACCTGGGAAGCTGCATCAGCGGCGGAGGTGTAGGGAATGAAATAGAAGCGCGTATCTCTAAGGCTAGGCGGTGTTCGCCAATCTAAGACACCTCTGGTGACAGAGAGACTTAAGGATCGTGTGTGCAGCGACAGTGACGTCCGTAGCACTTTGCGACTGCGAACCTTGACCGGTTAAGGTGGAAAAAGTGCACCGCCTTCAGGTATATGACCATCGACGTCTATGTTCAGCCACACATCTCGTGATACCAACGAGTAGGCAACGAAGAGGTTAGGAAGCAGATATATGGCAGTGAGTCCCCACTAAGTTTCTTTGTTCAATCTTTGAGCTTGTGTTAACTCAGGTGGATGTCAACGGGTCGTCTGCCACCATAGACAGCAATACATCAGTGGTTCACACTGATGCTTAACTGCCACACAGTCACGAAGAAAAAAAGTAAAACTCTTTACAAGAAGATAGAAGAAAGTAGAAGGGAGTGACCTAACTACTAAAATAACTACGTCTATATTCAAACATTCAACATCAAGGTGCCTACACCTTGCAAACAAACAACCGGCTGTAAGTGAAAGTAAGGCATCATCAGTAATACCCCGCGTCATTAAATGTAATCACTTCAAAGACAACAGACAAACAACGACAACATTCACGCCACTGAGCTCGATTAGCCGCCATCTCACCTAACGTCTCAAGCCACCGACTCTGTGAGTCGCGAGGTCCCTAGCCTGGAAAGCGAACCCAATCTGAAACAGCTAGTCCTTTGGAGAACGACTTCATTTCTCTACGCCAGGTCATCATCTGTCCACCAAGCAGAGTAACATGTGCGCGAGTCATTGGGCGTAACGAAACCCACAGGCGCAGTGAAAGTAAAGGCCCGGCTTGTCCAGGCTGAGGTGAGATCCTGTCGTTTTCACGCATGGTACCACCTTCTATGTCGAGACCGACCACAAACCCCTGATCTGGCTAAGACGGCGAAGGATCCGCGCGGACGACTGGCACGCTGGGCACTTCGACTGCAAGAGTTCAACTTTACCATCGGACATGTCAACGGCACGAACAATGAGGTACCTGATGTACTGTCGCGACCGATACAAGAAAGTGAGCTGCCGACTGAAGCCATACCCGTGAACGCAGTATTGGTTGCCGATAAAGACATCTTGGTCAATCAACAGCAAGACCCTCAAGTACGCGAAATATGTGAACATTTACTGGCAGGTACCAAACCCAAGACGTTGACTTCGGGACTGAACGATCTGTTACAGATCTGGGACCGGCTACACCTGGAGAACGGTCAACTCGTCATCGATGTGGAGGTGCAGAGGGGGCTTCGACCTCGAAGACTGCCATTTATTCCGGTGGACCAGAGGGAACGTGTGATTCGACTGGCACACACAGATGTTCACATGGGACGAGAACGCGTGTTCGAACTGCTGCGGCGAAGGGTATTTTGGCCCACGATGCGGAAAGATGTGATTGATTTCATTCGAGCCTGCCCCATTGCCAACAGAACCGAGAGACAGTGACGACAACACCGCCGATGCAGTCGATCGTAACAGAGGAAGCCGCGCACACCTGGGGCATAGACATTTTTGGTCCGCTCCCAACAAGTCCAAATGGAAATCGCTACATAGTTGTTATGATTGACCATTTTACACACGATGGGTGGAAGCCATTCCAACGGCAGATCAAACGAGCGGAACGGTTGCACACGTTTTTGTGAACAATGTCCTGGCTCGCTTTGGAGTACCCCACAGAGTTATCACGGACCAGGGCCCGTGTTTGGGGGGCGGCAATTTCAAGAGATGCTGGGGATACAGCGCCTGAGAACATCGCCGTACCATCCACAAACGAACGGGTTGACGGAGCGGTTCAATCGTACAATGAAGGAATGGCTGAATAGTAGAGGTAATAACTGGGAAGAGGGACTGCCGGATGTTTTGTTTGGATATCGCACGACGAAGCATGCAACAACTGAGAGTTCGCCATTTGAACTGACATACGGGAGGGAACCAAGAATTCTCTTGGATGTCTGCGTGTCCAGAGACAGAGAGGGGCAATTAGTGCCGCAAGAACGACACACCTGGAACACCGTGCGCTTGAACGGACAACAGAAAGACAACGCCGAAATAAGCAAGCATACGACGTGAGGCACAACACACATAAATGGCGCCCGTTCAGGATCGGAGACCAGGTGAAAGTAAGAGACTACGGTCGACCAGAAACATCCGGCCCCGGCGCAGGAAAATTTAGAAGGCGGTGGAACGGACCATTTACCATCACGAACTGCAGGAATACGAGCTTCCAAATTAACCAAGGTCCTCGCGGGCGATGGATCAATGCTGTACACTTGGCACCCTGGCACACTCGCAGCAAGTTCTTTAAAGGAGGGGCGAGTGTGGTGGATTATCAAGCCGGAGGTGAGCCCACGTTGTCCCCGATCTGCTCGCTGTGGGCTTTTGGACGGACCTCCCCCGCGTTGAGATATTCCGCCAAGTGTTGGAATATTCCCACCTCCGGCTTGATTATCCACCACACTCGTCTCCTCTTTAAAGAACTTGCTACGAGTATGCCAGGGTGCCAAGTGTACAGCATTGATCCATTGCCCGCGAGGACCTTGGTTAATTTGGAAGCTCGTATTCCTGCAGTTCGTGATGGTAAATGATCCGTTCCACCGCCTTCTAAATTTTCCTGCGCCGGGGCCGGATGTCTCTGGTCGACCGTAGTCTCTTACTTTCACCTGGTCTCCGATCCTGAACGGGCGCCATTCATGTGTGTTGTGCCTCATGTCGTATGCTTGTTTATTTCGGCGTTGTCTTTCTGTTGTCCGTTCAAGCGCACGGTTTTCCAGGTGTTGTCGTTCTTGCG
>LOND01000007.1:322389-349266 GCA_014220965.1 Paragonimus kellicotti
GAATCGCTCGCAAACCTTCCGTGAGGTCATCCTTCCACCAACCGTTCCAAAACCCGTTCGGCCGTTTGTCAACGTTTCTGTTGGGAACCCTTGTGCGGGCTAGGCGCTTCAACTGCCGTGCGAACGTCTGGATATCCTCGCCGTGCCGTTGACGGCGTTCGTGAACTCTCGTCTATAGTCCAGGGCGAGGGCCCCGGGTGTAAGCGTGCTCTGAGACGTTGATAGGTCTGATCGTTAACTTCATTCTTCACGATCTCATCTTCCAGCGCAACAGTAAGCGCCTCTCCTGCCAGTAAGTTCAGCATTGCGTTTGGCTGACGGGCAGGTTCAAAATGTATTTACGTGCCGTCGGCCTGCAACTCCCAGCATGAGAAGTCTCCGCTCAGGTGGAACTTCTCAGGCGCAGTGACGCGTCTCGGTAGTCTCCACAGCGATGGCTCCTCGGCGAACAACCGATGTTAACAGGACTGTAAAGAGGACTATATATTTCTGTAAAATCCCCACGGTAGAGCCATATGACAACTCTTCTCCACTCGGAGAGTGTTTTTAGTATCCTGGCAGGTCGCCAAATGTAACAAGCAAGTAAGGAGACGGAAGGCCGAGTTCAGGTAGAAACGTTTATGTAACACGTGACGCCTAACATACAGATTAGGGAATAAAGGAAGACATCTGATTTGTCTCTTTCACGGGAGTCTTCCAGTGTTTGATCAATTGGCACGAAGTTGACAGTATGCTGTCGTGCCGATTTCGGTTTCCCTATAAAGGTTCGGGCTAAACGACCTTGAAGAATGGAATATTAGATGAGTCGTTAGAAAAGGGACAAGCGTTTGACTGTGTGCAATTAGCTGCACGAATGAATAAAGTGGCACTGAATTCATATCAAGCCTCCTATAGCAGGCGTACACAGAATCATGCGTACAGAACAAAACAAGCAAGAAAGCACGTTGCAGCCGGGACCCTTAGAAGCCACACGACGCCTGGTCAATACATTGCCGTTACAGTTTAAGCAAGTTTAGGTGCTGTCCTCGGCAATACAGCCGCAGCCACATACGTATATTGGATTCTATTAAACAGTTGACTCAATGTTGTCCGCTTGGCGTGCCTGGGAAGCTGCATTAGGGGCGACGGCGGAGATGTGGGGAATGACATAGAAGCACGTATTTTCGACAATGTGAGACACCTATGGCGACAGAGAGGTAATTCTCTGAGGCTTAAGGGTCGCGTTTATCAGACAACAGTGAGGCCGTATTACTTTACGCAGCGAAACGTGGCCGCTCAGAGTAGAGGACGTGAACCGTCTCCAGGTATCTGACCACTGATTACTGCGGTCAATCGCTCATATCGGATGACACCACGCAGTAAGCAACGAGAAGGCCAGGAAGCAGTGTTTTGGCGCTGATTGTCAAACGAGTTCTTTCGTTAGTCGCTACATTTGCACAGACTTAGATGGTTAGTCCATGTACTAAAGATGCCAGCTAGCCGTTTGCCACACCGAGCACTGTTTGCCGACGCTGCGGCCAAACTGGTGCCAGGTGCGAGTGGATAGATGATGACCTGGCGTAGACAAATGAAATTGTTTACGAAGGGATGGTCACTGTAGTCGGGTTCGTCTCCCGGGCTGGGGCCCTCGTGACTCACAGAGTCGGTGGCTTGAGACGTTAGGTGAGATGGCGCTAATCGAGCTCAGTGGCGTGAATGTTGTCGTTGTTTGGCCGAGTTGTCTGTGAAGTGAGTGCACTTAATGATGCGGGCAGTGAAAGCCGTAAGGAAGCTTGGTTAACGCACTCGAAGGTTCCACGCACTTTTCCCTTGGCGCTCTTTTGGGTGCCGCCGATTGGGCGGTAGCTCACCGAGCGATTCTTTTCTTTCTTCTCTTAGTTGCCGCCGCCGGTTACAGACTAGGCTAGAGCTACCTACTCACCATATTTTTAAGCATTGCTCGAAATATACTGTCTGTTTCTGAACCCCAGTACGTTCTCTGATTCGATGTCTGTTGGGACTACGTTTCGATTGCTCTTCAGAAAAGGCGTTTTAAATTGCCAGTGGATGAGGGTCTAGTGCATACCCACTTGTCTGCTACAAATTGGTTTGCCCTAAGGTTAATCATTTTTTTCAGTCCCTTCGTTTTGGTTCACTACAAATTGGTGAACCCGGATAATGTTTTTCTCAGCGCTTCTCCTTCGGTCGCCATCTCAACTTCGTGATACTTATTAACGAGCATCTGTTTTCTGACCGCTTCACTGCTGCTTTGACGTTACAAATCGGTGAACCCGTTCCCAACGGTTTCTTTCGGTGCTTTTTTACTTTTACTACCGGAACGACTTGGTGAGTTCGCTCCTTCATTCTGGGTTCCCTCAAGCTATCCTACGCGTAGCAATTTAGTGACCACCAATTTAAACGCTTCCGTAATCTATTTTCAGTGTGTCTACCGGTTTTGTTGCACGCGTCATTTATTGACTATTCCTAAATTTATCTGCGTTCACATTTTACACGCTTATACGCTGATACGTATCTTCATGCGGCAGCTGTTTATACACATGATTACTGATGGAACCGTAATCCCCGATTTCCAGTGGTCACTATTATTCCATCGTTCTATAATCCCAGCTCATCTGGTTGCCTCAAACGTCAACCACGCGTCTGGCGATGAGTACGCATTTAACGTGTGCCTATGACCATGCACACAACTTCGGCGCCATCAGACAAACTTGACCCATCGCGTCTAATTATTTGCGTAGGTATTTGGTAGTTTTCACTTGCATTTGTTTTATTCGTCATTTGCATCGTTGCATAGCTGCAAGGTTCATCCCATTCGAGATCTCTGCTTGTGCATGCCGTCTACGCCAATGCGGAGAATTTCATTGTTCCGATTCGCGTTGGTCTCCTCGCACACTTACCTTACAGTGGCCGCCAGATTGACTTGCTACAAAAGGGGACTCAGTAGCCAACGCGACCCAACTGACCTATTTCGGCCACGAAACCTCTCGCCACGTTGCTGTTGACGCACTGACTCAGCATCTGGCCTAGTTCTATATTCGCGTGTCAACAAATCTGGCAGCTTCCGTTTTATTGGCCATCTCTCGGACATCTTTTCAAAGGTGTATCTCTTGCAGTTGAAAGCAGCACGACGCACACCTCGGATTAAACGCCCTCATTGTTCAAACCACTATCACTAGCCACAGCATCACTCATCGATAGGCTATTCCCGCACGAGATCAGGTATCTCAGCACTTGCATCGGGTTTCTGGCACGAAGAGTTCATCGGACATACCAACGTGCCCCTCATCTTATTCCCGATGCGACATCCTCAACATTCAAGACCGACCCAGAGACAACTCCTGTCGCTCATCTATACGAGTGCAGTTTTCTGACATGGTACATCTCGGCGGCATCGGACTCTGCGACGTCGTAAGCACTACCTAACGCTGGTAATGCAAGAGGAACGCGACTAGCATCAATATCCTCGCAGCATGGTCACCCCTGTTTGCTCATTGACGCACACTCACCTTCGATCTCCACCTCTCATTCGTTTTCGCAGCAGCACAAAAGATGCTTCGCTAAGCCATGCGAGGTTGTTTGCGCACTTTTGCAAGGAATCGTTCACCTTGCTTGTGCAAACCATGGATATCACCAGGCCAATTGCATTCCCCATTGAACGATCGCGCGGATAACACTACCAGCACCAAACTTGCGCCACCCTACCAACACATCCGCCCGTCACCCCACCAATTTAGTGGGGTCACGGTGGGGGTGACGTGTGGTTGACGGTGGGGTACCCCACCATCCAGTGGGTGGCGAGGGTGGCGGGTGCTCACAGTGGGGTGACGTGGGTATGCACCAGATCACTCCGCCACCCCACCGTTTCATAAGTGGGATGACAGTGGGTACGCAACAGTCACCCCACCACGGCACGACGACTCCCACCGTGAACCCACCATATAGTCGCTCACCCCACCATCACCCACCGCCCACCTCACTACGACCCCACCTCCACCACCAACCACGATAATTCGCCCACGGTTGCTCGCTTGTGTGGGAACCAAACGTAACGGTATTAAAGACACGAAGTATTGGAAGTGGTTATAAAAATTATATATGTGTACACAACGGACGTAACAGTAATGGGTTGAATAAAAATAGTACTTTGAACAATTCCTGTGAAAAAAGGATGGTTCACTCTCCAAGGGGAAAGGGTACCTGAAATAGTCGTTTCAAGTGTAATGATACCACAAATATCTTACCATAGTCGCTTCCGAACACCTTCTAATTCGCCGCCTTGCAGTTCCCCGCCCCAAGACCCATTCAACCAGGATTGGATGGCGGCGGGCAGCAACAACCCGTCACCTGCCTGAGCATTCTCTCTCGCAAGGATAACCCCTGCAAATATGGATTAAATGTAATCCGAAAAGAACAACCTACCCCTCATAATCACCAAGATCTTGCCATCTCTAAATGCAATCTTCCGGTTGATCACCGTATTATTCACTTGCTTCGCGAATACCGGAAGTAGGATGGTTTGCATCATTTGGGCAACCAGTCCACTCAGAGTTGGCGCCCTGAGTCGAGTGAGGCGCGTATGCTTATGGGAACGAACAGTTATCAACAATGAAGCATACCAGTTGTTTTGCACCGGGATCTTTGCCCAACAGAAATTCCATTCTACACCAGTCTTCTGGCGACACGATCCGAAGATGGGGACGTAGCACATTCAACAGCAGCTTGACCGTGTCCATAGAGACGTTGGTCTGAAGAAACCAGCTGCGCAAACTCTCAGCAATATCACAGCTGTTCTCTTCTTCAGCATCCAACGTTCCTGGGCTGCAAGCAATGGCATCATTTGCAATCATGTTTGATGTGAAATAAATGAATGAAAACTATACCCACGGTCAATGGGAGAGTCGCGTATGGCATCCGCCAGAGCTGATTCGGCATACGATACAACTGGTTGAAAAACAAAACTCGACGATCTTTACGACGTTCGCTGAGATGCATCGCCATCAGTGACGTTCACAATTATGTTGTGTGTAGCACACATAAACACAGAGGAACAGATTTGTGAAAAATATGGAATACGTTTGGAAAAGTCGAACAAACAGTGGAAAGGAAGAAAAACTGCATAAAAGAGTGTTTCAGTGCTCAAACGTGGATGAATGAACGAAAATACTTTAAAATGCGCTACAGCTCCGGACCCCACTGCCACCCCACCGTGACCATCCTCGGAACCCACCGCCACCCCACCACCTGTGCTAGTAGGACATCTGCTTCATTTCAATCCAACTGGTGTCCAGTCCCATGAACTGTCTGAAGATACTTGCCAGTTTAGACATCGCGTACTTACCCTCATCACGAGTAACAAGTTTGAATGCTAGTCGTAGAGCTTGATTTCTTCAGTTGCCGTGGGAAGGAAAATTATTTTTCCTGAAAAACCGCTGAATCAGCTTGGTACCTGGTGCAGAAATTAAAATCACGGAAATCTGCGTCACGAACTCATGTGTTTGTTTTATCTGACCGTTAGTTGGGATCGACCTCATGGTATATCGTTTACGAAGTTCGGTATGGCTGCTATTGTTGTGGTTGGTTGCGTGTGAGAATGTTAACACATAAATGTTGAAGTAATTCTAGCACTCAGTCTTCATTTTTTTCATTCAGTTATAATTTTCTTTTCTCCCTTCAATTTGTATTTGTATGAAATGGGTTATATCGCGACTTTCAAGGCGATGTTTGAGAGCCGTGAACTTCGCACCTCCTCACAGTTCCAGGAGTGCCTTCAGAGGTACATGGAGGAGGTGGGCGTTATTTACGTTTGTGGGACGAGCCGTTGATCGAGAACGGTTCTGAAGTACGATAAGGTAAGGTTGCATGGTTCCCTGAAAACCGTGCAGATTTATTATCATTGTACGAAGTGTGAAGGTCCTACGAGTGTATGCAGGGGTGTGCGACGTGTCGGATGGGTTGACTGTTGTTAACTTTAGCAGATCAATTCCCGCTGCACATGCTGCAACTCACAATTTCATGTGGTCCGATGAAATGCTCGTTTGGTCGTGAGCTCTTTCGAGTTCAAGCAGGAGCCTGTTCCAATACAGTACACCAAGTGCCGCTATTAAGCGATATGTAGCGGATGCTTGCGGGAAGCTTATCACATCCACTGACGTCGGAAACATTCGCCGCAAGTTAAAGCCTGCAATGTCAACTGAGTTTGTTATGTACCAATTGTAACGGAACGTCAGAGAACCTCGAGCAAGCTCTGTCGGTGATTAGTGCAATAGGTGTGGTGCGCACCATGCGGGATGAAGGCGTCAGATATACGCATATCTGCCTTGCCAAGCGAACGCAGATTGAACCATTCCGACGCTTTCCGCATGTTGTGAATCTGGATGTCCCCCACGGGACGAACAGGCACGAATATGTCATTGAACACTTCGTCATGCTTTCGAAGCTGCGGGTTGTTGCAGTTCCTCGTAACAGATGGCATGCGGCACGGCCAACCCGTGATGTACGGGTACGTTCGTATTGAGAAGTATGCTTCGCTACGTAGACTGTTCGAGATGTTTTGGAAAATGATAGGTGAGCACATTGTGGTGAAGGCGTTTGTCATGAATAAAATGGCTGCACAAATGAGAGCAGCCCATGTGATGTTCGGCTGCGACATAATGTGTCACTTTCATGTACGCCATGCCGTGCGTAAGCATGTAAGCGAGTACCATTTGTTTGTCACGTTCGTTAAAGGGCGAACTCTTTCCGCAGTTGCAATCTCTTCCACCGAATGGCTACGATAGACAGCGAGGAAGAGGAGGTTGCAACTTTAAACCATATACCGTAGGTTCAAACGTGACCTACACATCATCCGCCGAATGGATAGGAAAGTTGTGAATTATTTTTTGTCATTGGGGCGTACATGAAGCCTAAGCGGGCCATTCATGCGCAAAGCGATGTTGTCCCCTTCGGCAATCGTACGAGTAATAGACTGGAGAATGCAAAGGAATGATTGAAGGGGGGAACGCACCCAAAAGGGCTTCCTAGTTGTTGCCAGTCAAAAACTATGGATCCACAGCGAGTGGCTGATGCGAGAGTACGAAATTCAAGCGACGTACGGATGTGACCGTCGTGAAGTTGTCGATGTTGGCCGTTAAGTCAAAACAATTCTTCACAGAACGGCCACTTTTGAAAGCCATCTTGTCCTGAAACATCTGAACGGACGGACTCCACGACTCCATATCGAAACAGTATCTGAGTGCTAGGTAAGCGGTTATCTAGTAATCACCTTGTACTTTTTACCGTTCGATGTGGCTTCCTTGCATTCATATTCTGTCAGTGTTCGGGAAACAATTCTACTCCTACGGTGAGGCATTTTGTAGTTTTCATTTCCGTTTACAAAGGTCGTATCCCCAGCCACGAGCGGTGGCTGGCGGAGTGCAGTGTGTCAATTCGACGGTTGGTGGGACCGCAGCTTCGGCCTCTTGCTGCAGCCAACTTCGACCGTCACTATAAAACCCTGCATAATGCACTTGAAAAACTGCATGCGTGGAGCAGCCGCACGTCGATGACATGTTTCAACAGCATTTTCGAATTTGCCAGTAACAATGAATTGCCTTTGTACGACCTCCCCACTGGCTGGTCTCCAAGCCGTATGCAACTGAGATGGGTGAAATAGCCTGAAGTAGGATTGCCATGTGGACACTGCGGTGACCCGGTACAGATGGACAGCTATCGCTGTGATGCCGATCAGCGGATTTTCACTCTGAATGCAAGCGAGTGACGGGCCTAAACGAGTGTCCATTTTGTGGCAAGCAGCTTCAACCCCGGTCACCTGGAAGGTGCACGTTTTGAATTTCCAATTAGATCAGTTCCCTCCACTTCAGCCATTGTTCGCACTTCCCCAATGAATATGAAAACCAAGTCTCGCACACCACCCACAAAGGACGTTGACTTAGACGGGCCCGCTGACAGTGTACTCGTTGCATTCAAGCCGAAGAAAACGCGAATGAACACAACCTGCAGCTATTATCCTCTTGATATAATTGAAGAAAGTGGGTTCATTCACACGTGCGTACACAGTTTTCTTGCAGAAAACAGATGGGATGAATGAGATGATTACGACTGTATGTGATGTATGGCATCACTCATCCGAGCGGACGTGCAGAACGCGTGAGTACCAACGGTTATATCATATGCTGAATGAAGGTGGAGTTAGTATGTGCCAACTTCCACAGACTTCAAGTACACACTTCACGTCGATATCCCCATTTGTTAGTCCTCAATGATTTCCGACGGTGTTTTGCGTTTCAGCATATAGTACTGTTTGGCATAACTAGTAGGGCAGGACAAATGGATTGACTGATTGATTTACGAGTGTCAAAGTATGCACTGCTGCCTGACTTACCTCGTGAAGTAGGGAAAATGGATGAAGTAGTTAAGTGTCTAAGCATGGAATGCTGGTTTGCTTAACTCGTGATGTAGGACAGATGGATGAAGCAGTAATAAGTGTTTAAGCACGGAGTGATGTTCAACTTTACTGGTGGAGTATGACAAATAAACTGAGCATCCACGAGTGTCTAGGCATGGGTTACTTCTTGACTTAACTGGTGGAGTAGGACAAATGTATGGAGCAGTTATGTATTTCAGCGTGGAGTACTGTTTGCCTTCATTCGTCAGCTACGACAGTTACATGGAACTGTGGTGAGCTTCTAGGCGAGAAGTGCTTCACGATTTCGCTCGTTCAGCAAGTGACCTCGTCGGCATTACAGCGTGCGTCATGATTCCATGGAGGATGCACAATCGTGGTAGCAACCGACGGCTATGCCTGCCGAACATAACTGAGAAAATACCACTGACTTATCCAGTTTTCGCGCATAATCCTACGTTGAAATGTTTTATGGCATATCCTACGTTTGCGGCTTTATAAAAAGCGTAGTCCTCGTGATCTAACAACGGTTCAATCGTCGGAAGTATTATCACGTTTTCCTGCCTAATTACATTCGGATTTGAACAAAACCATGTGTCTCCACGTCTATGACATCGCTTTTCATTATATTCCATAATTAATTTTCTCTTAATAACGTAAAATGCAATTGCTTGTTATTTTTCCATAAGTCCCTATGCCATTAAACTACCGCACATTCATTGTCTACGTCTTCGGAAGATTAAAAAAAGAAAATTTTCCAGTGACAGAATTCCACAATTTGAGAAACTGGGACACGCAACAAAATTATAACAACTTCGGCAACTTGAAAAAGATTTTTACCGTGAAGGTTACAGAGATATTTTTGGTCTACCGGTTACACGCAGTAGTACTATGCATTGTCATTAATCCATTTGACGACTTTTAACCTAGACGCAGTCATCGCATATCGTTTTTTGCACTGAACAGTGTTTAGATTTACATGTTGAGTTCCAACGCTTCTACTATATATCCACTGGCAATTGAAGTACGTCACTGTGGTTTAAAAAGGCGTTCTTTTTGAAACGCACAAAAAAAATTGCCAAAATTTTGAAAACCAACAAACCGTCCAAAATATGGCGTACTTACAAATTCTATCCAAAGCGAGTTGCATATTTCGTTCAGGCTGCTCACTTCCCTTATGTTTATGTGCATTTCAGACATCTTGGAACGCTTGAGCATGTTTGCTGAACCTACGAAGAACTCGCCCGAAGACCGTTCGACGGAAGTGCTCTCAAGCTTCTGTCTTCTAGCCCACGACAGACAATTTATACCGATTAAATTTGTACACCTTGCACTTTTCACCATTTAGGGTTCTTACATTCTAGAAGCCTAGCGCCTTAGAAGGAGATACAATGATGCTACCTATGTCGAATCTCTGTCAGCACCCAACTGGCACACTTTGACCGCATCGTTGTGGACTAAACCAACTAGCAAATCGACTCGGGAAAATCCCACCCGCTCTCCGTTCTGCGCCCTACATACACGCATTCATTAGGCCTCAGCACGCATCATCACCAATATGGCTCTTGACTGTCTCCTCTCTGTGTGGAGCTTGCCACACCACAGTCACCACTCATGCGAACGCAAGCTATAATCGAAAGTCTTACATGTAATTACTCGACGACCCCAGAAGTACGCAGCTTTCTCAGCTGCACTGTCACATTCACCAGTCTGTACAATGAGCTCGGCAGTTCACACTACTTACACATTGTGTACCATTGTGTACATTGGTTCCATCCTCGACGGGAGCAATAGCGCCAGGAAGGGAAAATTGTGGTCTTGGGTCTTTCGGGTATGTACTCATGGCAACGAAAATGCCGTGAACGGAACCATAAGGGGGTGGCACACACATCGAG
Organism: Paragonimus kellicotti; assembly: GCA_014220965.1. Lineage (NCBI taxonomy): Eukaryota > Metazoa > Platyhelminthes > Trematoda > Plagiorchiida > Troglotrematidae > Paragonimus > Paragonimus kellicotti. The sequence continues at coordinate 332,686 of LOND01000007.1, forward strand.
GGTAGCCTACCACCACCCTTCCGGGAATGGCTTGTGTAGTGACCAGCGGTCGTGTGGCTTCCCTAAGGGTCCCGGCTGCAACCGTGCTTGCCTGCTTGTGTGATTACTGTAACGCATATGATTTCTAGTGGTACGAACCTGCCTAACGGGGCTGAATATACAATTCAGTGACACTAATGAGATTATACAAGTCGGCGCAATTAGCACACAGAATCACGCTGTTCCTCTTTATCTAACGAACTCATTCTTAACATTCCATTCTTACAGGTCTGTTTAGCGCGAACCTTTTACGAGCAATTGGTTAGCGCACTCGAACAGGTCTGCAAGCACTTTTCCCTTGCGCTCTTTTGGGTGACGCCGAGATTGGGCGGTAGCTACACGAGCGATCTTTTTCTTTACTTCTCTTAAAGCGCCGTTACAGACTAGGGCTAAAGAGCTATTCTATTTACTCACCATATTTTTTAAGCATTGCTCGAAATATACTGTCTGTTTCTGAACCCCAGTACGTTCTCTGATTCGATGTCTGTTGGGACTACGTTTCGATTGCTCTTCAGAGAAGGCGTTTTAAATTGCCAGTGGATGTGGTCAAGCGCACAACCCCTCATCCATCACGGGTTTTTTTCCACAGGACAGTATGACAATTAAGCATCAGCGCAAACCACTGATAGGTTGTTGTCTCCGATGATGGTGAGGATGATGATGATGATGACGATGATGACGGTGATGACGATGATGACGGTGATGATGATGATGATGACGATGATGATGATGATGACGATGATGATGATCACAATGCAGGTTCAGCCGACTTTTGAGAATAAGTCATCTCAAGATTGATTGGTTTGTTATGAGTGAATATGTCCACAGACTGGTGTTCAGACTGTGGCGACTGATGATCGCTTGACCAAGAAAGTGACAGTCTCAATAGTCGTGCGTCTCTAACATTCTCATATGTGAAAAGGAGGTCAGAATACATTGGACAAGCAAACTGAGGTGGATGCATTCAAAAGGTGAGTGTAACTTTGTTGATCCGTGAACTGAGAAAATTAGTCACCATCGTTTGCAATCCATATCTCCACCACTAACCTGATGCTTGTTCCCACTACCTCATCAAACCCGTTTTGTTTAACTGAACTAACGTGTCAGTAAATGTCGTTGACGCGAGTGGCCATTCTTGTGTACCGTGCGGTAGGAACCAACAGTCGTGCACAAGCTGAACTTGAATTTTGTGACGGGGAGTGCTGCTATGTTGTCGACACCGTTTTAGTTTCTGTTTGTGTAAGTCGTGCGCATGACTTACTGAGACTTTGACTCGTGTTTGTCTGTATTATTTCATTTCACAGCACTGTTATTGAAACTCTTTATCCGAGAGGATGCTATCTTCTGTGTCCCCAAATGGTCCCAAAGTTGGTCTGTGAGGGCAATGGAAAATCTGAGTAGAAACGGCCGGCTTGCATGTTACATTTTTCCTGACACACTGGCGTGATGGCTCATCCTTGACTTTGCTGGTCCTGTTGAGGAACTATTGATTTTCTTGGGCGAGACTATCGTCGCGAACGATTGAGGTTTGCCTTTTGTGATTATTGATGCATTTCTTCAATAGTACTGTAGAATGTGTTGGGTCCGATCTTGTTTTCAATTTGGGGATCCGTTTTGGGGCCACGTGCCACTGGATCGTTACAGTACTCAATTTGACGAAACTTGGAATTTACGATATCAATGGATTCGGAACTTATGGAACTCACGGAAGATTCCGCATGCGACAGCCAAGTGCGCCATTCCGTAGATGCTGTTGCAGTTTCTGGCTCATACGTCAGTCATAAATCCACATACAGTCTTAACAGTCTCTAGGCTAAGTCTATAATATTTATAATGGTATACTTCTCAACGCAGGTGTGAGAAACGCTCAGATATGTGTGATCAATGTACAAATTGTAGCGCTACATGCATAAATGCACACCATACACATAACTGATAATTGTACAATACACCAGGTTCGCGAATAACATGACGAACCAGACAGTAAGAGGGAAAAATCGAAGCCTCTGAGAAAGCATCTGGGACACACGCTTCTGAAATGATAGTTTCCAAATTCTCCAGTGTTCGATGGGAATGCTGAGTGGTAAATCAATTTTTGCTTCATAAGGTTACCACTGACCTAATGGTCAAGCGCAAAAATCGGGTAACATTTGAGGATGAGGAAGAATGATTGTGGAGAGTTTGTCCATTAATTTAAAATGTAGGAAAGGGTTCCGGAACAATATACAAAAAAACTAGTTTTGCGGTGAGGAAATGGGGAAGCCTATACTTTTGCGGAGAAATGGGCGGTCTTCTGAACTGGACTTCGTTATGTCCTCAAAATCGACGGAATTTCGCAGACCTCGCGAATTGTCCAACCAATACGGGATATCGAGTGTCCGGACGTAGTGGAATGTTTTCTCGCGTCAGATGTAGTTGTGGAATCAGGAATGAAAAGCGAAATTGCGTGATAAACGGAAAAACGTAAAATGATCATGTGAAGTATGACGAATAACGGAATATATGATTTTGTGGCCAAACCTTTCATATAAAATTTATAATTCCGTGTTGGCTGATAAAATATATGGCACTAACGAACAATTGCTATCGTATGGTGCGGAAAGAGATTGATTAACAGCTCCTTCTGGTATATGATTGCAGCCGAATTCTGATATCGATTTGGTATACACGTCGAAGGTATAGAAGTGAAAGAATGTTTAAAAAGATACAAAGATTGCCTGGTGATCCATCAGAATAGGAGGTATGGGTGGTAACGCGAAATTCGAATGTAACCATATGAGGCAAACAGGTGAAGTGTACTTTTTTTCAAACAGTTTGTTGCTGGTAGCTGAGCTTACGCAACTTGAAAACATAGCACAAGTCGCATTGGAGTGTTAGCTGTCCCAGACAATAATGGAAGTTTAGAGGGCTAGATTGCTGCTTGATCCAGCTAAAGACAAGTATTTCATGTTGAGGCTTGCCCCGAACTGGAGCATTCAGTTGATTGGGGTGCTCAGTTGAAACGGTATTTGGAGGACCACAGCGTAAGGCTAGCTCCAGAATTGAGGCCAATACCGTCTGACGGGCATCTCATCCGAGTCCACCCATCTTGTACTGTTCTGAGGGCGGCCGCTAGTTTTGAATTCTCAAAAGTTAAGTTGTGCTCTTTTGATGGTGACCCAATAAATTACTGGAAGTTTGCGCGGCAATTCGAGTGTTGCGTCGACAGAACGGTATCAGACGAAGCTCAGCAGATATTGTATTTGTTACACCATTGCCGGCGTCGTGCCAGAGAAGCTAGAAAGTGGACACACCTGCCGGACGTTACATTGGGTCGGGTTGAGGGTGATGAGGTCACTGGTCTCTTTGGTTGCGACGTGCCCAAGGCGCATTGGCTCTTACACCAAAAGCCAGGGAGACGTAGACAACTATACGCAGTGAGGACTGTTCGGTTTGGTGCTGTGCAGACCTTTGACTAGTGATTGTTAGAAGGAGGCGTCCGTCAACTGGCTCTCACAGGACGTTTCTACGTTGGTGGATCAGAGTCGTGTATTATATGGTACTGAGCTCAATAACATGTCAACGAATGGCCCCACACATCCCAGAGAGGAGTTGATGGCTCTGTCACTAACACAGTCGTACGCGCTGGACGGAAAAGGTTATTATGAAATGCCCCGTCCTTGGATGTGTGAGCACCTCACTTTCCCTAGCAACCAAAAGATGGTTCGGAAACGTTTGTCGTAATCGAAGGAGCGGTTTAACCGTGATGCAGATACGTTCTGAAAGTACGCGAACGTGATACAGCATTACATTGAACGTGGATACGGTTAAAGTGTCCCTCAGGCTCATCTTGTTCCAAGTTGCCCGCATCGGTGGTACCTGGTACACCACTCCTTACTAAACTCTAATAAACGAGGGAAGCTCAGAGCAGTCTTCGACTGCGCGGCTAAATACCAGGGACTGTCCCTGCATGTCAGGTTGTGTCAGGGCCCTGACTTGACTACAAACCTGGTAGGCGCGTTGCTGAGATTTCAAATGGGAAAGTGAATATTCCGGTGGACATCGAAAAGGTGTTCCTGCAAAAACGCATCCCCGTTTTTGACCGAGTTACGTTCCGTTTTGTGGTGGTGGTCCGAACATGATCTTGCAAGAGATCAAGTAGGGTACCACATGGCTCCCCACCCCTTCGGTCCTACTTATTCGCCCCTCTGTGCGAGTTATACAATACGACATACCTCTGATGACTGTAGGCCTATGTATGAAATTTCCACTCGCGAATCAGTTCGGACGAATTTTTTTTAATGACTGTCTGGTATCGGTTTCCAGCGCAGAGATAGCGACATATTTTGCGAGAAGGATTTGTGATATGCTGACAAGAGAAGGCTTACGGTTGAGAAACTAAGTTGCGAATGACCGTGGGGTCCTAGCATCAATGCCGAGCTCGTAGTTCTCACCCTCCCTAGTAGACACTGCAGCCAAATCCCTGCCATCACAACGAACTCTGGGTATCCATTGTGACGTTGAAACGGATGCGTTCCGTATGAGCCTTCAGCTACTAGACAGAGCGGAGACTAGAAAAGTGATGCTATTCTGTGTCTCCTTGCTATACGACCCTTTAGGTTTTGTCTCGACATGGCCGCTGCCAGGCAAACGCTCGCTTCAGAAGCTGTGCTGGAGTGGCCTCGGATGGGGCGAACCGTTGTGTCTAAAACACAAACAGTAGCAAGCTTGGTTGATAAGCTCAAAGGCTCCGGAGCACTTCCGAGTTCCACGCTGAACGCTGTTTTCGGAAGCCATTTTGACAGAGCTATCCGAGTTGCATACTTCTTGTAATGCTTCAGAAGGGGGTTATGGAGCAACAGTGTATGGATGCTTTACCTCAAATGTGGGTGCCAGAAACAGTGCACTGTTGTTTATCAAGGCTAGAGTAGCACCATTCATAGCGGTGACTATTCCGCGACTCGAATTTGTTGCAGCAACCTTGGTCGTGAAGTTACACGGAATCATTGTTGACAACTTCGGTCAGATGTTCTGATATTGTTATTTTTGGAATGATTTTATTATCGTCTTCTATTATATACACAATGTATCAACTCGGCTTTGCATGTATGTGGCTAACCGTCTTTCTGTGAACCACCAGTCGTCAACGCACAAACAATGGAGGCACATGAGATCCGTAGAACATCCGGCTGACTTAACACCGCGCGGTTTGAGGGGCGGCCTACTAAGAAACGAGTGGCTGAGAGGTTCTGAGTTCTTCAGTCGATTCTGCAGGTAATGACCTCCGAAACCCAAATCTCTCGTTGGGCACAACGACATCGAATTAAAGAGGACACCAGATGACGTCAAGTTTGTCGTACGAGCAGACAGCCTATATAGCCTTATTATTCAGCATTCAAGTTGGACGCGATTGCTCAAAGCCGAGCATGGCTTACACGGTTCAAGTGCTACCTTATAAAACTCCATGGCGGGCGCGCAAAATTGATTTTCAAAGCCGGCTTCCTGAGTTTAAAGGAGATCAGAGCGGCAGAAGTAGATGTGATCAGATCACTGCAGTCGGAGTGTCTCCCCAGACGCATTGGTAGGCCTGAGGCCATTCTTCCTGATAACCGTACCAATTTTGTAGCCGTGGACGAAGAGGTTAGAGGCTGGGTTCGCAACTTAGGTAGCCAGTCCGTCAATGAAAAGCTCTTACAAAAAGGAATTCAGCGACACTTCAACCCAACGTATGCTAGTCAACGGGGTAGAGTACGGGAGCGACTGATTTGATCTGTCAGAAGTATTTTGAGCGCAATCTGCCGAGAGTAACGAACCGATGACGGAACCTTCCTAATTTCACTGGCTGAAGTGGAGCGTATATTAAGCAACAGACCATTGATTCCCGTTGCCGCAGACGGTCCTGGCAATATCGCTCCAGCCCAGAATGGCTTACTTCTCTTGAAGAACAATACAGGGTTGGCCTCAGCATCCAAGCTGGTAGGTAGGCACACTAGATGTTGGAGGCGAGCGAATCACGGGATAATTACCTTTTGGAGAAGGTGATCTTGAGAGTATGTGTCATCATTGCAAGTGCACCAGAAGTGTTTGACGAGGCAACTTAACTTTCAGGTTGGGGACATCGTTCTCGTTGTATCCGACGGACTGACTGGAGAACAGTGGTCCCTGGGCCCAGTTATGAAATTTGAAGTAAACGCTGACGAACTGGTCCGTACGTTATAGGTTCGCACAAAAGCAGGTCTGTTGAGGAGAGACGTGAGGCGCCCTTGTTTGTTAAAGGGGCACGGCTGCTAGACACTACGGTTCGCGGGGTCTCCAACGTATGTCGTATGGATAGTTATATTAAGTTCAGGTGGGTAGGGAGCCAGTACTGTGCAGCACTACCGGCGGTCTGCCTGGCGCAGAAAATTTTTTGCGGACGCTGTGAATTTTTTGATCCATGAACTGAGAAACTTGGTCCTCAACGTTTGCATTCCATATTTCTCCCACCAACCTGACATACGTTCCCACTACCACCACGATTTTAATTGAACTAACGTGTAATTAAATGTCCTTGGCGCGAGTAGCCGTTCCTGACCCGGTTTACTGACGTGACGACTCATCCTTGACCTTGATGGTCCTGTTGAGAAACTATTGATTTTCTTGGGCGAGACTATCGTCGCGAACGATTGAGGTTTGCCTTTTGCGATTTTTGATGCATTTATTTAATAGTACTGTAGAATGTGTTGGGTCCGATCTTGTTTTCAACTTGAAGATCCGTTTTTGGGCCAGGCGTGGCTGAACGATCAAACGTGGATTATTACAAAGAGTGTTAGGCATGAGGTAACTTTTTGACTGGCTCCTGTTCCCCTGCGCATTGACGAACCATTCAAATCTCGTGTAATTTGTACACCGTCCACTCTTCAATTGTTACCAGTTGGTATGATGTACGACTTTTCCCGCGAACCTAAGTGACTTGGACGTAGTGCGTAGTTTGTTAGTACTATGGGTTGAGTACGTCTCACAAAGGGGTTTTGCGAACAGTTGGGTCTATTGGACGGTACGTTAGACGTCAAACGGTTGCTCGACAATTCAGATAACACACCAATTAATGCTGCACTAATTACAAGATAAAGTTAGACTTATGGACACAGTTGGCTAACCTGGCTACCTCAATCATGGTTGACGCCAACCTTAAACTTCACCTCCTCACTGCCTATATCACCATATGGCACCGGCTACGGCCGCATAATCGGGGAGGGGCGCGTAATCAACCTCAGGGGTTACGAAACCACTTACGAATCAGTTGGCTTCACTTCTGTGTGTCGCGACTACAACAGCGTAGTCGAAGTCCGTAGTATCTTTTTTAGGCTGCACGGCGTTCGCCTCTACTAAGCGATGCCCGGGCTGTAAAAAGAATTTTTAAAACTCCAAATCCCGAGAGGATTATATAACCGTCTTGCATACATGATTGTTTTTTGTGATGTCCCTGAGAATATACAGGCTTCTTGAATGGAATCACTGAATGCCCCGCGTAGTCTCTAATGGATCATACGAGTTAAAACTACATTTCATCACACCGTGTGGCGTGCCATCGTATTTTCACCAAGTATACTCAATACTACGTCTACAACATTACGTAGAGATACTGGTTCGTTTCCATCTCTAGGACGAGGCGGCTTTGACCAAGATCGCCCATTTTGTCGCGAGAGAAATCTGCTACAGGTGCCCAGATCTGTCGCGGCAGGAAAACATTGCTGTAACACCTGATTGAGAAAAGTGTCAGATAAAAGCACGGAGAGTTTCAAGTCACCAGGACATTCAGGTTGCAAAATGGCATTAGCTACCACCGGTGCATATGAACTCACATTCTAAAGTACCATTCGAGAGAATGGAATATTCTAAGTATAGTACGCCTCTGAAAACTGAAGTATTTGGTGAAGACAATAACAGTTGTAAAGACAGGACAAGTAATAATATAGGAGGAATACCAAAAAACATAAAAATGATTGAAGTTAAAATCTTCAGACTAATCACTACATGTGACTCTCGGCTTCTGCTTTTCCAGTCTTCAGCTTGATTTAGGAACCAGGCCTACACACAGTATTCCTGGAGATCTCACAAAGGTCAAGGTGGTATAAAAAAGTTCGCTGTTACAGGAGCGAGCGTTCTGTGCAACGTAAGCAACATTGTTTGCCTTACCTGAAGTCTTGAGATAGTGCCGAACATCTCGGAAACGTCTGATATATGCATTTTACGGACCCCGATGTACTTCTATGCACTCGGTTTTCACACAAGCTTTTCAGATCACTTTCACGCCTAAGAAATCTGTGAGGTTCGGATGAACAGTTGGCTACCAATTGGTTGTGCTCAGCGGCGTTGAAGCTCCCATGGGAATGCTGTCGTTCCTCCGGAAAAAACAGTTCGCACGCAAAACACTCACTCTAGATAGTATACGCATACATAAGTCCACTAGAATCAATAGACGTTTCGAGAATCCCGGTCCCTCAGTCCTGCGAGGGAGGGCGGAAGTTATGACCCGCCAGTCAACGATAACCAGAAGTGACTAACACACGACTATACGAATTATGGGTACGTAGCACAGAGCGTGAAGATACCCGAAAACTCCCCAAACACAGAAGACCATAACCTCCAGTCGAGAATGCATTTACCCCCGAAGCAAAGGTAACATAGCAGACCGACTTCTGCGTATATACGCAACACACGAGCAGGCAACTTTCACTCCTGCTCTCCGTTACACTTGCGGACCAACTTCGGAGCAACGTGGATACATAGGGGATAGCGTTCTTCCGAAGTAGGGGTTCCAATAACAGTCCTGTAAGTGGAATAAACACAAACACGCATGAGCCAAAGGCCCAGTAAGCCATGCACATGACTCACACAAACGAACACTAAAACGGCGTCAACAACACAGGGACAGAAAAATGGTCTCCCAGCAATAGATTTTTTATCGGTAACTGAGATCAAGCAGCTGTCCATCGACTGGAACAGATGTAACTCTATCTTACGTAGCCGGAAGCATTTGTCAAAATGTCATAGTCATGATGGCGGCAACACATATCGACTTTACTGGAACACTCCATGTACATTTTATAAAAGGGTTTTCAAGGAAATCTCAGGGATTTTTCAGTCGAAGATAAAAAGAATTATCTACGTGCGTGAGTAATTTTGGGCGGAGTAGTGACGACATGAGAAAGGATTACCAAGGCAATGCCTGTGCAGTGGCCTAATGGATCAAATGATAAAAGTGACCAAAATGTGTTGTAATTCCGAGAAAGGTTGTAACGGTGGCGGAATGGCTCAGCAGGTAGGCGTACAAACAAAACATAAAATAGAAACAACTCACTGATAAGTTGAGGCCTGCTGAGTTGAATAGACCACCAAAACAGAGCAAGACAAAGCTAGAGGTGAGGTCCGGAACACGGGTGACGGATAATTTCACGAGGCCTGAGGTGATAAGTGCTGAGCTTCGACGGATCAGCCAAAACGTGGAGCTAAAAGATTTCAGCGTGCAACGAGTCTACCAGCTCAAAAAGCCGCACAAATAAGTGGGACAGAGTTGATGCGCGGTAACTTCTGCTTTTTTTATGATTCATTTCAAAATTGAGGTTGACGGTTCCAAACAAGTGTACAGATGAGGTTAACAAAACGGTATATATAAAAACGTACAAAAATTAATAATGAAATGTAACTGTGGATTGTGGACGCTATAGTACTCCTCCACCAGGGCGTTTGTGGGTTAAAAACACGATGAAAGGACGGCAATGAGGAGAAATAGAAACCGAACGCTCGACTGACACGCCACGTATGGTAACCTGCCACATGGTTCGCTCAGTGCACAAAATGCCCTCTACGTGTGATGTTGTTCGACAGAACAGGGAGGCTCGGCTGCAGGTGGATGTGACAGCATCCGGAGTGAGGAGGGGTTGCTTTCAGTCAACATCGGGTCAGGTGGGTCAGTGGCTTTTTCTTTGGAGGTCGGTTTTAGTCGATCAATGGATACGGATTCGCTTCGTCCGGGCCTGTCGATGATGGAACATTTTTCGTCCAGCTTAACCATCTTGAAGGGACCGAGGTATTGTGGTTGTAAAGGTTTCCTATTGGCGTCTTGGCGCATAAACACAAATTTACTTGTGAGCAAATACGGAGTTTTTTGTTCTCGGCGCCAATTTTGGCGGGTCGGTGTGAAACGAAGGCCGGACATGTGTTGTCATGAAAGTGAAGTGTAATTCGTACATGAGTTGGGATGAGCCGAGGGTGGAATCACTTCCACTGAAAGGTGCAAGTTGGTACCGTACACTAATTCGGAGGTGGTACAGCCAATGTCCTCTTCAACAGTAGACCAGATTCTAGGGAGAATGAGTGGTAGACGCTCGCTCTATTTCGTTGCGTCGGACTGCACGAATATCGAAGTTTTTAGTTGTCGGTGAAAACGCTCGACTAGACCATTAGCGCAAGGATGGTACGCCATCGTTTTACTGTGCTGATAACCCAGTAACTCCGTGAAGTTGCGAAAAGGAGAAGACTGGAACTGAGTGCCTCGATCCGTAGTGATTGTAGATGACACACCAAAATGTTGGAAAAATTTTTGGCGACCGTCTCCGTTGGAACATCTCTATCGGACACAACTAATGGCCAGCGGATCAAACAATCAAGTGCGGTCAATATAAAAATACAAACTTTGAAGGATTGTAGTGGGCCAACAATTCCAAGGTGTACACGTGAAAAATGGGCGTCTGGCTGGGAGAATGTGCCAGGTATAGTAACCGTATGCTTGTGTACTTTGCTCCTTTGGCACTCAATACCCTGTTGTGACCAGGGGCGAACGTTTTTGTGCATAGAGAAACAAATAAAGCGTTGTGCGATAACCTTCAATGTGCCGGGGTGAGAGAAACGGTGGAAATGATTAGAAACAGTACGTCGGTAAGCAGGTGAAACAAAAGTTCTAGGTGTACCCGTTTAATTATCGCATAGCATTTCACCAGCTTGTGTCGACAGAGGGATGGTAGATAATTTCAAGGACTTACCGACAGTAACGTCCCTCATGTCATCACGGCGCTGCTGGGCAGTGGCCATCCCAGACAAATCAAAGGAGGGTGACGATTGGATTGAGTTGATGTCAGGACGTGATAATGCATCAGCAACGATATTGGCGCCACCATGTAGGTGTCGGATGTCCGTGGTGAATTGTAGGATGTGGTTTAACTGCCTGATTTCACGTGGGGAGTACCGATCAGTTCTGGCTTGAAAAGCAAATCTCAAGAGCATGTGATTTGTCTGCACAACAAAGTGTCGACCTTCAGAACGCGTCGAAAGTAATGGATAGCTAAGTTACTAGCTAGCAATACACGTTGAATTGTGCTGCACGTAATCTGCGCTGGCTGAAGCGTCCGGGGGAAGAAGGCTAATGGTTGCTGTTCACCATTTAATGATTGTTTTGAGACTGCGCCGACGACAACATTTGATGCATCAGTAATGAGAATGAAACGGGTGTTTTTATCGCGACGGCTTAAGTATAGATTAGTGGCATGAAATAAGGCTCCTTTTACTGCTTGTAGCGAATATGAAGAATGTTATTTTTGATAAACACATTCACTTGTACATTCGTGATGACTTTGGTTTTTTACATACTTTTGTTTCAGTCAAACCATCCTTTTTGCAATGTCCGTCCAGGGGCTAACAACACAACTCGCTCAGTGACTGGCTAGCTTGGCGTGCTGTCTATGTACACGAGGGTCAACGCGCTAAGTCCCTGTTTTTCACTGTTGATTGGTTTTCGATTGTGAGTACAGACTAGTTATTATTTTGTTGGACTGGTTCCAACAATTGCTGAGCCCGAAATAAATTTTTAACCTGTCGTTACACCTTGCCGTTTCCGATGAGTTCGTTCCATATCACTATTCCGCCTTGCGTTTTGGAAACCGTTCTTTTTGTTCGCATCTTCGTTTAGTTATATTAATTTCATATCACCGGTTTAATCATTCATCACGGTATAACGTTTATTCGTTATACCCATGTCTGATAACGATTCTAAGTCTTTTGATTACCTCGCCGCGGCTGTATGGCTTGTAGTCCCGTCGTTCTCAGAAATTGACCGGTAGTTGAGCGAGTCACTCCATCGGGAAAGACTCGTTTGCAGCAACTATTTAGTGAGCTGAAGCTTGGCGATAAACGCCCTACGAGTCTACCCCGGAAAATGCAACAACTGTTAGGTACGTCACACATGGACGAGTCTCTGCTTCGCGAACTGTGGATACAGTGTCCTACGGAAAAAGCGCTGCCAGTTGTGTTTATCGTAAGATCACAATCTATGGCGAAGGCAGCGGGAATAGCTGATCAGACAGTAGAGCGTTTTGGGCCACCTCTTAACCAGGTTAGCATGCCAACACAGGTACTACGTTTGTTGAGAAGTATTCCGCCGCATTATGAGGGCGACCCCTCTGCGTCAAAATCGGAAGTAGAAGCACTGTGGGCCCATGTAACAGCCCAACGGGGAAACTTCCACGCCGTCCCGTAATGGCGACTAACGTCGTCGGCTTCGCACCTTGCCGCCTCATCTTTGTAAAGATGTAGAAACGGGACACGTTCCTTGTTGACACCAGGGCGCACGTTAGCGTGTTTCCATTCACAAAAGACGAGGCGCCAAACTCATGCAACCCACAGCTCCGTGCTGCAAATGGCACTCCTATAACCACATCTACACAGCGTTTTCCTAACTATTCATTTAGGCCTCCGGCGGACATTCTGCTGGGTGTTCACAATTGCCGCATTAACATTCGCCGTAATCGGCATCGAATTTCTCCGGCATTTCGACCTGCTGGTCGATACGAGGGGCCGTCTGGTAATCGATTTCAGCACCAAACTAAGCATACACGGCGCGCACGCAACAGTTGCGGACATAACGCCCATATATGCCCATCCCGCCGATCCCTAGCCAATTTGTGTCTCTTCACTGAGTTCCCACAACTCGTTCGTCCATCGAACAATATTCCAACAATGAACTCTAGTGTTACAAACCACGGCCGCATTAAGGAACCCCAGTCTCCTCACGGTCTCGCCGGGCGGCTCCAGAAAAATATCACCAGGGCAGAGTTGGAGCATTTGCTCGAACTCGGAATAATACGCTTTTCCGAGAGTCCATAGGTCCCACCATTGCATATGCTTCCTTAAATGTCAGGTGATTGGCGCCCATGCGGTGAGTACCGCGGGCTAAACAGAGTAACCGTCTCTGACAATTACCCAGTCCCGCATACGCAGGAGTTAACTACTTGCTCACGTGGAAAAATCAAATTCAACGAGATAGACTTAATACGTGCTAATCACCAGATTCCGGCAGCCAAAGGCAAACGCTGTTGGCCATTTTAAGTTTTTTCGAATGCAATTTGGTTTGAGCAACGCAGCTCAAACTTTTCAACGATGCATACATGAAGTGACTCACGATCTGGACTTCGTTTACTCCTATCTCGGTGACATTTCAGTTGCTACCTTTCCACAAGAGGGAAACCTCACGCATCTTCGTACCTCACTGGAACGTTTGACCCAACAGGTGTCACAATTAACTCTACCAAGTGCGAACTAGGTAAGGCCACAGTAGGGTTTCTAGGTCACAAGATCTCAGAAGAGGTAATCGTTGCACTCACGAATAAGATGAAAGCCATCCGTGAATACATCGAGCCAACTGCCTTTGAGCAACCTCGTCGTTTTAATGGTGTGGTCAACTACTACTGACGTTTCATACCTCGCTGTGCGCACAGAATGCGGTCAATGACCGATATCTTGCGTGGAGTTGAACGCAGATTCCAGTTCACTGAGGCTGCACGCACTGCGTCCGTTGAGTTCAAGGATGCGGTAGCCGACTTAACCCATCTTGCTCATCCTGATTCGAACGCACCACTGTCAGTCGTAACGGACGATTCTGACACAGCCGTTGGTGCTGTGTTACAGCAATTCGTTAATAAGCAATGGCAACCTTCAGCTCTCTTCTCTAAACGTTTACATCCCGAGGAATCCTGCTACAGCACGTTCGGTAGAGAGTTATTGGCAATCTATCTAGGTATCCGTCACTTCCGGCGTTGAGTAGAAGGCGGGACGTTTACTGTTTACACTGATCACAAACCGTTAATCTGCTCTTTGAACGCTCCATCCGGCAGGCATTGCCCCAAAATATGTTGGGCACTTGGACAACATCTGTCATTTTACGACTGATATACATGTCCCAGGTACCAAACACACTGTCGCGGATGCTCTTTCACGCGTTCATAACCTCACCGCATCTGTTGACAACGGCATCGATTTGGCAGCAATGGCTGCTGCGCAAGCCACTGACCCCGAGATCGAGCATCTTCGTCAAGAAAGCTCTCTCACAATCCAGCCCGTACCTCTAACACATTTTGAGGGAACAATTCTCTGCAACACTTCCGAGGGTTCACCTCGCCCTGTAGTGTCAGCGAAGCGTTTCGCCCTCGGAACCCCCGTTACGCCAACCCCTGCTCCATCTACCTCTAGACATTGTCGTCTCGGTAGGGAGCTTCGCAAGCCTGTGGGTTTTGCGAGCCATGCTAACGTTTCTCATTTTTGAAAATGACGCCTTTATTTTTCAACATAACCTACGTCTATTCACACTCAACTTTCTGTCCTCCTGCTGTTCTGAATTATGGTTTGCCTGGACTTAGCGATACAAAACCAGAAAACACGAGAAATTATTTGTTTGGATTCTCATGCATTCGCAGTTATCGGATGCGTTGTTAGGTCGGCAACCCGAACGGCGTTGTTCTGGACCAGGTCTATTTATACGCCAAACCTCTACTTTCTTCAGTCTTTCAACCTTAGACAGCAGCACAGGAAGAAGAGCGAACCGAATGCAGCCACGCTCAGAATCGCAGACTCCGTAAAATCCTCGGCTGTGAAATTAATTAGTGGCCCGGATACGTTGACATGGTGAACAATCCGTTCCCGCCCGTCGTGCGGGCACTTCACGGTGTTTTTCTCCTTTCCAGACTATCCAAACATGGTGCGTGGAGAGACAACTCCCAGCTACCTATCGTACATCACTGGACAAACCTAACCCCCCTTACTCTCAAGAGTTTTTGGGTTAAGCAGCCCGCTGCGATACAGAAGAAACGCATCGAAGACTAAGTAATCTAAATAAAAGAATCCTTCCAGTGCAGCAGTCACTCTTGACTGACCCTCCCCCGAAATTTGACATTTCGCATCCCATGTCATTATTCATCGTATGTATAGCCTTGCAAATGTGATCAAACAGAAAGAAATGACATGCTAATTTTCCTCCCTCTGGAATAACGAAGGCATCTATACTACTCGCTAGCCTTCTGGGGGAGAGCTATGTAGCGACTATAATAAATGATGTTTTTGATAGTCGCATTCACTCGTGCACTTTTGATGATTTTGGTT
The DNA here is from genome assembly GCA_014220965.1 of Paragonimus kellicotti. Classification (NCBI taxonomy): domain Eukaryota; kingdom Metazoa; phylum Platyhelminthes; class Trematoda; order Plagiorchiida; family Troglotrematidae; genus Paragonimus; species Paragonimus kellicotti. Next base: position 348,112 of record LOND01000007.1, read on the forward strand.
TTCTATCTATATTTGTTTTAGTCAAGCCATTCCTTCTGCAATATCCGTCCCGGGGCAAAATTCACAACTCGCTTCGTACCTCGGTAGCTTGACGTGCTTTCTCCGTACACTCTATTTTCCAGGGTTGATACGAATACACGAGGATCAACGCGCTGAGTCCCTGTTTTTCATTGTCGATTGGTTTTCGATAGTGAGTACAGACTGGGTATTATTCTGTTGGACTGGTTCCAGCACGCTGAGGATGCTGCTTCGGCCTCGTGTGGGAGTTCAATCAATCTACTTTTGGAGACATTGGTCTGTCGAGGTTATTAAAACTTCCGCACAATGGAAGATGAAACGCCGATAATAGTTATGTATGCCGAGGAATCGACGAGTTTAGTCATCGCAATGGGGATCGGAAAATTCGAGATAGACTCGACTTTATCTGGCAGAGGTGTGATGCCGGTTTGTTATACGGGATGTCCCAAGAAATCCAATGAACTAATTCCAGAGACACACTTGTCGATGTTGGTTTAAATATTATATTGCGCGAAACGGTCAAAAACAGCACGAAGTTGGGAAGAAAGCTCTTCGTTTGCGCGGCTGACGATCAACACATCGTCGATGTGAACGTATGCGAAAGGCAGTCCATGAAACACTTCGTCCATGAATCGCTGAAATGTTTGAGCCGCATTACGGAGTCCGAAGAACATCTTTATAAACTCAAAAAGACCAAAAGTTGTTGTTATGGTTGTGTCCGGAAGGTCCTCTCCGGTAACTGGGATGTGATAATAGGCGCGTTCTAGGTCTAATTTTGAGAAAGTAATAGGGCCAGTAAGCCCTAAAGAAAAATCGCGAATATGTGAGATAGGGCACCAGTCCGGGATTGTGCAATTGTCGAGTGAACGGTAATCACCGCAAGCTCGCCAATCGTCCGGCAACTTCGGGTACCATATGTAGTGGCGTCACCCAAGGGCTGTTCGAAGGTCGAAATATGCCTAACTAAATCATATGTCCGAGTTCATCATTGGGTAACTTGAGTTTGTCTGGATGTAAACAGCGTGGACGAGCCAACATCGGAGGAAAAATCGAAGCCTCTGAGAAAGCATCTGGGACACACGCTTCTGAAATGATAGTTTCCAAATTCTCCAGTGTTCGATGGGAATGCTGAGTGGT
>LOND01000007.1:352778-397834 GCA_014220965.1 Paragonimus kellicotti
AACGAAGTCCAGTTCAGAAGACCGCCCATTTCTCCGCAAAAGTATAGGCTTCCCCATCTTTCCTCACCGCAACACAGTTTTTGTATATGTTTCCGGAACCATCTACATCAAATAATGGCGAAACTCTTCCACCGATCATTTTCTTCATCCTCAGATAACCGATTTTTGGCGTAACCTTGACCATTAGGTCAGTGGTAACCTTATGAAGCAAAAATTGATTTACCACTCAGCATTCCCATCGAACACTGGAGAATTTGGAAACTATCATTTCAGAAGCGTGTGTCCCAGATGCTTTCTCAGAGGCTTCGATTTTTCCCTCTTACTGTCTGGTTCGTCATGTTATTCGCGAACCTGGTGTATTGTACAATTATTAGTAATGTGTATGGTGTGCACTTATGCATGTAGCGCTACAATGTGTACGTCGAACACACTCATCTGAGCGTGTTTCTCACATCTGCGTTGAGAAGTATACTATCATTATTATCATTACAATTTTAATCCCTTGAACTGAAATTGCGACTGTCCCTTCACAGTCGAGTATCTACTGCCGTGCATGCACTCATTGCATGTATACCAGTCGTTCGGAGGTCACCTGGAAGACATTCCTGTACTCCCTAGTGAGGCCAGGCAGTTTAGTGGGATTTTGAAGATTTCTGCTGTGAACTACGAGGCCCCGAGGGATACGTACGTATGTTCATCCGGCGTAGCAGCATTCAAAGAGTTAGGAATGATGGCCAAGAGACAACTGGACGACACAACGTTCAACCAGTTGTTAGACGACCCCCAGGAGTGTCTCGGTAATTGTAGCCGCAGTCGACTGACGCTTTACTTCATCCCGATTGAACGTGGAAGTACGAACGATACTTCCATGATAACTTTGGATCTCCCGGACAGTCGGCCTGCCGACGGAAATGTCGATCCAAACTCAGCGGAACCAACGGCTTGCACCCCGGCACCGGCCGCGCAATCCGCAGTGGGCTTCGGAACGGTCCAGCTATTTTAATGCCCTCCTGCGCCGAAACGTCGAAGGACAATATTAGCATCACCGGTGACAGCAACTGAACCGCAACCGGGTCCGAGTTCAGTGGAGGTAGCAGTATCAACGGTGGAACTGAGCTCGGATATTTGTGGAGAATGTGGACAGAGCGAGTCGCCGGCCGAGGATCGGAGTATTGACAACTGGTTCAAATGTCAATTCTGCTCCAGCGGTATCACTGAGATTGCGTCTTCACGCCGTTTCTTGATCAAGGACTGCATTACACGCATGCCAGCAATACTTTGAAGGTAGCGTCAACAGGTAAGTGTAAGTTCGTCGAAGGAAACATTATGACCAGGGAAAGGAATACAAGAATGAAACCATGAGGTACGTTTCAAATAAAGTTCGCTGACGAATTTCAATTTCAGATTCACCGTAAAAACCAATCCTTCCTCATCGTGGTGCGGTGGTGTAACCGGTTTAGATGCCAGGTCGGCGAGGCTCTGGTAAATCACTTGCACAAAATCGTTTTGCACATGCACGCCTGACAGTGGTACGCTTTGCTCCTTTCCAGCTCCAAGAGAAGAAACGAAATGCCGAGGGAAACAAGGACTGGGAAACAGAAAATGCCCGCAAGAAGATTGAGAATATATGCGTGAACATTCGGAAGAAAATATTATTTTGTGAAATTCTAATGTATTCTTGACGGGACTTGGAGGCAGATTTTGGTTAAATTGCGGTTTATGATTTCAAACGATGCAAACATTAATGATCGGCTATTGAAGGGAATAGGAATGAAGTGGGACATAGACTGAACAAGTGAAGTTGGTTGAACGGCGTATGTGCCATCCGCATCCCTGGTCCACAACACTGTCATTGATGACCTGGGATGACGGTATACAACAGACGTTCTGTCATGAGGCCAAGGATAAATGTTAACGTTGAGAACATACGCACGAAAGATTTAACTCAGTAGAGCACACAACGATATTGTTGTCATTTTGAGTGGTTTAGCAACTGTCGAGATGTCGTTAGATGAGTGTGATCTTTAAAATTACTTAGTCAGTACAGCTTCTGGCAGGCAGGGTTAACCGACGGCGAATTGATTGCGCTGCCACAACTTCAGACGTTGAACGTTTTAAACTAACCAAGTGACCTTTTGAGGTAACACTTGAGTTGTAACTTCCTGTATTCGACAAATGAGTTGAAGTTATATGCAGCCTTGCTCTCCTGTCCTCAACTGAGAATTCCGCGTAAACTCGTGTTGAAATTGTCAGTGAGCTTCACGAAGTTCGTCCAGGTGTGATGAGATGGAAGGCGTCAGCTGGAAACTATCGTCGGTGACTGGATGTCGCTGAAACTCTGTTTATCAAGCGCAATAAAACACACTTGAAATGCATTCAGGCAATTGACCCGCTAGGCCTTGCGAGCGCACCTATAATGATCAGTGTGGCTAACCCGGGAAAATTGGGCTTTTGTTGCTAATCGACGCACATATCAAGTGGATGGAGGTGCATCGGGTCGTACAAACCACAACAGAGGTAGCAATAGGAAAACTGCGTTTGCCCTTCGACACGTTCAGCTTTTCAGAAATATTTACAAAGGTACTGATTCATCGTCTGTCGGTGAAATATCCGAAAAGTCCACATGCAATTAAGTAAACTATCGTGTCGGATGGGGCTGCAATAGCCCGGATTCAACTGGTACCCCTGAAAGTGCAGTACAAACAGTTAGAGGAGGATTGCTGGACTTATGCTCAGTATCAGGCAAACCAAAATAGATCGATTCATTTCGTCTGAAGCTGGGCGCTCACAGAGAACACAGGTTAATCCTCAACAGTGATAATGTTTGTAGAAACGTTAGAGGTCGATAACACTTATTATAAACTGTGGTGGAGTGCAGCCAATCATGTACGCCATACCTGCATTGACTAATCAGGTTGTTCGACAGTGACCTATATATACAATGCCGACAACAGACTGGATGAGACGTTGTGTGGTGTAGTGAATACAGATCTTCTTATGAACCCTACTTCTACACGTTGACAGAGATGAAGAACCCAGATAAGGAAGGTGTGATCCGAATGCCAAGACTGGACGAAGGGGATACCGTTTGGATTTGGTCATTCGGTATGGGCTCTGACAGATGGGCTCTAGCGATCATGGAGGGACGAGACGGTGAACGTTCTCACGTGATGCGCACAAATCAAGGAACATTAAGGGGAAACAGGGTGCACCCACGGAAGCGGGAAACGACGGCCATAAATTCTGGAGTAGCTGAATCCAGTTCTACTGAAGACAACCAGTTCGTTCTCCGAAACCGAATAATACCAAAGATTCGTTAAAAAGGGAAGGATGTGGTGGAGTGCAGCCAATCGCTATATCTGCATTGATCAATCAAGTTGCTTGGCATTGACCTACATATACAATGTCGATAACAGACTAGATGAGACTTCGTGTGGTGTAGGGAATACACATCTTGCTGTGAACGCGACTTCTTCTACATATACCAGTCCTCGTTTTGAGATGGACTCATGACGTTGAAAGACTTCGTCTTCAAAGGATGAGCAGAAGAAGAGGGGACATTTGAAAGAGCGATCGCATGTATTTTCCATCGCTCCAATACACGTGTTGGCAGCCTGCAGCCATCATCCGTTTGGTTTAGATCGCCACGACCTACAGTTCCCTGGTAGTTGCGTCACACGTCGGTAGGTATATCACGCTTGCCCCCGGGTTGTGACGTACCTGAAGACAAGCGGATGAATGAACAACGGAATACGGACCGGTGGGCGGAGATGAAGGCTAGTGAACGGAGGCAGCACACGGACTACCGTGCTCGAACCACTTCTGAAAGTAGATGGTGGGTTCCACTTGGGATTATAACATTCGACAACAAACTGTGGGTTGCCAATTGTTCTCACCGTGTTGGTTGACCGGTCAGGACGTATTCTGACGGAGCAATGTTTACGTTCGACAGACACACACTTACTGGCTGGGAGCAAAACGTGATAGACAGACGTGGCACGAGTCATAAGCTAGAAAGCCGCCGCAGGTTCCCCCTGAAACTGGCCGAAGCTTATCCATTACCAAAGAGCCGTACACGGTGAATACCGCTTTGATTGATGTTCCTTCCGGTATAGTGACAGTGAGCAGCTTTGAAATGGTTTGCCAGGCTGTGAATAGTTAATTTCGAGGCCGACTAGCCAAACTTTTCACCTTATTACCAGTCCATCGGAAAGCACTCGGAGGAAACACTGGTTTGCGGATAAGGAATCTAGTATCTTCAAAAAACACTGAGGTCCGGTGATTGACAGACTAAACTGAGTGGCTGCTGAAGATTCATCTTTCTGACCTTGTGGATGAACTAGAACAAAATTCATTTCTAAACCGCGAAAGGACACTTGATCTAAAAAAATAAAATTTCGTGGGATGGCTTTTTGTCATTCGCATCAGGTCCCCTATGGCTGACGTACACAGAATTATGCATACAGAACGACCAAGCAGGAAAGCACGCTTGCAACCGGGGTCATTAGAGAAGCCACATGATCGCTAGCCGCTACATCACTTCTGCTAACTGCCTCAACATTCGACATACTGCAGTGGATGCAGACGACATATGTATATATATCCTAAGTTCTCCAGGTCGACACGTGTATTTATTCCGGTATGACAGGGGCGTCTACTTTTCCGAAGTGTAACCGCGGAAAAATATTCCTATATTTGGAATAGGCTTCCGAATCACATCAGAGCTAGTAACAACATTCAGCGCTTTAAAAAGAGCCTGGACAGCCATCTTACATCATCAAACCTAATGTTTATCTTCAAACATTGTGTATCTTCTGATGTTCTTTTTGAATATGGTCCGGAGAACACTTAGCTATCAGCTACATGTGACATACATACCCGTTCCTACTTACTTACTTAGAACAAGAACAGAAAAAACAGGATTATGACTCACATATTATATGTACGCCCAATCGTAATAACCTATTCACCCTGATAAACCATCAGGCTATAGTTGTTGTTATCCGATATTGACGGTTTAATTGGCTAGCATACAAAAACTCTCTAAAGAAAACTGAAAAAATACTGCCCACGCCTACCTCACATAAGTGCAGTAAAACCTCAATTCACATCTCGTGCTGTCTTCCCTGCCTCAAGCACTACCCGTCACCACTATTAACCGGCTTGCCCTATGAAACATAGATCATAGCTTGAACATTGACCCTATAGAACAAACTAGTGTCGAAACTTCGTACAGAATTTTGATTTTCACGTAATAATCATTCTAGAAGTAGCTGCTAATTACCCAATAATCGCGGAATACTATAACAATTACCTGCCGATATTGTATACTTTATTGAAAGGAAAAAACAAATATATCGCGTGAAGTTTTGTCAAGAAAATATTATATATACATTATTTATCATAGTACATGTGATCACTCCGCATTTCCCCCATTTACCTCGTGAGATTGTGTTCTTTCTCTCACTCTTGAAAGCATCTGTCATGCGAGAAAAGTTATCCGCCATGAATGGACGTTAGAAACCGCGTATTGGGTGAGCGGTCTGCGAGATTTTCAACTTTTTGACGTTTTCGAACAGTCGAAGGAGTCCTGCGTTGTAGTATGCTCAATTCTTCGCCGGACTTTGGATATTCCCGTCCTCCCTCGCCCAAGCCGAATAATTTCAACATTTTTCCGACGCTACTCAATTCAAATAACAGTAAAATCTTTCGAAGTTGCATTTAGCACGTATTCCCAGCATGACCTTGAAATATTTGGAACATCGTCCCCCACATAACCTTGTGTACAAAATTAGTGTGACATCCCATCTTTTGAACTGAATCTAAAATGAGCGAACTATTTCTTTTCCAGTGTGTGCATCAAACTTCTGTAAACCGCAATCCATTTCTCACTGATTATGCTCTCTTTGTCAGCAGACTTCATTTTTGTCTTATAATGTAACCATTTGTTGATTTGTAACGCCTGTAATTATCTGTCATGATCGCGCACATCCGAGCGTGTCTCTCACGAATGCGTTGAGCAATATTTATTATTATGACACTTTGTGTAGCACCGAATTCTCAAGATTCAGTGTCAAGGTAGGAGCAAAGCAGAAGAAAACATGAGTATAGACCTAATCGTTCACTTGTTACTTCCTCAAGGAGATAAACTTCTAGCAAGGCTTTAATCTGCATCCTAGAACAAGCATTTGCGACAATTTGCGGAGGCTGTTCCAATAGGCGTCCACTCCGTAAACGAGAAAATTCCGTATGGTAGTGTTTGTAGTCCCCTGTCAAAACTTTTAATGTGACCTCTTGGTCTATTTGAACAGTTGAGGAAGAAGGGTTTCTCTGTCACACCCTCAGAAAGATGGAAATAGCTGAGAATGGAGGTTTCATGTAAGTCTTGGGTATTCCAGAGGGTGAAGATTTTGAGCCCGGACTTGTACGAAGCGCACCAAAGGCTTACTATTATTCTGGTCGCTCCTCTTTGCACCTGCTGGAGGGCATTTGTTTCTCCTGCGACCAGAATAAACGACTGAGTTAGCGTATTCAAGCAGTGTAGGACATAAGCAATGTTAAGAGTTTGGGAGGCCTTCTTGGCATTTCGGGAAGCGTCCGTTTAATCATGCCCTTACAGCGAACGAATTTTGGCTGCCCTTGCGTGATGGAATGAGAAAACAGAAATGGGGGGTTGATATATCTCTACGTTTTTTTGAACACACATTAGCTACATGCACCTTCATTTACGCATAGTGTGTTACGGATCGTCACCAGAAAGGCCACCAAAAGACGTGTGCGCATACGTATCGTCGTTGTTGGAAGACGCCACTTCTCTTATCGTTGGCCATCCACTCAAGGTTAGTTTGCAAAGTGCTGGGATGAAGAGAATTCCAGATGTTCAAGTCCTCTCCATAGAGCGGTTGCAAGACCCTTTCAGGTAAATCTCCGATGTGAAGTAAAAATAGTAGTGGACCAAAGACATATTCATGTGATAAACCACTGAGATAGGTGCGGTGGAGCAGAAATCAGAGCCAGCTTTGAAGCGAAAGTCTATTTCGTTAAGAAACGAGTCGATTCAGCGACGGATATTGTTGCTGATGCCGCATGCTTCCATTTTCTGTAGGACTGGGCCGTGTGGTGCTCGGTCAAACGCCATAGCAAGGTCGAACAAAACAGCGTCAGACATAAAACTGTGATTTATAGCATTCGTTGGGTTATCCATGAAAAGCAGCGTGCTTTTTACTCATGCCAGTTTGGCGAGGATCCGTGCTGAGATAGGGAGATGATTGTATCATCTCAAAGGTGCTTTAAGATAGCTTGCTTAAGAAGACGTCCTAAGATTCTGCACGGAATACTCGTTATGTTAATTGATCGATAACTGGCATTTAATTGCAATCTTCCTCTAAACAACAGAAGAGTGTGCACAATTGTTGTTTAGAGGAGACTCCGGAACGCATTCGAGATAAATAGTACATAGTGTTACTGATATTACGGAGGTTCCTCTGGAGTTCGGTTTAGAGATTGGACTGTCATCTGGTTTTGTCTTCTCTTACCATTACCAGATGGCCCCCCCCAAATGGCTTCGGAACTCCTGGGATGATAAACAGAGCCTTCCCCTGCATAGACAGACATGCACTCCAAAGGCTTTACCGGGTCTATTTAAGACCGCTGCCGATCCGAGAGTATACATGGGCTCGAAAGGGGACATTCCCATTGACCGTGCCCAGCGGGTAGCCACCAAAATGTTCACTGGATATCGGCATTTCTCTTGCGAGTTTCATCTTGAAAATCTTGGTGTTTACCTACTTGGGCTTCGAAGTCATCGCGGTTACTTAATCCCTATTCAATTTTTCTGTAGCACAGCACTCGTGCAACACTTCCTCACATCAAAAGTTGACAAAAGTCGGAAGGAACACAACAAGAAGCTCTACAAGCTTCAACTTCGCACCTTTCTTGGGCAACAGTTATTTTCTTAAGGGGTTATCAACCACTGGAGCGACCTTCCATTAGAGGTTATCAGCTGCTCTTCAAGGAACTCCCACTTACTTGACCTTGTTAGATCAGTATTTTGCTCTGTTCTTGATAATCTATGTAACCCCGAGAGCGATGCTACACCCTGTTTCCAGTGGCTGCCCTGCAGGTTAACCGAAAACCGCTGGATATCGAAACACAAACTGACTGGATCCGAGTGATTACTGTCTCCACTCTTTAGTCCGTGCACAACTCGCTGAAATCTCCACAGTATGAGCAAATTGTAATACTTCACGTTTCAACCATCTCGGGTGGCCTTCCTCAGAAGTGTTGTGATCGAAACCACATAAATTATCACTGCATGCTTATTAAGTTGTGTTATCCTCCTTCCATTTATCAGTAACACATTGAACACAACGCCTAAACTGCTTGACTTCGTTCTCACTAAATTTGGTGCCGATATCTCACAATCGCTGAATCGCCAAAATCGCCGTTTGAAATTTAGTTTGTGCGCCATTGTTCGATTACATTCATTGATAGAGTAGAAGAAGCCAAAATACTCATCAACAGTTCTTTCTCTTTGAGTGTAGGTTTGCCATTAAGGTTTTATCTGATTTTACCTCTTGTCCGTTTTCTGTTTGCTGCATCATTGTTGCTTCTACTTAGCCGCGCTCAGCTGATCTACCGTATCCCCACCCGATGCAGGAATACAAATTGGTCGTATTAGGAAGTGGTGGGGTGGGGAAAAGTGCGTTAACAGTGCAGTTTGTCCAAGGAATATTCGTTGAGAAATACGATCCTACTATAGAGGACAGTTACAGAAAACAACTTGAAATAGACGGCCGACAATGCATGTTGGAGATACTTGATACTGCTGGAACGGTGAGTAAGCTGCATTTTACTTGGCGTTTAACGTTGTAGAACTAAACTTTTTCATTATTGTCTTAATAGTCATTTGCTGGTTGGCGCTTCACTAGAATAAAACACTTCTGAGTGCATACATATGCACGTTTTCTGTCGCTTAGAGGGAAACTCCAGTTATCCGACAAGCGTTTAGTACTGTCGAGATCAATCTGTAGTACACTGAGATCTCTAGGATTACAGATTTCTAGTTCCTCAACATAAAAAGGACGTTGTTAAAAATAAGTTCTGGGAGGTCATGAATATATATCAAAAGTCAGATCCCTGAAGAATTGCGGAGATCGGCAAAGGAGAAGCGAAAACCGATCCGGTTTTTACCCTGAAAGCTCTATCGCTAAGGCAGGACGTGATCCAACGCAGAGTCTCTCCTTAGATGCCTTACGCTTCTAGTTTATATGCAAGAGGGCCGAGTGGGACAGTCGGAGGCGTTGGCAAAATAAAGAGTCTGAATCGTAACCATTCCTCTTTTGGCCTCTGTCAGGCTATCTGTGAGGATCAATATGTTAGTTACGTGTGACCGGTGGGAAAGGATATCATACTGAATAAAGTGTGAAAACATCACTCCACAAGAAAGACTTGGGGATGGAACATTTTAACAAGTCCTTCACTCTTTCATGAAATACTAATGAAAGTGATGGGCTGATAACTAACGTTTTATATGTGGACGTGGTTATGACCTCTTTCACGCCTCGATGAAGGTGGCAGTTCGGCGTGTCCTTTTAAACAGTTTATAGAAGAGCTCCACTAGGCTGCTTCTTTGGAGGTCCGAGGACAGATCGTGTTTGGTTCCATTACGCCATAAGAACTGACATTAAATAAAGTATGCTAAACATCGAGCACAGAGAACTCGGCCGTCAGGGGTGGGTGATATTTCCACTGTGAAAGAGTAAGTTGCCAGTTTGAAGATACCTTACCGTTGACCGCTGTACTGTATGCACTGATCATCTCGGCAACCACTTGAGGGTTGGAGGGGGTTTCCCCGTCGGCAGCCACAGATAAAGCGTTGAAGGCTCACCTTCTCTCCGGCGGCGCATATATTTAGGCAGAAAGTGTTTATTTTCGTGACCCATCAGTAGGATGTTCGTCTGTACCTGACGGATTTCCCTTGTGAACACACTTCGCGTATGGGTACGAAAAGGGAGCAGTACAATTCACTAATACCTTTCGAATTGAGCTGTATCTAATTTGCCCGTAACCGATGCAGGTTTGACATCAAAACGCCAACATAAAGCTTCGACAGCAGCAGAGCTAGGCTACATCTTCGTCTGTTTGTTGTAAGACTGCAAGAAAAACCGGTAATTCTGTGGCTAGCCTCCTACCTCCCGCAGTAAATTCAATATCGCCTGATATGCCGGCTTCAGTCGTTAAATTTTATGATGCAGATGAAACAGACATAATATAGTATATGTCCGCTACTTTCGGAGCGGAGTCAAAGAGTTCTGCCACCTCTGCTTCAAAAATACTCGGCCCCGTCGTCTCTGATTGCCCGGCTACTTAACGCTCAGAGATACGACAAAGTTCCGAAGTCTTCCATTCAGTCGTTCCTAATAAGCTCCATTCCGGCGTTCAGGAAGACTGCGTCACGAAGGTCGGCTAACCATTCTAAGGGCATTAGTACCGCTGCTACTGAGAGGTTATGTTCTACTGCTCGAGAAAATACTTTAATTGTTCAGGATCCTCTGAAACGCACCGCTATTTGCTCGAAGCTTCGCGACGTGCATAATCGCGAGCTCTAGAGTGACCTTTGTATCAAACTGGGCATTTATACTCAATCCGAACCCTATGACGCTCTGAGGCAGGCAAATAGGATCTGCCTATGTTGATAAACATCTGCCAGCGCATGTTGTATTTTCGGATGCTAGCGTGATCTATGGTTTTTTGTCCGTGTCACACAAACTGGTGAATAACTCGGGGACCCGGGTTTACCCCGGCACGAAACGCCACAGACGTAGGGAATCTGTGATCATTGATCAATCTCAATGTTATCATTATGGGTGCCCCCGGTTCATCTAACGGTTACCTGGAACCTGAAATGAACTACTGGCGATTCTTGTCAGCTGCATTTAAACATTCCAACGACTAAGTGCAATACATTCATCACGTTCTGCGTCCCAATTTCGAACCCGACGACTTCTTAAACTTACTGTCATTTCGCAAGGGATAATGTCGCATATGCTGGGGTAGTTCCGCTACCGACGTCATCTAGTCCTTGGCGAAACTTCGCTTCACTCTGATCACTTCAAATCATGACGGGAGTTATTTAGAGCGAATTGCTGTATTCACACTGGTCACTTTGTGGCGCCTATTCAGAATTTTGGAACCTCAACTAACATTTTTCAGTCGGCTGTTGTGGAGTTGGCGACATTCCCATGGTTACATTGTGAACGAACTATCTCATCCACACTTCCAGGATAATTGATTCGTTAAGTATGTGCGTTTAGTCTTGGTCAGTACGTTGATTTGGATCCCGTGATCTTTTGCTCTTCTGCGATGCCCCAGCCAGTTGGTAGAGGAATCCTGGCTCAAATTTCCTCTCTGGATTTCTGAGCACCTTCAATCATCGTCGTAAGAGCCATGAGCTTGACTAGAAGATACTGCATCTGGGGCTGCCACTGACCCCGTGGAATATCCTAGAAGAAGCTTCGCTGAGAAGGTTGGGGCAACAGCAACAATAATAATAATAATAATAATAATAATAATAATAATAATAATAATAATAATAATAATAATAATAATAATAATAATAGACTAGGTGGAAGAACTAGTAGTGGTGTGAATGCAAGTACGCAAATGACTGCGGCACGTCACCATCTCGGATAGTATTTCTAGCCAGCGATTTGAGTAATCACGAGGACCCCAGTCAAGCAGGCGACACCTACCTACTTTGCTCAATGAAACCGTCAGAATATTCACACTTCGTGACCACGTGGTTGTTTGGCCACGCGATTTTACCCATCTGTTAGTGATCTCAGTATGTAATGCTCGGTGTGATTAACGCTCAGTTGGCGTGCGGAGCACGTGACCCAACCGTGACAGGCTGTGCAGCGTGATAAGTTGACTGATTGACCGCGCACCCCAAACCTTCCGCAATACGCACTGACGAACAGTCGAATTGCTCACGCGATCGGTCCATCTAATTGGGCTAATTGGCGGAGACAATGATGGTCAGACACAGGAAGTCTGTGAACATTTTCGTCGCTGACAGACCGCGTTCCCGAACCAAAGAGCAGAACACAACGTACACAAGCATTATAAATCCATCGTTTCGTCGACAACCGAATATCTTTTCGACGTCGCAGATGACGCAGATTGACAAGGGCAACTCGTGTCTTTCCTGTTCTCGCTGGTATCTCGTCAACAATATTACGGGCTGACGAGATAGTGCTGCCTAGGCATGTGAAGGTGTCCACAGTCTCAAGTACAGTGCCTGCAATAAAAAGGTAGGAGTGAAGATTTTCCAGTCTTGAAGAAGTACTTTGCACTTTGATGGTGCGAAACGCATTCCACACAAAGCCAGCCCGGTCACTCACTTTGTTCATCAGGCTCTGCGTGTCTTCAGCAGGAGAGCTAAGTAAATAAATGTCATCCACATACTCCATGTCGATCAACCTGGCGCCAGGAAGAAGCTCAACACCAAGCTCACTGAATTTCTCGGGCGTGCCTTCCAGAACGTTGTCCATGACAAAAGTGAACTGGAAGGGGGAAATCGGACACATTTGACGAATATCACTAGAAGTGATGAACACTCGAGACAATTGTCCATAAACTCTCACCCTGCTTGCACAGTAGGTATACGGTGATCTCAACAGATTAGTGTGTTTCCCTGATATTTCTTTGCGCAGAAAGTAGTTCCAGGAAAAGCTACGGGCAGCCGAATCAAAAGCAGCTTTTGGGCTTGAAAAGACAAAAATTGTCGGCTGCCTACGAGAGTGCTGATGCCTCCGTGGTTGTCACATATACTTCGGGTTCCCTTTTTGAAAACGGGGATCACTGTCGATAAACGCGAATCAGGAGATATCTCTTCTGTTTCCTAAACCGTCTGAAGGACTTTTGTCAGTTCTGATATCAACCTCTTTCTGTCATCCTTGAAAAGAGAATGGGAGAAGAGGTCTGGTCCAAAAGCCTTGTTACACTTCAATAACATCTATAATTTCTTAACCATTAATCAGAATAACGAAACCTCATGGCCTAGGCCGGTTGGATCATGTACTGACGGAGCGTCCGCCACACCAGGCATTACTCACCTAGATTGCTGACGGTGTGAACGTGCCACAAGGTAGCCAGACGATAATATGGCCTATGAAACCCTTTCCCTTCCTCTGGCCAAGGTTGATCGGTGCTGCGTGCAACACTAGGGATCGTCCACACCGCTGGCCACACTTGCTGTTTGGTGTGACGGTGTGTCTCACTTAATGACTAAGGTGTATCCATAGGATTGTTGGCCCTTCTTCACCAATGTTTATCGTTTGTGCTTGGTTTCTTCATAAAGCTGTGTTCAGTACTTCGTCACTTTGTGGACCGTCGACAAGCTGAACAGCCACTCGAGCCACAACACCCACGTGTATGGCTGAAAGATGAAAATTATGGCGTCGAATTTTGCTGAGCGATAATTGTTTATTGAGATACTGACCATATTTGCTGGGGACCGTTTACCAAACTTGTCTAGATTGCAAACTAAACGATCCTACTGTCAAAACTCCTAACGGTTACTGAATCCAAATTTTACGGGTCATTCAATCAACGATTCAACAAACACCAAGTATCAGAAAAGTTCTTGAATCTGCTGGGTGTCAAACGGAATATTCTTTTTTGTAATTTATCCAACAACTCACGGTGGGATATCCATAGGACGCAGGTGGTCGGACATTGTTAGCAGCTTCGATTCGTTTGTTCCAACCAATGTAGCCAACTGGGGACGTTATTCTAATTGACTGTCAATCAGCCACTGGGTTTCTTGATCATAAAGGGATTCGAGAACCGTTGTAAGGAACACTAAAAAGCTAGCTCAGGCCTAATAATAACCGATATTCTGATGGGGTTCCGTTTTATACTAGGGTATGTATTTTAAAACTGCAGGTCCGCATTTCTGCGACTGAGATGTTTGGTCTTCGCCATCATAGATAATCTCTGGAGCAAAAGACATCTATATGAAGATTAAGGGTCGCGTATACAAGGTGACTGTGAGTGTAATGTTGTTGTACGCCTATGAAACGTGAACCATCTTCAACTATTCTATCATCAGTGTGTACACCCATTTGCATGCATTGGATGGTTTCGGTTGTTAAACAACTATGAATCATCCCACTCGTGTGATAGGATGATGGCGAACGGTTACTCAAGTAGAATCTAATATCCTTTGTTCCCCTACCCCTCATTGTATCTTTTTTATACACCTTTTATGCCTCAGATTCGTCATCAGCAGTGCGTGACATTTCTCTTGACGTGCATGTCTCGGCCCACACTCTGGTTTGGGCCTTATGTTCATCTTATTCACGTCCTATGTGTCACTGATTTCCGCTTGGGGTTTGCGCGTTGGTTTTTTCCATTGTTTAGGAACAATTCACGGCAATGCGCGATCTTTACATGAAAAACGGTCAAGGATTCGTTCTGTGTTACTCCATTACTTCTCAATCAACGTTCAACGATCTGGGCGAATTGCATCAGCAGATCCAACGCGTGAAGGATGTTCCGAAGATCCCGCTCATTTTGGTGGGCAACAAGTGTGACCTGGATTCCGAGCGTGTGGTTGGCCAGGACCAAGGTCGAAATCTGGCTCGTAGTTGGGGCTGTTCTTTTCTAGAAACCAGTGCGAAGGCCAGGATTAATGTGGATGAGGTAAGCATGCCATAACATCACATATTGGTCTTCGCCATTTTGCATTCATGAAGACGTTCCCGTTTGGACAGGAAGACGTTAATTACAATCAGCACTGTGTTTTGTATAGTGAAACGTTGTTTGCAGTGTTTTTTACTTGGTTTTCATTAAGCGAAACCAGCCAGAAAAACAACCTGAGTTCATGTATGACAGCGCAAGAACTGTGGGTTTAATGGTCGAAATTCGCCGGTAACAAACGACCGCTTTTGTGATTGTTACCATTCGTCAGACATGCGTACCCGGTGAACTTCGACTACATATCCCACTATGAGAGCGGTAAGTGCTGAAGGTCGTAGATGCTAACTCATTTGCAAGTTAGTTTTACCGTTTGTCTTGAAGCGGGCTGAGTTTGTGCATTGTCCCAGTTAATGCTTTCAAAATCGTTACTGATATCTGTTGAGTGTAAGATAAACGACACAACTAGCTCGCAAATGAGTTGGTATCCACAGCCTAAGCTGAAGTTTAGGTTGCACAGTAAAGAAACGGCGGCTGCAGATCGTGCATCCAAAATGCACGTGAACGCCAAAGAGAGGCACAGGAGCTACGTTTGTTTCGCTTGAGAGAGAGGTTTACATATTTCGGGTGTCAGTTTTCAGTTATTGTAGTTTGTCCTGATTACCAAGGTAATCTATATGAACAGGCTTAAACATGAGATTGTTGCGAACGTGGGCAGATTTTGCAATCCGGATTAATAAGTTACGTGTCCGGTTGTTCACCGAACTTACATCTCGACGGCAAACTTTCATCACAAGTGCTTACAGATTTGGGTATACAGGTTTGAGGATCTTAAAGTTTGATGAATGTGTCTTTTCACATTATCATGACCTTCCAGTCTGAAACACGGTTGGTTACTACTTGCTTCTTTCCATATTTTCGACCTGAAACTTGACTGTTTAGTTTTTGTTTGCTTCTAACTCGCAACACGATTGTTTAATTCTTATTGCTGTTTGACCCTTGATCGGGGTAATCGGTTCGTTCTCGCCCTCGAACTCTGATGTGGTTGATTATTTGTTGAAAGTCTTGGACAGTCAATTTAGTCTGCTAATGTTGGCGTACTTGTGAATTGCTGTTTGGTTATATGAACGTATGTGTTGCCTCAAGTTGCTCACTTGCATTAGCTCGCAGATTTTTTGCCAGCTGAGTGTTTGTTTATAGATGCAGTTATAACTATGAATTCCCGAAACACTACTCATCCTATACTGCATCGGTCCTCTCATAGTATAAACCTGAACGCTCCATCCGCTGCATACAGCAGAATAAATGGACAAAGTCGTGCTCCTACTGACGCTTCCACTGCCTCATCCATTGTACTTCCCTGGCACCCTACGATCCCCATTTCTAATAATAGTTCTCCAGATCCTGTAACGGTTACGGCCAAATATACTAATTCTGTCACTAGGTACTGTCTATTATCGTCCGGCCCCCGGTTTCCATCGTCCCTTTCTTAAGCCTTGGTTGCGAGTTAATATGTGCTTTCAGTGTCCGCACTCTCGCACTCATTGCAAGTCGATGTCTGTTGCATTTTTGAGTCTAGACTTTGGGACGCTAGTTACTGTATATCATACTGACTGCACTCACACTGTCTACTCGAAACTCGTTGCACACTTCGAGTGATTCCACGGTCGCTGCTACTGATGTGGCCCTGAACACAACGACCGAACCTCACTGGTGGATTGGATTCCCGTTGTGAATAGATGACTAATTTC
This sequence comes from Paragonimus kellicotti, assembly GCA_014220965.1. Classification (NCBI taxonomy): domain Eukaryota; kingdom Metazoa; phylum Platyhelminthes; class Trematoda; order Plagiorchiida; family Troglotrematidae; genus Paragonimus; species Paragonimus kellicotti. The sequence goes on from LOND01000007.1 coordinate 369,233, forward strand.
CAGACGCCAAAGTTTCAATAAATGTTTTAATTTTGTCCTCTTATACTCCAGCTGATATCGCTGTCAAGGACGCCTTTTGCTCGGATTTGGTCGCTCTCCTTGGGTCGACACAGCTCCAGTATAATCCTTCGGGCCTTAAAAATAAATGTCGGCTGTCTTGGTGATGCCAAGTCTCACGTAGATAGCAGGTTTGAGCTGGAATCACATCTTTCCCGTAATGACAAACGGTTGTTGCAACTGTGTTTCAAGCACAGCACTGGTTTTGGACATCGTACGCGTCGTTGTTTTACTTGGCCTCCCTTTCCCGATCAGAATTAGTTACAGACAGACCACAGCTGTTAGTTTTAGGGTAGCGTTCTTTCGAAGCGCCTGCCTAAGTTCAGACCGTGAGTTAGTATGTAGTCGTTTTGTTATCAATTTCGGTGGACAACAACCCTGCCGACCGCAACGGTTGTCTGTCTATAAATTGGCCGGATCGGCGGTTAAGCATGACTACTAGTGTAGTGAGTAGGAGCGATCATGCTATACTGCTCACACCACTGCTATTCAGTAGTGGAACTAGAGTATATATTTTGACATCGAAATAGCCGCAGGAAAAATACAAGAAGAAACATTGGAGTGCAGCATCGCATGAAATGGTTCTTGGTACGTAAGGGAACGTAATGGAACTGAGCCTTCACGTCTGTGGCAACCGTGACGGTCTGGGCCGAGTGCCGTATGCAGATGAGTGTTTTCGTTTGTTGTCTTGTTGAAACGCACAACCCACATGTTGCTTTCCTGAATAAACAACCCTTGTGCCATCCGCGTTTTGAATCACAACACTTGGTGCCGTGACCAGGATTGGAGGATGAAGATCCCGTGGCTGCAGCCGTTCGAGGATGGGGACGTCCGGAGTTTCCTGGAGGATTTCAAGGACGTGGCGGAGGCGGTCGGAGTCAAGACCGACCGGGCAAAGCTGGCGGCCCTGTGGATTCTGCTCAAGTGCAGGGCGAAGGCGGTGATGGAGGCGGCGCGAAGGGGCCCTGCAAAGCCGGAGTGGGCCGCCACGAAGGAGACGCTGATCGCCGGGTTCCGCAGCCCTGTCGACTGCCAGGAGGCAATGCGACGGTTCAGGGGCACTCGGCTTGGACCAGAAGGCGACGCTCTCGTGTATGTCGTGTCAGTGTGGGCAACGTTGTCAAGAGCCCTGCCGCATTTGGTCCAGGACTCAGAGCAACGCATGCTGACAGACCAGTTCTTGGATGGAATGCCAACAACAGTCCGGGATCAGCTCAGGGTTGCTCTCATTGCGCATCCGATGACATTAGAACAGCTGGTTGATGCGGCTCGACAATTGCTGGCAGAAACCTCCCCGACAGTCAACGAGTTGAAGGCAGGCGAACAAAGTGGACTTCGATGCGCAGTGGAAAAGTTGACTCAGGGAGTGGCGGCTTTGAAGGTGAGGAAGGAGGATAACCATAGCGACATCTGCTGTAGATGCGGAAGACGTGGGCACTGGCAAAGAGTTTGCCCACTTGGCGAGAAACAGCCACATTTAAATAAACGTTTCAATAATTGTCTTTTGTCCGGGAAGGGAGATCCGGTAATCGGGCAGTTGATAAAACGGCAATTCAGACTAGTTTGGAAATCAATGGTAGCTCGGAATGTTGTTCGATTGACCCTGGGGCCGCGATTTCATTGATTGGGCCGAGGCCAGGAAAGACCGTTCAGCCGTGTACAGTGGTCGTTCGAACACTCGGTGGGTTCACTCTCAAAGTTATTGGTTTGGCAGAATATGATGTCCGAATCAATGGTCACGTAGTCAAACAACCTTTCGTCGTTTCCCCCGACGCACGTCAGACCATATTGGGAGCGGATTTTCTTGACCGCGCTAAGGCCATGATCGCTCCTACTCGCTACACTAGTACTAGGCTTAGCAGTTCTAACTCCTAAGATCCCAACAGCTACTGAACCCATATCTTACATTCCATTCATGAAGCAGATTCTACGAGATGTGATGCAGTAGTTCTTGAGCTGTACAAGCTTTGCATCTCAGAGAGTTCAGTAAGCTTGTTGGATTTCCGACGGGTTACACTTCATGCCAGTTCACATAACAACTTCAGATGGGATATTCGTCGGAAGCTGATGCATAACGCGATTCTCGATCATAAAGCTTGGCTGACAGAAAAGGTTAGGAAAGTGGGAACCGCGTGGTGGTTAAACTGTGTACTAGCGAAACCAGCTAGTCGTCTGCTACACGGAGTTCTTTCTGCGGATGGCACAGCCGACTGGCGTAAGGTGCGGGGTTAACAGATGATGACCTAACGTAGAGAAATGGAATCACGCGTGCAAGGGCTAGCCAGTGTAGGTCGCTTTCGACCTTCAGGCTAGGACCGTCGCAACTCAGATTCAGTGGCTGGAGATTTTACGTGAGAAAGTGCCTGTCCGGTTCGCTGGCGTGAATCTTGCCGTCGGCCGACCGAACATTTTGAAGGTTAAGTACATTTACTGACACGGAACGGCGAAAGCCGTAAGAAAGCTGTTTTTCTGATGAAACCGACCCATTATTTTGTACGATGTAGACGCTTTGATGTTGAATGTTTAAGTTTAGACGTAGTTGTTTTCTGTTGATTAGGCCCTACCTTTTTCCCTTTCTAGCTGCATTTGGTTTTGTTTATTACGTTTCTTTTTATCAAAATTTTTGAGGTGCTCCCTTGGTGTTAATATTCTTCATGTGGGTGCGGTTGTTGTATGCGCCAACCTGATACTCGATAGTCGTAGAGGTCTTCCAGTAATTTCCGACGTTTCTAACGTATGATAGAACAGTCTCTTTCCATTGTGACATAAGGCTTAGGCTTCGTTCCTTACGTCGTAGACTATGGTGAAATTTCATTTCTGTTCTTTGAGGACCGTACGGCAATATAGTGTGGTTCTGCTATTCTTGGTAGAACTGGGGTGCAGTTCATTTCGTCGCAGTTTAGCTGAGTGTCACGAAACCGGAGAAGTTGGTCTGTTTGCTTTTCTGTCCAGTAAACTGAGCTCTGCAATTTTGCATCAGGTCTCCGACCTACAAGTGCATCTAGTAAAGTTGTTTGTCATTTTTCAGCTCCGTCGTAACTGTGATACCGTTGAAAATGTTGGTAAGTAGCCTGTGTGCATAATCTGTATCAGATGGTTTGAGCGTCACAACTGTATAATCGACGTATCGTATCCGAAGTCTCAGTTTGTTAGTCGATCTTCACAAGACCGTTTCGGCGATTAACGCAAATATAAAGGATCGCATTAAAGTTACAATTAGTTCATGGATTTGGCTGTCAAATCTCATTTATATCGTTTCGTAGAGTTGCACATACTATTTGGTTTCATGGGTTTCTAGTCCAACAATCACGGTGTTTTTCGGTAAGGTTGAGGCCACTTGCTATTAGAGGCGCTGTAACATCATACGAAACTGTTGCCGCGTCACCCATCATTTTGACGTTGATTGCACAAAATCTACGACCTAATGTAAGTGAGCAACTTGAGGCAACACATACGTTCATATAACCAAACACCAATTCACAAGTACGCCAACATTAGCAGACTAAATTGACTGTCCAAGACTTTCAACAAATAAACAAGCACATCAGAGTTCGAGGGCGAGAACGAACCGATTACCCCGATCAAGGGTCAAACAGCAATAAGAATTAAACAATCGTGTTGCGAGTTAGAAGCAAACAAAAACTAAACAGTCAAGTTTCAGGTCGAAAATATGGAAAGAAGCAAGTAGTAACCAACCGTGTTTCAGACTGGAAGGTCATGATAATGTGAAAAGACACATTCATCAAACTTTAAGATCCTCAAACCTGTATACCCAAATCTGTAAGCACTTGTGATGAAAGTTTGCCGTCGAGATCTAAGTTTGGCGAACAACCGAACACCCTAGCCTGTACTTGTTTTTCGCCCACTCTACGTCATCAATGCGATTTTATTTGGCTGGCTATTGGCGTGTTTCATCACGTGTTCATTTTTCGGCCACTTTGCACATCTCTCGCTGAGCTTGTTTCGTAGTGCTCACTTGTGCGGCTTAAGGCTGAAAATGGCAAAAGTGATTATGGTTATTCACAAGGACAATGCTTTCAGATTAAATATCCATGTGAAAGTGGTTGTTTGTTTTGTCTGTCGTGAACCAATTCATGGAAGTTTTCGGCTGCTGGCTTTTAGAAGTTTTTCAATTGTTGACATGCTTTTGCACAAATTGAATGGATTTCAACTCCCTTCAATCCGCCGTTTTAGTTCCTCCCCGTATCATATTTAAGACTGATTGATGTACACTAAAAATGTTTTAAACGTTGTTTCACTTTTTCCCTCCTTTTCTGCGTGCACATTTCAGATTTTCAAGGATCTGGTGAGACAGATTAACAGCCAGATGCCGCTCGTCAAGCAGAAACCCTCGAAGAGGAACTGTTCATTACTGTAGTCGGATTCCGTTGCTTACCTAAATGTGTGATTACTATTTGCGCCGGCTCCCAGTATGCATTTTGCTTCGGTTGCTTTGGCTCATGGGACGTTCTTCAAGGTTCCCGTGTAATTCGTTCGCACGTTATTATCGGTCTTCTGATACTCCGTACTGTTTTTGTTTCCTCATCGCCAGCGATTGCGTTATGCAGTCCATTTGGTGATCAACGCACCGTAGGTGATTTTAGTGATTGACGCACCATGCTAATTTTACTCTTTTCACTGCTCTTGTTGTCAATTCTGATTTTCATCCCCATGTGCACAAATTAAGGTGCAAGGCTTGTTTTCTACTACCTGTCTGTTTTCTGACTAATTGCTTGTGTGATGTTTCCTTCGTCATCCCTTCTCTAAATGACTTACGTGATATGTTAGATTCAGCGGGCATTTAATGAAGGTACCTTTTTCAAGTATTCTTTTATCTCTCCAAATCACGTGTGGTCATTTCTCTTACTGACGGTGGTGCTTCATGTTAATTTTTTCAGCCATTTTGTTTTTGAATATCAATTTATGTTAAACAACTACGTTTCAACCATCTGTTTTAGAATGTCGTAGTTTCCGATCGGCTCCATTCGGAACAATTAGTTCGCCCACATCCCGGCTGACTTTAAGTTGTGTAGATGAGAGCTCTAGCTATGACGAAAAGTTCCAGTTAGTGTTCTGAGAATTCATACGCCTTCAATTTAACAACTTTTTCGAAAGGTTTTCTCAGTTATTTGTCGATTTTCGTTTGCCGGCATGTCTCGGAATAATGGTGCTGTTGATAATAATCATATTCGCAGTTTTGTTACCTTGGTGGCAGAATTGCTTTCATTCCATTTCCGCTTACGAGCGTCGTGCATCGGTACCGTTCTTATTACAGTTTATGCCCTATTTCCATCATATCACCAAAATTCTACGTTGAAATTTTGTCGTCTGACCCATACTGCTGACCAACTCAGAAGAATTTCACGTTAAAGAAAGTAACTCCCAACAAAAATTGTAACAGGTTCGAATCCTGGCTACGTCAATTGCTTTCTAGGTGTGTGCAACATGACGTTATGTAGTCCACTTGCAATCCAGTGCATCGCATGACAAAAATCTCTGTTAGATGTAGAGGCTAAATTGTTAACTTTTATTGAATTGTCGATGGTGTATGATCGCTGCCTTCTGCTTGCAGCTAGTTGTAAGCAGCTTCCCGTTGGGTTAAAAAAAAACTACAAACTACCCAATTGTGAAGTTCTTAGGAGATGGTTAGTGCTGTGATCTGGTTTATATGTGATCAACGGGTATCGTGAACGTGTAGGTTATTCATTTAGGCGCAAGTCATCTGGACGGCTGCTTCCGTGGCTACATAATGGATTCACAAGGCATATTTTCAGACAACTCATCGTTTTGTTTAACAATATCTATTTATTATCTCCCTTCTTTTATGCTTTTGGGTAATATTTTCGTGGGGTCCATTGCAGCAAAAATGACTCTTGTTATTGAAATATGTCGTCGACGATTTGTTTTCTTTTTCCGTTGGGGGTTTGCATTTCTATCTTCGAAAAACGAACTTTATTATATTGTTACTTAACTATACAACGCCTCTTCTGTCCAATCCAGTAAACCAAGTTGTACACGTGGTTGGCTGTTGCATATACCTTGGTGTTATGCAGAGCTGAAAAGTGAAATTTCGAAAGGTCGCGGTGTACGCACTATTAGACTGATTTGATTAGTTGGTATTGTCATTGAAAGTATTGGTGCTCCGATTCTGTTTTCCATTGAATAGCTACGTTGCTCATACAACTTTTCGAGCTATGTTGTCAGTATTCGACTTAGACTTTGCCAGTTGACTGACAACAAGACGTTCCAATTTCTCACCTAACTTTTATGTGCCAATCATTTGTTCCCACTTGCAGTACGTCGGAAGTTAGTGTACTTTGCGTTCAGGCCATTAATGTACTTTATTTTTCACATATTGCTTTCCGATCGAAAATTTGAGCGTGATTAAGAAACAATTAGGTAAACTTCTTCAAAAGAATGACACTATTTTTTTGTATTGTCAGATCCGTATTTCTTTTGAAGTCAGTGTTTCATGGTGCCTGCGCGAAATAGTTGTTGCCGTTGGTGCATTGCGCTTGCATAGCGCGACACGCTCGATGTTAACTTAAATTTTTGGTCAGTGTTTTATTGCCTTTAAACTTTCGTCCATCTGAAGAGGTCGACTTTGTTCCGTGGTGGAAATCTACCGAATGCTTCTTTTGCTAAACCATTTTTGCAATGCTTGCATCGTTCGGTTTTGATATTGTTTCCTGCTCAGTATAGATTGTCATTATTGGGGTACTTATTCGATTTGGAAAACTTAACTGTATACTGGCATACTTCACTGGGACTCTCAGAATGCAGGTCGACTAACTGGGTCAAAGGCGGATTTGGGTCCAAACATGATATGGTAGTTGGCTGATAAATCGGGTGCCGTGCTCCAACGTCTCTCGCACAATATGGTGTAATCGATTCATGTAGCCATACTGAAAATCTGGTCGTCCTCGTTTTTCGTTCCCTCTTTTTCAGAAGCCGTCCCCTTATAAGACGCATAAGCGTTTTGAATATAATAGTGGTAGAGCAACTGTTTCTGCGATCGTCATATGGTCTCCTGGTACCTTTTCTGAATATGACTTGTTGCCGATGAGCACCGATCATTCGACACCTCGACAGTATTCCGTAAAGATCGAATAAGTGTGAGCAATTCATATAGCAATCGGTAACTTTCTTTTTAGGACGGAGTTGGGGATTAAAAGTATGGGTGTAGAATTTTCGTCAGTGATTTGAGCTCCAATGTTACCTCACTTTCTTTAGGGAGAATCGTCAGGAATATCTTAACGGGAAACACTGTCCACTGGTAACCGGTGAGAGACATCTCATACTGCATCAATGCCGAAAGAAGACATGTTGCGATATGCTAACATTTCGTTTACTCTCATCAGTCGTAAACACAAAACATGTGAGCTATATATGACACAGATAGAAATAGACAGGGTATGGACACGCATACAGTCACACCACGCAATATGTCGTCGCCACCACGGCAACCCTATGGGTTGCTTCAACCACTTTTGTACACATAACGCCGGCTGGTGAGTTCTGATCAACATGGCTTCGCTAAAGGCCAGTAGCTTCGGCTTCTGTTGACGTAACAATATTTTGAATGATTTAAGTGGGTCAACTGGGTGTTTGGCAATCGATGTTGCGGGGCTTCAAGTAGCGGATTCACCGATTTCAGATTGTTGTGTCTTGAGTTGTTTGAACCAGTTCGGGATACGGACAGATACTTGGAACAAATTCCACACCAAGCTCATTGAATTCTCTAAGCGCATCTTTCAGAATGCTATCCGTGACAAAATTGGAAGGGATGGGGAAGGTTGGACATCTCTGCCGTACGCCACTTGAGGTAGCGAACACCTGAGGTAAGTGTGTATGGACTCTTGTCGCTATAATCTTTCGTCGTGTTGGAATAATCCTTAAATTTATTTATCTTGCGAATGCCTTGTGCAACAAGTCCTTCAACCTGAGAGGTTCGACGTCGATCTTAACGCCGTTGATGCATCCAAGGGACGGACCTACTGAATGTACACGTTTACTATCATCCTAGCCTCCGTCGACAGTCTGGAACTCAACACACTAGCCACTTTAGTTATATCTCATCGTAGGTCTACGTACACCTCACTGAGTGTGGTAACTACGACGAAGTCTCCCTCATGCCTAACCTCCATGTGAAGTATAATGAAGTATTTCCTGACCACTTGTTAACCAGTAGCAGACATTTTCAGCCAGGTGTGTGGGATCTGCATCCAAACCTTAATAGACACTGACAGTTCTGAAATTTATATGACGTTTTCCGTAGTACTCGGGAGCAACTGGAAAATTTTTGAGTATCAGATTAGGATTACGATAGATTCGTCTGCCTTGTTAGTTGCTACAGGGGATCACGCCCTTGTTTCGATCAGATATAAATATACTGCCAATCATCACGTCTGTGCTGACGTTGTTACCGGTCATGATTTCCTCGGATATCACAGACGTGTTGATATTCGTTTTTATTAGGATGAAGCATCTGCTTTCGCTCTGGTCATTGACCTCTGTTTGCATTGAACCACCTGTCTTTTTCAAAGTCGCATAGGAAGGTGCAATCCAGTTGCAGCAAAGTCCAGAATGTACGGCGGGAAATTTGCTTGCGTGAATTCAGCTCTAACTGCTGATAAGGTAATTGAACCCTCCTCTTCTTCGGGAGCCCTGGTCTTGGTCATCATGAACGATAAACACAAAAACAGAGTTGCCGATGCCGATAGTCAAACGATCAACATATACTTTCTGCGATATATATTCTTTTCCCAGGACTAATGAAGTGACCGAATGCATTGCGAACTACGGCACATTGCACTCTAGAGTGCTTGTCCTAAGGCCCTCATTCGGGAGGAAGAAAGCTAGCTTTTTACGGCCTTTAAAGCTTATGGACCCGGATTCCGCTTGGTTTGGCCAACGGCATCGCCCGATTTTGATGGGTCTGTATAATGGCGCGGCACAGTCGCTGCAAAGGCACCCAAAATCCGGGGTTCTGAGACTTCCAATAGCAACACCAAACCGGTTCCAAATTAATATGACATGGACATCACTCACTACGTTGATCGCAACTCTGGCATTTCCGTATACCTTTCGACCAGTCTTTTTTGAAAAAAAGTACTGTACTTGAGTTTCGCTCTTGTTAGAGCAGCCCCCAAAAACCTGTATGTGTATTAGGCTTCTTATGTGTTCCGAAATGGTGGCAACTTTTCTTGGGATAATTCACTTATTATTGACAGCAAATGTGTCATCTTGATATAAATTACCTGAGTACGTATAATACTGCTGTGGTGAGGATAAGCATTCACACTGTACTACTTGTGAGTCTTCAGGTGGAGGCACTTTATTGAGACTTTGAAGTAACTGCGGGAAACTCAAGAAGAAACATTAGACTGCTATTGGATATGAAATAGTGTTTTCTGCACACACACTTTTCCTCTGTGGCATCACAGGACTATCGTTATGTGCAAATGATTGTTCGCTACGTTAATGGAGCGCATACCGCCAGTACCGGTTTTCTGAGTAAACATCCTTTGTGCCATACACGTTCTTGGCTCGCTAACCTCCCTCTCCTGCGTCAAGATCAACGGTCCTTTAAGCTCTAAACGACGTAGTCTAAAGGTGCCATCTTCAATGTTCTTTACGATAGCATTGTGGTTGTTGAAGTGGACACTTCCGATGTTCTGGTTGTTGCCACTTTGGGTTAAATGGTCGGTCAGCAGCTCTCTTCCCATGTGGCCTATTGCCAAGTGGACGACACAATTCCACCTTACATTATAAAATCCATACGTGATGGGAAACACTTCATATTCATCAACCATTGGGAGCTCATCGAAGGTCAGCGTTATATCGCTCTTATCTCTCTCTATGATCACACAAGGATGGCCGTACTTAAACGTTGGTACTGCTGCTATTCTAGTTTTTTTTTAATTGTGTACCGACCCGGTATAGAAAATCGAGTGGTAGGTGTGCTTTCCAACGGTTGTGAGGGTGTACTGAGGAATGCCGATGTCATGAAACTGCACACATCGCTGTGTTACCCCAATGTTTCTCGTTGCACTTCATTTGTGCTTGGATCGTTCCATTTTCCGTAGGAAACACTCGAAGTGTTGTGACCGCAATGACTCTTGGCCAGCAAATTCGTTTATTGCACGAACTCCCGTACAGGTCATGTTAAACGTGAGACCACAAACGTGTACACTCATTTGCATGGCTGATGTGCATTCACATACATTGGGTGTTAGTACGTTGTCATTCGTCCTGGTGGCACTTCTTCCATAGCCTGTACACACTATTCCAATAGTCACTTCTGGTCCGTCGTCTTCTTGGCGTTGGGACTTGCCCTTTGTTCCCGAATGTCGCTTGTGAGTAGTAAACTACTCATCGAGATTGCCATTTATACAACTGCTCCCCCCTCTGAGGTCCCTTCGCTCATGTGCATCTGTTGACGCTTCCTCTTCGACCGACGCGGTCTTGCCTCCCGGATTATTGATCTTCTTCTGGTTCTCTGCGCCGGCATTCCGTGCCACTTTGCTAACTCACTGGCATGCACTCGTTTCGCGTCGCCGTCCCTCTTGATCGTGTATACTGGGCCCCGTCTGGAAATTACCAAATACGGACCTTTCCATTTGGGCAGAAGTTTTCCTGATCCTGGGTCGCTGGCACCTGTGTTCCGATAATCTCGATACTTCACCCTTTCTCCGAGGTTGAACATTCTAGTCTTGCCGAGCCGTTGCGTTGCGGATTGCTCCTTTGTGTGTGCCTGCGATGCTTTCAGATTTCGTTTGGCTTTTCTTCTTTCTCCGAGGTTGAACATTCTAGTTTTGCCGAGCCGTTGCGTTGCGGATTTCTCCTTTGTGTGTGCCTGCGATGCTTTCAGATTTCGTTTGGCTTTTCTTCCTTCGGCAACCAATTGTTTGGTGGAATCACTGTACTCTGGCCATATTCCAATGTCCTGATCCACCGAAAGTCGAGGGGTTCCTCCGTACATCAATTGAAATGGAGATTTCTTCGTGCTCGCCTGGACAGACGTCCGGTGGGCCAATAACACCAGTGGCAACGCCGACTCCCAGTCGCCTCTCTTGGCAGATAACCATTGTTTGACCGTTCGGTTGTTATGTTCAGTTAGCCCATTTGTTCGCAGGTGATATGGTGTCGTTCGGATGCGTTTGATTCCCAGTTGTTGCAAGCGTGTTCGAAACTCCTCGCTTTCGAAACATGGTCCCTGATCCGTCAAGATCGTCTTTGGTACACCGTGGTTCGCTACGATGTGCTTCATCACCATGTCTCCCACCGTAAAAGCTTTTTGATCCGGGACGCCAGTCGTTTCGATCCAATGGGTAAAGTGTTCTGTCATTACCAGAAAGTACTGGTTACCGCGGGCACTCAGTGGAAATGGGCCCATAAGATCCATCGACCAGAGTTCACCAATTTTAGAGACTGATATTGGCTGTAAGGGCTGTTGGGCTCCACGATTGTCGCCTTTCAGTAATTGACACTGCTGGCAGGCAAGCACGTAAGCTGTCACATCCTCTTTCATCTTCAACCAATATGCTGTTTGTTGCAGCAGATTGTATGTCTTTGTGCATCCGATGTGTGCCATTTCATGGCAGTTTCCTACCAGTTTCCCCCTCACTTGTCTCGGGATGGCTACCACGTAAGAGCGCCCAACGCTACGTTGCCACGTTAATACGCCCGCACTGTTTAAGCCAACTCTTCTCCATTGGGATGCGAGTATTTTCAACTCTCCTTCCTTAGTATTTGCTGGGATCCTCACGTCTCTTGCCAGAGCTTCAATTACTTTCCGGAGGACCTTGTCCTGACGTTGTAGACGCACTAGTGTTTGTGGGTCCTGCTCCATTACTAAGCCGTTGAGTCCATAGGTCACTTTGGGGAGTTCATCGTCTATCTGCGGTCGAGAAGGAAAATCAGCGACGCAATTGCTCGAACCAGACACATGATTGATCGTGAAGTCACATTCCTGTAGACGCAATGCCTATCGGGCTAATTCGCTTCTCGGGTCCCTCGTAATCTTGATCCATTCGAGAGGTTTGTGATCTGTCTCCACGTGGAACTGTTGACCCAACAGGTACGGCCTCCACTTGTCCAGTGCCCAGACGATTGTTAAACATTCCTTCTCAATGTTCGAATATTTCTGCTCCGTTGGGGTCAGGACTCTGCTGGCACATTCGATTACTCCTTTCCTTTGCCTGAGTAATGTCCCAATGCCACGGTCACTGGCATCTGCTGCTACGATAAACGTTTCTTTTTTATTCGGAAGTGTCAGTTGTTGCTCGCTCATCGCTTGTTGCACTCGCATGAACGCCCCTGGGCATCGTCCGTACATTCGAATTTCGCCCATACAATGGTGATGTAATAGAGTGAAATATTTTCACGAAATGACTGTAGTACCCTGCTCGACCCAGAAATTGTCTCAGCGTGCGTTTAGAATTCGGAGCCACGGCCCCTCTAATTGTCAATATTTTCTCCGGCAGGGGCCTGATTTCACCTTGACTCACCTTGTGATCCAGTAATACCACCGATGATCGTCCGATTTGCAACTTGTCGGCATTAATCCGGAGTCCTGAGTTCTTAATTCGATTTAAGGCAGCATCTATATGGGAAGCATGTTCCGATTCCGTGTTACTATATATAACAATGTCATCTCCATGTACCGCCACGTTATCCAGTCGTTTTACCAGCTGAACCATCAGGCGTCGAAATGTGAACGATGCCCCGGATAGGCCAAACGGCATGCGCTTGAATTGGTACTGTTTTTCTCCCACAGTGAATGCGGTTTTCTCACGATCCGTGGGTTTGATTGGTAGCTGCCAGTATCCGGAACGTAAGTCCAACACCGTGAACAACTTCGCCTGTTGCAGGTAATCAAAAATATCAGCGACGGACGGTATTGGCACGACTGTGTCTTGTGTTATCTCATTTAGCCGTCTAAAATCCACACAAAATCGATACTTCCCGTTGGACTTCTTCACTAGGAGAACAGGCGAGTTGTACGGGTTGCTGGCTTCTTCCATAACATCCTCATTCAGCATGTTCTGTATCAGCCTTTTCAATTCCTCTTCAAGACTAATCAGTATCGTGTGGGGTCCATGATGTAATGTTCCGAATGTCGGTATTTCATGTGCAATTCAGTTGGAGAATCCGTGCGGATCATCGTCGTTCGTAAATACTTCCGCGTATTTCTTGACCATGGACTGGAGCAAGGGGGCTGTGCAAGTGGGGGTTTTAGCCGCGCGTAGTTGGTTGTCGCTGTCCCGTGAGTGTCAAGGAGCCATACCTGGTTGACAACTTTTTGAGCTTCAAGTCAATCACGACATCCGTTGCAGTGACGAAATCGGCTCCAAGGATCGTTTGTCTGGTTTCTGGGGACACAACGAAACTATGCTTTACGATATGGTTGCGGATTCGCACCCCACATTCTTTCACACCGCCCACCAGTAAACTATGACCTCCAACTGTCCTGATCATCATGGATGTCGGTTCAACGTTTTGCCTTTTTGCGCGAGCAATCAACGAGATAGCCGCCCCTGTATCGACCAAGCACTATTCTATCTCACCGTCAACTCCAACCCTTGTATATACGGCCCCCCTCTCAATTGCTCCCATTACTAGTTGACCTGCCCAACAAAAGGAACAATCCTGAAACACTGTTTTTAAACCTCCTAATCCGTCGGGTTGGGCAATTCTGCCCGTGTCCTTTTCCCCCACAGATGAGGCAGCCTCCTAGTCGATCGTTCTTCCCTGGTGCTGTTCTCAAAGCAGCCACATCCGCTGTGAGCTGTTCCATTGTCTTCTGCATTTCTTCTAGTGTCTTCTTGTCCGTATTGTCGTTCGCATCCACTGAGGCCACGGGCATTACTCTCAACTCCCGCGTCACCTTTGCAAGCTCATCGAGGTCCATCCGCCAGGCGACATGGGCGATACGGATTTGGTAGCGAACCGCCTTCGGGAGACATTCAACAAACTGCTCCGTTAACAACTGTCGGCGTGCTACTTGATCCAATCCTGGCAGAGCCCTGTCCAGCAAACCTTGCAGAGTGGCAGCGAACACGGATGGATCCGCTTCTTGTCCAAGCCTGGCCGCCTTGAACCGCCGCATGGCCTCCTGGCGGTCGGTCGGGCTATCAAACGCAGACACCAGCGCATCCTTCGCAGCGGCCCACTCCACGTTTCCAAGGCCTCTTCGCGCTGCGTCCAGCACTTCCTTCGCTCTGCCCTTCACCAGCGTCCGCAGGGCAGTCAGCTTCCCACGGTCGGTCTTGACTCCGACCACGTCGTCAAAGTCCTCCAGGAACGTCCGGACGTCTCCATCTTCGAACGGCTGCGGCCATGGTATCTTCATCCTCAAGTTCGTCACGGCACCAGTTGTTATGACCGCAAAGACTGTTGACCAGCAAACTCGTTTACTGCACGAACTCCCGTACAGGTTATGTTAAACGTGAGACCACAAACGTGTACACTCATTTGCATGGCTGATGTGCATTCACATACATTGGGTGTTAGTACGTTGTCATTCGTCCTGGTGGCACTTCTTCCATAGCCTGTACACACTATTCCAATAGTCACTTCTGGTCCGTCGTCTTCTTGGCGTTGGGACTTGCCCTTTGTTCCCGAATGTCGCTTTTGTGTAGTATACTACCTACAACGAAACTGCCTCTTGTTGAACAGAAGTATCTTCGCTGCGTTCTCCACGCACGGCGAAGTCAAGCTGGTGTCAAGCTCACGAAAATCATCTTAACGTTCATGAAACTATCAGTTGATTCTGAGAGCCCTGTAATCGTTGCCCTTCAGCCGTTAGTTGTCAGTGTGAAAGAATGCTCTTGCTTTACTTTATCTTTTCCCTACTAGACTAGTCGGACTGTCATCATTGTTTGGTACTCTTGTATACGTTAACCATCGTGGATCGTCCTTTTCGTACGTTCATGGTCACGTAATGATCTATATTTAAACACCTCGTCTGTGCAGTTGTCGATATGCTAACTCGAGGCAGTCCCACAAGTTCTTGTTATATTATGTTCACTGCAAATCAGCAGGCTTTCTGGCCTGCCTGTGGAATATGCCTGACTAAAATGCAGTACGGCTAATTAACCCACATGACAGATTGAGAAATAAGTATTAGCTAACCTCTCTGAGTCCTAGATGTACATTCTTTTAATGCAGCTCCGGAAGCTCAGTATAAAAAGCTGTGCTAATCTGGCTCCTCTGCCGCCATTTCGCAGAACTTTGAGGTGGACATCTAAAGGGATTCTTGATGGATGAGGATTATTGTGACCCTCGTCCATTAACTGCCCTAACCTCCTCTCTGAAGAGCGATTGAACCGACAAAATCCACTAAGTTGTGGAAACAAACTTTATTCTCAATATTACTTAGTTATGTCGGAAGCTTTTATGCTCTAACCTAGTGTTCTTCAGAAAATGTGATACAATATCTATTAGGTTACAGTCGTGCGCATCGTTACCGGCTAGAACTGAAGAACACTCCAATTCCAGGTGAAGATGGGGGTGTTCTAAACACGTTTAGCTTATTGCAGTTCTCTGATTTATTGCACGCATCCTGTTTTACCTTTTTTCAGTATGCGATCAGTTTAACCGGGTTTAACTGTTTCGTGTATATGGCTTGGCCGATGTGTGACCTCAAAATAATACTGGCCAGGAGTATGAGTAAACACGCACCATTTTCACCATACATCACGCTGTGATCGACCGATTCGCGTACGTTAGGCTGGACGCCTCGATGCGTTTGCGGTATGTGAGCTAACGAATGACCTGTATGGCTCTACGCGGTGATCGCAACTTTCAGGCAACGGTTAAACAGTCCAAAATGTCAGGTTATGTGAAGGTAACTATCCGTTCTGTTTACTGCGACACTCGAATGCATGGTCTGTGGATGTCTTGGATCATCCATTGTTTTCAGCCGCTTGAACTGTTCGACATACGGGTCCAATTACTCCACATTGTTCGGATTAACAGCTTTATGCGAGCCCCATGCTTATTCTCAAGGATTCGTCGTGGCAACGGATGCAGATGGTATCTTTGACATCCAACATTCAGAATTATCCTGTCCGTTCTTCCTACTTGCCAAATGAGGTAGCTGATCTAACGCACGCTTCTTACCATTCACTAAGTCCAAGTGTATTAGTACTTTGTTCCCTTGGAGGAACAACCTACCAGCGACTTTTTGATACCTCTCCCCAAATACAAGTTAAAGACAATTTTCCTCCTAGGTCTTATCCTGTTAAGTATTCAAGTGTCATTTCAAGTCATAGCTCAACGTGGTCTCATCACGTCAACAGTGTTTTTGCTAAAGTGAGAAAACTCACTTATGTTTAATGTTTAAAGTCATTTTCAATCCCATGCGTTTTTATCTTCCGTCTCGTGAATGCACGCACACTCCTCCTTTCGGCTGTATTGTTCTCCCGCCATTTTCCCTGGTCTCCTCTTCAAGGATTTTCAACTTCCTTCAAAATCCATAAGACAGTTATCTAACCGTAGTGGCACTCTTCGTTAAAGTTCCATTACCCCTACAGTGGTTCAACATTTTGAAGCGTACAAGTCGCTAGCCTGCAAAATTTCGTCTGATCTCGGTCATCCTTTCCATTCTGGCTTTTCTAAATGTATATCCACATCCTCAACTAGGTTCCAATCTATATCTATGTATGTACGTGCCCATGCGTGCAGTCGTGTTATTTGTTAATTATTATGCTTCCTTGATCTGGACAGTTTTGTGAACGAATTGAGCGCAAAGTTAAATTGCCAGTTTTATTAAGTATTCCGTTTGCTGAAGGTGTGGTTGTACATGTGCTCAATATTTACCACCCAAGGTGCATAAAGCAATTTCCAGACTTGTCTTATATGGTTTGACACGACAAAACCGATTTTTTGAGTACCTTTTATTTTCATGGCTCAGAACGTTGTGGTTAATTCTAATGTCTCAGTTTTCATTGACTTCTTCCACACCGTAGTTTGTCATAACTATTCCGAATCGAGTCCAAGTCGGATTGATAGTTTTTTGCTCAATCACACCTTTTATTTCCACGTTTTCCAGAACATCACTTCGATAACTGCTCTGCAGCCCTGCTCTGAATGAATTGTGAGGAGTCGTTCACTGGTGAACACAATGATTTCTACACCAATGTCCTGTTTTGTAGTTGAAGTTTGTGAACTTATCATGCCATCTCAATCTGTTCACATCGACCGTCGTCGTTGTGGAAGCACAACGAACGTACATGTAACGACAGAACAATACACGTCTCAGTGAACAGTTGATGTCACTCAAAAGTGGATGCGAGTTGGTTGTGTGCGCGTACAGCAAAGTCTAAATAAGGCATAACATTAGGATCGAATGTAGATATTTGGTTGAGGTGCATCTATAACATGCCGCCATATCCTGGCTTAGTCGAACGAACGTCACAAGTGGCACACTCTTCATCGTATTCAAAACATTGGGTAACAGTTTTTAGTGAAACATGCGACCCCTAGAACTGTGGCAAAGAAATAACGAACCGAGGTTCACACTTCAGCAACAAATAAATTCCGTTGGACGCTGAAACAAGGATAGGGTTTATTCCTCGCAGGTATGTCTAAGTGGTCGCTCGTTGAAACTGGGTAATGAAGTAAGCAGGCTACCCAGCAGAGGGAAGTGCTTCAAAGTTAAGATCTGTTTACATTACAACGCACTGTCCAACTCTGCAGTTACGGTTGAAGTAATTAAGAATTTTAAGATTTTACCCTATTGGTACATACGTGAGAGCCAAGCTATACTGCAAGTTTTCCAACCGCTACCTCGGCTCATTCCCACAAGTCAGTAAATGCGCATTTCTGCGAAAGTTATTGCAGTGTTTGTTGATGACGTGACTGCTCACCAGTAACGTCCTGGAGATTTCGTTCTATTTGCCTCTTTTCACCCTTTCCTTCACCTCTGTACACTGTCCAACATAACCTCTCACCGATCAGCATGAAGACGGGAACGTACAAGGAAAACCTTTCTCCTGTAACAAGCTATTAACCTATAGACACTCTTTATACTAGGACCACGGACCACGTGTCTTGTTTGTTAGTCTTATTTTCCTCGCAAACAACGCTGACGGTGTTTTGACAGCCATATTGGTTAGTTGGTTGCTGCCTTCTTGACGAAGACGAAAATCGTCGCCATCAATCATTATCATCATCTCAGGTAAAACGTGGCGTCCAAGTTGTCGAGGACCTCATTTCTTCTGAAGTCCTTATTCCCTTTTGTCCACTTCATATCAGCCTCAGATAAGTAATAGCTGGAAACAGTCGAAGTTGCGCTGATCTCTGTTCTGTTAGATTGGAACCTGATATGGCAATCTGATGCTCTGAAAAATTGGTTCACTTAATGAACTCGTATAGATCAGTGGGTGTTGCTCTATCGTGTAATATTCCGTGTTGAGGTGACCGCCGACCACATGGCCCCTAATGATCCTGGCCCCAACTAGCTATCTACTCTTGCCTGTTCTTTATGCATGTACGGAAGGGTCAGTACGATTTGTGTACCACCTCTTTCTTTCCGTCATGTAGCCCGTTGCATATTTCGGGTGGTCGCATTTTCTTAACATTCTGATCTCTCAGGTCATTCTGACCCATCCTTTTCAGTTGCTTAAAACATTTAAAGGTTTCACTCACTTTTTGGTTGAAAAGTTTTTGAATTCCGCCGATTGAGCGTGTGTTCATTTCATTTTTCTTTTCCTCTTCTTGACTTTGGCTGTTGATCCCGGCCCGTGCTAGAAGTAACTACTGAATGTATTTATATACGCCGCTGGAAGTGCACTGTTTGTTTCTCAAGCTGGTATTTTTTTCTTTCATTTTGATGTCAGTTGGGCCTGCATCGCACCTGTCTATAACATCTATTGGATGAGGGTTACGTATCTTTCTTGTCCGCTATAGTGGGATCGGAATACACAAAGTGTTATTACAGAAAATGCATCGTTTACGTTTTGTGGTTGTTCTTCATTTCTCCAGCCTTCGATTTTCTTGTGAGGTACCTTTGACAGACTGACATCTATTGATAGCCACAAGAAGGGGCATACTCTGGCCGTTTCGGATTAGCAAGTCACCAGCGTACTCATAGTATACCGTCGGCCAAGAGACGACGAGTACGTTTGTCTCAATTAGGTTGTGTGGGTTACATCCCTTTTTGTTGTTCACATCGATCAACGATTACCGTTGTTTGGCAACTCACCCATTCCCCTTTTCAGAAACCTGGGTGTTTGTGACCTTCTAATTTTCTTTTCCCCCAGCTTTGTTGGTGTACTGTGTGGTAAATGTTTTGTCTGTTTTCTTCCAGTCCAACCTCGAATTTTGTTTTATTCTGCTATCCTCTATAGAGTGCACTAGCATGTACTCGTATATTGAACCATTTCTTGCATTACATTTTCGGTATTTTTCTTCCCAGTTTAGATCTTTCTATTGGAGTCTCTCTCTGTTTGTTTCTCGAGAGGTAGGGGTTTCACATCCGTGCTAGCCTATTAACTGGTTGGCCAGCATTCCATCAGAGCAGAAGGGAGACATTTTCGTTACTTTCATCTGTCGCAGATGTGAAACATGTCAGTTATATTCACCATACAGATAAGAACAATCAGGGACCAAAGACGTCCACAAACACAATGAGTATTATGTAATTGCGACCATGACAAACCGATAGGTTGCCTCAACCATTTTTGTGCACATAACATCGGCTGATAAGTTCGGATGTGTATCGCTTCGCAGAAAGCCAGCATTGGTCGGCTGGACACAAAGGCCTCAATTACACGTCTGCTGTTCTTAGTCCTTCGGGTTGACACTGGATGCGTGGTGTGTCAGTGGAACTACAAATGATTCAGCGCAAGCCACTTTTACTAATGATCGAATGCAGTCGTTCTTTGGCTTCGGCCACTATGACAGCCTAATCCGAAACAGATGCCCCCAACCTGCATGTAGGACTCTCGACTGTGATGACTTGTGCAAGGTTTCCGTTTTCTCTGGGACTGAATTTCATTCCCATCAGATCTCTCATTTGATTAATCTGTTATGAATACGGATCTTATCCACCTTCTTGATTGGTTCCGGTTGAAGCTTTCACACAAGTGAAGTGATGTGATGCGTGTGGATATAGTTGTCTTTGTAGTACGCTTGACCTTGTATTTCATTGTTCGTGATATCCGAGCGCCCCCGTAACTTTGCCTTAATCCACACCTGATTGGATTTATTCATCTGACTAATCTTGATTAAACAATTGCTACTTCGTCTGATCACGTTTGCAGCTTAGTGGGATTGCACGGTCTACATTCTCCACTGCACGGTCATGCATGCCTGCCGCGATACAGATTTATCGTACCGTCTTCCTGTTTAACCTCACTAAAATTCAGTTCCGATGTTTGACTGTACACAAGTTATACTCTAGACGCAACACAATCCACTGTCTGGTGTACTTTCTGGGATGTGTTATTAACATATTGATTTACCTCAAGAAGTCGCTGATTACCGACGCTTCGACGTGTCCGGCTCAGTTTGCTCGATCCATTAGAGTCGGCCACGACGTACACTGAGCATGCTACGTGTGCTTACATCCATGGGCAGCAAAGTGGTGCTCTCTCCAAATGATTTCTTCTATGTCTTATATTAATATTTGGATGCTTTACCTATTTCACAGATTCATTTTCATTAATGCACTCGCCTCCCTGATCATAACAATATACCAACCAGTGACGGTCGCCTTCCCGCACCCGTCCATCCGAACACTTACCAGACACTTGCTCACTCATTTATTCCCCCTAGTGCAATCGTTCATCAAACAATGGGTTCAATTGCATAATACCTGCGTTTGGCCGTGACATCCTGCTGGATTGCGCACAATTTCAGTACTCTCACTAGCGCTCCGTTTACCTAGCCCTGCTATTTACTTGCAGCTTGTATTCGCCTCTGTTTCGCTCACCAAGTGCGCTTCCACGCGGCTGCAAGTGTCATTCCAACTGAGAACATTACCTGTGCACGCCCCAGCTGCCATGTGTGTCACCTGGGCCGTTTTTAGCCACAAGTGCAGACTAAACCGATTATGTACTCATGATCACTACCTAGACAGTCAACGTTATTCTGTGCCATTGGTTTTTTAACTTTTACGTGACTGACTGATACTAAATTATCCGAACCATTAAGTTGGCCGTTTTCGCATGTGGCCCAGGCAGCTGAAATCACTACTACTGGCCTTAATACGAAGCATCATTAAGTCTTCTCCGTATGCGAGTGAATAGCTCATGATCCTGGGGATTCTCGCACAAACATTTCCTCGAACATGTCAACACGCTGTTCCCTGATTCTCCATCAAGGTACGCTCAGCTTTTGGAGAAAAGTCAGAAATTATCTCTGTCGGTCAACTCTGTGGCATATTCCAGCTGGCGCCAGACTGTGTGACGTTGTAAGCACTATATTTCGCTGGTGTTGCACAGAAAAGTCTGGTGTCAACAGCCTCAATATACGATTATCACCGTTTGACAATCATCACACAATCCGTTGCGACTTTCACTCATTCCTGTTTTGTTGCAACACCGCGATCGCGTTGCCAGTAGATGTGCTGAAGATAGTTCACGCTTGCGAAGTGCCGACCATCTTGATTACACGCCCCACGGATATGTGCAACCCAGCAACACTAGTCAGAAACCAGCCAAGTAGACCGCATAATTGACCGCAACTTCAAGCTACTTGCTCCATCAACTCCGTGGTCCATGATTAATTCACTTCTTCAACGTTGTAAGATGCCCTTTTGACGATTTTTTCCATATGCGCGTTCGTCGCGTGACTATTTCCGTTTAACTATTTCAGGTTCTCTGACTGAATTCCAGCACGTTTACTGTAGTCTTTTGTAGCTTCAGGTAAGTCGCTGTGGGGCGTGCAGAGTATTTCTTCTGAAAATGTTCTGAAACGTGTTTTGTAACTCGATGTCTTATCAGAAATCTGTAAGCGTTCCTTGTAAAACCGACATTTACGTAAACTCGGATAAATGTCATTTTTCTTCATGACCACTGGCTGCTTTGCAGTTCAGACCCTTTAGATCTCTCGAAAACTTTTACCGGACTTCTCAAACAATAATTTCAGCAACAGGTTGCCTGTCGATATCAGGTTGAAGATAGCCACATTCTTGTCGTCGAGCCAGTTCGGACGTTTCTGGTGACCGATCGCCTCGATGACTGCTGCCGGGGGTTGTGGATACAGGGCGTCTTTTAGGTGAACAGAAACTGTACATTGAAAAGTATTCCTTGTCTTTGAATTCTGCCATAGTTTGACACCCAGTTTCTGTTGTTGTCTGAACGATCTACAACAAACAGGCTTACAGACATGGAGAAACAGTTTAGTCCGACCAGCCTACGATCTGTGGCACATTCAGCCCCGCACATCATTAGCATGATATGTATTTCACAAAAGTCACCTTACCGCATGATCACGTAGCCAAGTAAATGGTGGTGACCGCTTCGTAGGTGAGTCCACCTAAGGATATCGCCCGCATCCAGCTGGAATCGAATGTTTGTGATAGCCAACTCGTGAGTAGCACATACACAGAGCAGACGATCACCATTCTGGTTGACTGAACCAATACCGTGGAGTCCTAGGACTCCCAGTCAGGCTGTTGGGTCGCGCCAAACTCGGGTGTTCAAGTCAACCAGAACAAACAGTCGGTCACTCACTGGTGCTGACCGGATTGTGGTGGACAGCTGATCATAGAACTGGCAGACTGTTGTATTGGATGTTTTTCTAATTCTAATGACAGTGCTGCATATATAGTGGGTGAATTAACAATGAGGTCATTCTTATTTTTAGAATATCTTAATCAGTTTTTAATTTATAAGTTTCCTTTTATACCCACACGAAAACGCTAAGCCCACTGTCTGACACAAGTGTTTTTGTTATCTAATCGTCAATAAATCAGCAGGAACGAGAAAACGCAGAAATGATTAAGAAGTATTTAAAAAGTCACCTGACGTCATCGGCCTTCACACTGTCCGACGAAACTTTGTGATCTCGTTATTTTATTCTGTATTTCGATGACTACGGTTCCATTGACGTGCTTTTGCCAACTATGAACTTGATGAGTTTAGCTCATTATTCAAAAGCACGCAATTGCTCTAACCAGAATGCCATCATTTCGCCCTCAAGCATACTACGTGGTCGACGTTTTTAAAATAAGGAGTTGGGGAAACTCTCAAGTTTCGCAGGGAATGGTTTCTACAGTTTTAAAACTCTAAGTGAAGGTGTTTCTCTTACAAAAGAAATTTAAGGCATACGTGCCGTTGACAATGGTGGATTTTCATAAACAGTACTACCTTTCGTAACAGTCGTACTTGTTCCGTACTCACTGGATTAGTTAGTTGCTTTTCGTGTAAGGAAGTCTAGCTTGAAAGAAGCGGTTAGCTTACGTAATCTACTTCGTGTTTCTGCGTAGCTGTGCAAGACCTGAACATTCCAATTCAGAATCCGGCCAAGGTATGGCACGTACTCAGTTCACATGCTTTAGCTTCCTTAATTGTTTGTTATAACTCACTAGGAAGATGATCTTTTCAACAGATGAAATTCGTTTTTGTAAGTGCAGAACACCGGGCTTTAATTGGTTCAACAGAGATGCAACTTGAATAATTTCTTTAAACCTAGCACGTTAGTTGGACCCCAACACCTGCGTTCATCGCCAACTAATTTGTTGGTGTTTTTAGTTCGGCAGGAAGTCTGCGAGTAGTACATTGAAAGATAATCATTTTCATAGGTATTGACAGTTTCAACTCGCCTGTGTTATGTGCATCAAGGGGATAAATTTCACTTTTTGCTTAATAAAGGACAATTCATTTGAAATTCATTGGCGCCAGTCGACACGGAAAGGACCGAAGAATATTTCAGACCTAGCCGAACTACTTGGCGTTTGACAGTTACTGATTATATAAACTTATCTTCAGGAATAAGTTCTACTTAGACTATAACCACCCTATATGTTATAACTGATAAGCCAGATCGATCGGGGCTTCCTACATTAGAGGTAGGGGACGGCGTTTCAGGTCACATCCATATAGGTCGCAGGTGACATTATCGAGTGGACAGTTAGTTCTAAGATAGAGTGATCCATTTGGATCTTTTAATCATAACCCGCAAAGTATTCGTAGCTTTTGAATCCTCCACCGACCTCAAACGTAGTGTGCGACGTCAATTCAGCTTCATCCTGGTAAAACTGTCCAACAACAAAAACACTCACTTTGGAACATATTAGGAGATCGCATTTGATAGTGAAAAAAAGGAACGAACGCATTTTGTCGTGCGTCGCTAACAGCCCTGGAAGACCGAGCATACAGAAAGATGAAGAGAGGGAATGAAGAAGAGATAGGAAGATGACATACTGCGAGAGAACAAAACAAACTCTCTTGATCAGCATTAAAGAACACAAATTAACGGCTCAACGGAAGGTCCGTTGGAAGCCAAAATCATCTACATAGTACAATCAGTTGGGACTATCAGCCGTGGTTACATTGATCAATCAGGTAACGAGGCTCACAGTCCTAAATCTGAGATGCTTTTGTAGTAAATTCAGATCTTCCAAGAAATCTTCATTACTAAAACAGATTTCTTTCGAAGCGCATAAAGTCTTGTTAAGCCAACCTGTGGTATGTAACAACCGGATTGGAAGCAGCGTCGTCATAAAAACCTGTAAACGGTTCAACGTCAAATGCGGGAGTTGCCAGTCAAACATGGTAATAGTTGAAGAGCAGAGAAACTTACTTACTTAATTAATTAATTAATTACCCGCTCGCTTGGTTACTTACCTACAGGTAGTGAGATTTCCAGATGTTTAGGAATACTAAAGTTTTTCTAACAGTCTTTTAGTTTGAAGCACACACGATCCCAAGAAAAACGATCTAAACATGTTTTGTGGTCACCGACGATTAACAGTGCCTAGACGAGATGGATAAACTTGAACACTAGAATTCACTGCATTTCAACCGTTTGATTAAACGAATGCGTTTTTGAAAGCGTAGTCTCTTTCGTCTCAAGCAAGTGATATTCGTAAGATTACACACAGTGTTAACCAAACACCAGAATAGGTTATTACAATTGGTTCGTATGCGCATATAGAATGTTGACTAGTCTAGATATATACCGCTTATAGGAAGCCGACAATCAAATGTGTGTGGCACATGTGTGCAAAAAACTGTTTAGCGTCAATGCGTTTAGAAGAATTACACTTTAAAGGGTAATTGCGCGTTTGCAAGTGCACTAGCATCAGAGGATCCCGACTGCTAGCAAGTGTTCATCTGTAATTCAAATATGACTGGTTTTAATTCAGGCCCAAAAGCAGGCCTGTTTGCCAGAGGAGACATATTAGGAACATTCGCTAAATAAGCTTTGAGGTACCTGACTGCCGACGTAGCGATAATCAATTTTTTAATTCGCTTCTACTAAACATTCAAATCAGCGTTTTAACAAAGGCCCAACTGCGTTTGGTTTCTAGTTTCCTCTCAATGCTTCGGTACACACTGCCACACGAATAGGAACTACCAACTACATATAACAAGCGAAGAGCGGAAGACCGTCGAACGATAGTAGGCTATACTCATTATCATCACCATAGACAGCAATACATCAGTGGTTCACACTGATGCTTGACTGACACACGACCATGAAGAACAAAGAAAAAGAAACTTATATAGGCAGAAAGAAGAAAAGGTCAGAACCTGCAACACGGTCACGTCTTACCCTGAGTGGCCAGGTTTCGCTGCGCGAAGTAATACTGCCTCACTGTTGTTTGATATACCGCACCCTTAGCCTTAGGGAAAATACTTCTCTGTCGCCATAGGTGTCTTAGATTAGCGAACACCGCCCAAGCCTTAGAAATACGCGCTTGCTATTTCGTTCCCTACACCTCCGCCGCCGTCGCTGATGTAGCTTCAGGTATACAAACCGGTCAACATCTCCATAACTTCATTACTTAACATACTACGTGATCACAACAATCTTGCAGAAGCACTTTGCATTTGGAGGCTGCAAGTGCATTCGAAGTATTAGCAGAACGCGAAATAGCGTCCAATTGTTGTTGTGGCTGCTGAAAGTGTCAAACAGCAAACCTTATCGTCAGCATAATCAAGATCAGTCAGTTTCACCAGGTAGAAGGTCCACGCCGGCACTCATTTGAGTCGCAGACAGTCTCCATTATTTCGTCTATGACAAGTTGAACAAAAATGGCGAAAGGGACAACTGACGTACGCCGCTCCTGGTGCTGAAACTGTCAGACAGTTCACCGTAAACCCTAACCTGAGCTGAGGTATTGGAATAAAGCGCCCGACAGGTCACATACTTTCGTCGTACACATCTACGTCTAAGCGACTCTAGAAGTGTAGATCGGTCCACGTATCATCTTATAGTCCGAGGAATATGGCGATTGTTGCGTCGGTACACATGACGTTGCTCCAAAAATTTGACGAGAGTAAAAATTGATCACCAACCCCGCCCAGGGCGAAACTTACCGTTCTTCACATGTTTAATTCCCAACTGCAGTGAGTCGACGAAGTATAATTGATGCTGAACCTGAAATGACTGGTCAAACTAATCCCTCTATGGTTTCGCAAGAACTCCGAGCCCTTCTTAATAATGAACTATATCGAGAGAGCCCAGCATGGAGGATGGTCTCCGTCGTCCACACAATTTGAAACAGCTGAGTCAATGCTCTACTAACGCTCTCCACCTTCTTGAAAAGTGCCGCACGAGATCATCTGGCCAGCAGCTCTATTACGATTGAGAGCCGAAAGCAATTGCGAACCTCAGATTCGGGGGTTTTGTTATAAGCAGGTGATAGTACAACAAGGTCTGTCGGGGGCGAATGAAGCAGCAGCAACTGAATTTTGGCCCTCAAAGCTGTCTCTGGCCAACCGCTCTGTAACTTCAGGATTTCCAGATTACAGATCTGACGATGGTACCCATCTACCTTCGCTGATAGCCTTTCACTGCACGATCGCCTGGGACAGTGAGCGCGGATTTCCAGCTTAACACAGTTTTACCACTTGTTCCCTAGAGCGCGCAATGCGGTTTCCTTTCTTAACTTTTTCCACTAACCAAGCCTCCCACGATCAGCCTTTTAGACTACGTTTCCAGTTTCCTCTCACGGAATAGTCTCTTTTCTGACTTGCTTGCTCGTGAAGTACAGAAGAAAACCTTTCCCGTACATGTGCGCCTCCCAACAACTCCAGTACTAGTCTTGCTCTGAAATCAAGTGTTTGTTTTACCCATGTACCCCTGTGCTGCAAGCTACATGTACCTTGTCTTTCTAAAGGCTTGTGAGATTTTGAGTCAGCAGCTATCAAAATCCTTCGGATCTGGCGAAAGTACCACTGAAGCAGCTTTACTTAAGCGTGCGTTTGTAATTATGTCTTACCGAATGGCTAAAGCATTTCTTCAACAGCTCAATCGTGCGTGTATCGCGTGGGCACATTCCCCAGCAAATGTAAAAGCTCCTAACGACATAAACGGCATGTGTCGAATCAAGTACGTGCTTCGAATAAGACGACTCGTCTGAATGACTCCCGTCGCACCTAAACTAACGCTTGTGGTCGACTCTGAGACCCATGTCCTGAATACGTAGAGCAGCGGCGCCAAGCTATACATTGACGTGACGATGCTCTGAAACAGTAGCGGCTTAAAAAATAGTATTATGCTCAACGCACAGCTTGCACAAGCGCCCACCAGTTATCTGATCGATGTGATGCCTATCCTCTACTCTACCTAAACGAGATTCGTCTTCCTCAAGACGACGACCTGCGCATTCATAGCTTCGGCAGATAACGACTATTTCGCACCACGTGTCGATCGAACAGAAGTGTCCTAGATCACGAGTAAAATGCGTGCTTGTACGCAACTCGATTCTCACTACAGCAGCTAGGAGGCAACAGTAACTACAATCAATAATTTCTTGAAATCTGTGCGTCTAGAGCGCGGTTTAACCAGACCTGCCAGCGGTACGCAACACAGTCTACTGTTACACAGCGAATCCAATCTACTAATGCGGCTTGCGGCCGTCGTGCTTGGAAGCATACTTTCTCCACGTCTCATCTGACCTCTGATAACAGGGGCTGGCATGTGTTCGCCCGAAGTGGTATAACCAGTATCCGGTAGCAATCATGGGGTGCTGTTAGTTTCATACGTGACTACTGTCATGGATTCTAGTCTCCGAGATAACAGCAGACATCAACATGCAACGAGTCTAGCGTTCGTGCGAGAGCCGCTTGCTGACCTATTGTTAATAGCGTGCGAACGT
Source organism: Paragonimus kellicotti (assembly GCA_014220965.1). Lineage (NCBI taxonomy): Eukaryota > Metazoa > Platyhelminthes > Trematoda > Plagiorchiida > Troglotrematidae > Paragonimus > Paragonimus kellicotti. The sequence continues at coordinate 397,575 of LOND01000007.1, forward strand.
TGAAGGCACCTATATTAATTCGCCGTTCGAGATCTAAGCAAGGGATGAGGAGGCCTGAAGCGGAAGTGGCGAAGAGACAGAACTTACCGGCTCAGTGTTTACTACAGTCAGCTACATCTGTTGTGAGACCTGTAGAGTAATTATCAGAAATGGAGTTCGGGGGGCCTGAGAGCTAATCTGATAGGACAGTGGGGGAGGGTCAGCAATAGCATGATTTCGCCTATCCACCCTGCTGTATGCAGCAGATAGGGGCAACCGGC
>LOND01000007.1:397934-415757 GCA_014220965.1 Paragonimus kellicotti
CAGAGAGGGGAGGAAGGGACCTAACTACTAAAAATAGCTACGTCTATATTCAAACATACAACATCAAGGCGCCTACACCTTGCAAACAAACAACCGAGCTGTAAGTGAAAGTAAGGCGTCATCAGCAAGACAGCTTCCTTACGGCTTTCACTGCCCCGCATCATTAAGTGCACTCACTTCACAGACAACTCGGCCAAACAACGACAACATTCACGCCACTGAGCTCGATTAGCCGCCATCTCACCTAACGTCTCAAGCCACCGACTCTGTGAGTCGCGAGGGCCCCAGCCCGGGAGACGAACCCGACCTACAGTGACCAACCCCTTCGTGAACGATTTCATTTGTCTACGCCAGGTCATCATCTGTCCACCTCGCACCTTGCGCCAGTCGGCCGCAGCGTCGGCAAAGTATGCTAAGTACGACAAACGACTAGCTGGCATCCTTAATACATGACCTAACCATCTAAGTCTGTGCAAATGTAGCGACTGAACAAGAGAACTTGTTTGACAATCAGTGCCAAACACCCGCTTCCTAACCTCCTCGTTGCTTACTCGCTGGTGCCACCCGATACGAGCGATTGAACGCAGACATCGGTGGTCAAATACCTGGAGACGGTTCACGTCCTCTACCCTGAGTGGCCAGGTTTCGCTGCCGTAAAGTAATACGGCCCTCACTGTTGTTTGATATACACGACCCTTAAGCTTTAGGGAAATACCTCTCTGTCGCCATAGGTGTCTTAGATTAGCGAACACCGCCCTAGCCTTGGAAATACGCGCTTCTATTTCATTCCCTACACCTCCGCCGCCGTCGCTGATGCAGCTTCCCAGGTATACAAACCGGTCAACAATCTCCATGACTTCATTATCTAACATTAAATCTACGTGATCACAACAATCTTGCAGAAGCACTTTGCATTTTGAGGCTGCAAAGCGCATTCCGAAGTACTTAGCAGAACGCGAAATAGCGTCCAGTGTTGTTTGTGCCGCTTGAAAGTTGTCAAACAGCAATACCTTATCGTCAGCATAATCAAGATCAGTCAGTCTTTCACCAGGTAGGAGGTCCACGCCGGCATCATTTGAGTGCCGCAGACAGTCCTCCATTATTTCGTCTATGACGAAATTGAACAAAAATGGCGAAAGGGGACAGCCTTGACGTACGCCGCTCCTGGTGCTGAAACTGTCAGACAGTTCACCGTAAACCCTAACCTGAGCTGAGGTATGGGAATAAAGCGCCGACAGTATGTTCACATACTTAGTCGGTACACCCCTACGTCTAAGCGACTCTAAAAGTGTAGATCGGTCCACTGAATCAAACGCACCTTTATAGTCGAGGAATATGGCGATTGTTGGCCGGCGGTACACATGACGCTGCTCCAGAATTTGACGAAGGGTAAAAATGTGATCTATACAACCCCGCCCAGGGCGAAACCCTGCCTGTTCTTCCCTAATGTTTACTTCCCGAACTGCAGTGAGTCGACGAAGTATAATTGATGCTAGAACCCTTGAAATGACTGGGGTCAAACTAATCCCTCTATGGTTTTCGCAAGAGCCCCGGGCTCCTTTCTTAAATATGGGAACTATTATCGAGTGACCCCAGCACGGAGGGATGGTCTCCGTCGTCCACACAAGTTGAAACAACTGAGTCAATGCCTCTACTAACGCCTCTCCACCTTCTTTGAAAAGTGCCGGCACGAGATCATCTGGGCCAGCAGCCCTATTACGATTGAGAGCCGAAAGGCAATTGCGAACCTCAGTCTCAGTCGGTTTATACTGCGAGACGGCCGATGCAGTATGGATTTATTGTTGTTGTGAATATTCACACTTAACTAGAATACAAAATAATACATAATCAACCGGTTGATCAATATGCGCAATAGACTGTTCTCGATAATTTGCATCAGGCTTCTAGAATTACGTTAGCGTTTTACATAATATATATAATAACAGTAATATGTATATATAGAATATTAATAAAACAAGTCACATGGATCAGCAAATGTCTCACAGGGTGGGGCATATTAAATTCTAATGGAGGGAGGTGTTGGTTTGTGGGGGGGGGCGGCGAGTGATACATGGACCAGCCACAACTGACAGCATTTTCGAGTAATTTTGAAATGGATGACCATAGAATGTGAATGGTTTGTACCTACGGTTTTTTGTGTACACAAGTTTTGCACTGATAATGTTCAATTTCGGTCCAGCGGAGAGTTATATAAGGCAAAAAGATGGAGTAGCAATGGGTTTACCTCTAGGTCCGCTACTCGCAGATATAATTATAAACCAAACTGGAAACCACTAAGCCCAATCACATCGCAACTAAATTCAAGTTCTACAAGCGACCATGTAGGTGACATATTTTTTATCTCGATTCCAAACGACGGTGAGCCCTCAGGTCATATTGGCCGAGTTCGATAAAGCGCACATCATCGCATTAGAGCAACATGGTAGGCTGTCATTTATAGACGCTGCGTTGCTTGGTTGAGTGAATAGAACAGTTCAAAGATTAGTTCATAGAAAAAGACGTGGACGGGTCAATACACACACTTTCACAGTTTTGTCCCGTTGAAGTACAAAAAAATTTGATACGTTGTCTCTTGAACAGAGCGCGAAAGATCTGTACGTCGGCTACTCTCCAGCAGGAAGTATATTTGAGAAACGTTAATTGAAAATGGGTACCCCAGGAGATTCGTAGATAAAATTTGCATTCCAGTACCAAATTTTAACCCATCCAGACAGACGAGAATCCTTTTTATTTGCCTATCACTCCATGACGAGGTAAGCAGCAAAATAATTGGCTGTAAACTTTCAAACGCGATCGAGGTGAGCTACCCTGCAACAAAACTTATTTTATTACTCGACACCTGCTCGGTACTGGGATCACGCTTTAAGGATTGTTTGCCGAATTTCTCTCCACCTTTTCGCATTCACTCTCCCACCTGTTGTTGTCAATGCGGTTGTGTTGGGAGAATCACAAAGAGGTCTTTGGAGCGGATTCCTGAACACCTCCAAGAGTGGCCTTATACTAGTTCGATCAAGCTCATTTCTGATGCAATCGGGTCCCACTTGGTTGACACTGGCAGTCGAATTAAACCAGCTTAAGCGTTTCGAATCACCTACAACGTCCGTCAAGCCCACTCCAAATCGGTCAGAATGCGACTGTTATTAACAGCTGAGACCATCGCCATCAGACCCTATGATCCATGCCTATCTGCGCAGAAGATCTTTGTACAAACCATTCACCTTCTGTGGCCATCCATCCCAAAATCACTGAAAACCCGGCCGAACGTGAACCAAGTGACGCTGTCAGTTGTGGCTGGTCCATGCAATACTCCCCCCACATACCAACATTTCCCTCCATTAGAATTCAATATGCCCTACCCTGTGAGACATTTGTTGATCCATGTGAACTGTTTTATTAATCCATATACAAAACGCTAACGTAATTGTAGGCGCTTGATTAGACTTACCGGAAAGAGCTGTTTGCAAAGTTTACTTCTTCGGAACAAAAAGCGATTTACCTGATTACGGAAATATGTGGCAACGTCATTTTGACCACCTTATGATGAGTGATTTAACTGGTGTAAACGAGGTCCGAACAATTACGTTCAATACGTGAGCAAACGTCATATCGGACGTGCTCCATGATTTGGCGGGATTGGTCCTTATGCTAAAGAGAAATCTTTGTTATCTGACTACTGTTAATTAGAAAGTAGTGTAGAAACAATGATCGCTTAGCGAATGGGCGACACGCTGCGGTGTTAGCATTTCCTTTGCTCTCACCAGCCGCAAACGCAAAACATACTGGTTATACACATTCGGAACTTACGGGCAGTCATCGATCAGTCACGCCCATAAATAAACTATTATATGGTCGGGAATATAACAACTCGACCGGTTGTCTCAGTCAATTTGCGTACACAACATCGGCTGATAAGTTAGGACAAGCATCGTTTTGCGAAAAGCCATTATCTTTGATTTTCGGCTGCACAACAGTATCTTAAACGAGATTAATGGGACAGCATGATGACCTGTTATCATGAGGTGTTAAGCAGTCGGTCAACTCGGATTCGGAACAGCTGGCCCACTAAAGTAGGTTGGTGCGTCATCAATTTTTTCTGCCATTCTAAGACTTGTTGGGCAGTTCGCTGTGATGGTTGTTGATTTGTTCTGCCTGCATAAACGTCACTGTAACTGCAAGTAAACTAGTACACAACGTGTGAAATAGAAGAATTTGACAAACTGCGTCCACGAGTGTGGAAAACTGGTCGTCTAGTAGTTTGAACGAAGTACTGCTGCTTAGCCACACACGTTCGAGCTAGGGCACACTTTAGTTTGTGTGTGATATCATTGGCTAGGAAGTTACCTACGAATGGCAAAACGAAGAACATATCTTTTTTAAGTCATCAGTATGGGTTTGGTGCTACAATCTACTTTATCATTTGCCTCAGGGAATTTCTCGGGGTATCCGTTTGCTAACACAGCTTTTCTCAGCATCTCTTGGTCCAACTTCAATTTTTGAGGGGTACATGTAGACCTGGATAAGTGGAACAGTGTTTTGACTAAACCATGTTTTTATGCAGTTGGAGGAAAGCTGGAAAAGTGAAGTTATCGATCATCCCATTTTGTTTTGCAGTGAACGGAATGCTGTAGCGTCCCATTCTTAAGTCTAATAATAAATACATCAAAAAGGTAAACTGTTGTTCAATTTAACTTCGTGAGATAAAGATAGGTTGAGGATGAATATTATTAAGAAAGTTGAAAAACAAATCAAAATGAGTAACATCAGTAAAAATCAAAATATTATCAGCATACTGGTTGTACAACAATGATTTAGCTACATAATCTGAGACTTGGTGCAGAATCATTTCTAAGGTGTCCGCTAGTGTTGGGTTCAACGGACTATCTATAGCATCTCCGTCTATCCTTTTGTACGCGAGTCACTCCGAATGTGAACGAATGATTTCTGTGCATACTAGGAGAAGATTCTTGAAGTTTTCGAGTGAAATACCTATATCACGATTCTGATTGGGGATAAAATCATATATAAAAATCAGCTGGCCCACGAAGGGAGAAATTCGTAAAAAAAAGAATCTACATCCATAAAGGGCATTATTTGAGTACTCACCGAAATGTGTTCTGAGGTTTCCGCTAATTCACAACAGTATTTCAGGCAGTGTATGGCCTAGACAATCTGCATGTTTTACGTTTGCGACTGATGAGAGTAAATGAAATGTTAACATATCGCAATATATGTCTTCCTTTCTGCTCTGATGAAGTGGTTAAAGGGAACTCAGTGTTTCATGTAATTAATTATTCTGTTCATCATGACGCTCATCGTTTTATTAGGGATGAAAACGATGACGGTGGTTATTTACACCCGTCTAAGCCATCATGCTTACTGAATGTTTAGCTTGCAAAGGTTCAATTTAAGTTTGTCACCCTATTTAAACTTATTTATTTTGTAACAATACACTACTGCAATTAATTCCTTCTAATCCATCACCTTAGTTGTATAGTCTAGTCACCTCTTTACTCGTTAGCGTACGTTTTACTAATCTTTTTCGTTCTCTATTTACACATATGTCGTGTAGGTACACAATTGGTGCGTCTCAATCATCAATTCATCTCTAAAAAGGTTTCGTGCTTTTTGTAGGATTATATTAGGTGACTGAAGATCAGCCGAAAATGTTTATTGGCGCCATCCAAATCGATCAGTTTTCGGATGTCCTCATAAAGTTATTCATGGGAAGATTGAAGCCGACATGGTTGTGAGTAAACCATTCGCATCAAACACTCACAAGGCCACACCAGAGACTACGACTGGATGCACCAATGTAGTGAGGACCTGCGATCGCATTATGCTACTCACACAACTACTCAGTAGTCAGGCTGAAATATGTATTTGGATAATGAAGTCACGGGAGAGAAATACAAGAAACATTGAAGCGCATTTTGGCATGAAATGGTTTTCCTTCCATATATGAACTGGGCATTAGCAACCGTAGCAACCGTGACGTTCTTGAATCAACATTATATGCAAATGATTATGTTTATCTGTGGTTTTTCTAGGCGACTAGCCCTAAATAAAGATAAAAACACAACTAGTTAGTTCAGAATGCAGTCGTTGAATGGCTCACTATAGGCAATCCCGATCTAGGCGGAGCAGGAGCACCAAGAAGACGAACGCGCGCACCAAAAAGTGTATTGTTAAGTCGACTCAATTCAAACAAGTTTCATTCTGCACAAGAACAACTGGTGTAGACTGTGTATAAAAAAAGCGAAATATGAAATGTACAATACCCTAGATGTTATGGCGTATACGCAATGTGTTGATTTTCCCAATAAACGATCCATTGGACCATCCACATTCTTGGCTTACAACACTAAGAGTGTAAGGCCCAGTCGACCTAGCTGTGACTCATCCTGAAACTGTCTAAAACTTTGGTTTTCACACATACACCCAAACGGATCTTTACCTTGTCCCTTTCATTCAAGAAATCCGCTGTCGATGAACTCTGTGTTATGTTTGCCGCCTAACAGAGTGGTGATATAATAATAAAACAATTTCTTTTAAGAAGAGCATAAGGCAGATGCAGAGTAGCCAATTTATCGTAAGGCCGTATGCACTGTTTGAACAAGAGACGTATGAACGTTTATTTCCGGCAGTCGGTAAGACGGCCAATTCAAATAACTATCGACTGATCAATAGACACGAATACAGCACTTGTGAAACAATCGATGACACAACACGCAGAGGTAACGCTATGCAACTACAATGAACAAGCAATGAATGGGTGAAACTAATTACTTGGCACGTAGTCAGGCAGATAGTTTGCTTTAAAAAGCACAATTGGTAAAACAACTGAACTTTGGCTGGATTCAGACAAGTGACAAGGGCCATGTGCATTCTGCTCGTAGTTGTAGTGGCCTCATGAAACAAATGGTAGAAATGAACTGTTAAATCGCCCCGCACGGGTAAGCAGAACACGGTTGGTAAGCCACCAAGTACAGAATGTATTGATTGGTTCGATGGTACAGGTATATAAGAGATGAATAACCAAAAGCAAACGATCAATAACCAACTGACGAATCGGTAAGCATTTGTACACGTGATTGGTTAGTTTGTTGCGTGACTTATCTGGCATAATTTAGGACGTCATTGCGTGGGCGTGTAAGCACATGACTGTCTGTCCGATTCTGATCCAACACCCTCCTCTGTTAAGATGAACACTATTCGTACGACCTTTTAGAAGGGTCCACGTTGAGGCGTTTTATTGGAGCCCGAGTTCGTCGTGAATGGCGTGTTTCAATGATGGGGTTTTCTCGTGCCGAGTTTCCTTCCGTGTTACTCTCAGTCATGTTTGTTGGCAGTTCAAACGTATCTAGCAGGATATCTAGAGGTAATTCATGTATGTCTTCCGGTCTATCGCAGATACTGGGGTCACGTCGACGGATGTGGTTTATGTGGTGAGTCTCTTTCTTGCCGTGGACAATGAGTTCATATAACACATGACCTCGACGCTGAGTCACAGTTCCCGGTACCCAGGTACATCCATGGCCATGAAATTTTAGAACAAATACTGGGTCACCTGGGTGGAATTCTCGAGCCTTGGCTCCATGATGTCGGTTAAATTGCTCCTCCATCTTGATGTTGCGTTGCCCCGCCCGCTTGACGGGAAGCATGGCATCGAGTGCTGTTCTAATTCGCCGCCCAAGAAAAGCCTCAGCTGGTGAAACTCCATTTGGTACAGCTGCATTTGGTGTAGAACGGTAGGTACGCAAGAAGGTGTCTAAAATTTCACACGTTCTTCCTTCCCCTCCAGTTTGTGGAGAGCTCTTTTGAATGTATCAACGAAACGTTCTGCTTGTCCGTTAGATTGAGGATGATATGGAGGACTGCGAACATGGTCTATAGCGAATGATTTACAAAACTGCGAAAACTGTGTTGAAGTGAACTGTGTACCATTGTCGGTCACAAGCGTTTCTGGGAAGCCAAATTGAGCAAATATGCGACTTAAACATGCAGTAGTGGTAGTCGTGGAAACTGTGCGTAGTGGAACGATCTCCGGCCACTTAGAAAAGGCATCTACGAGGATGAGAAAGTATTGGCCGTTGAGTGGACCAGCAAAGTCGGCATGAACTCTTTTCCAGGGACCATCTGGTAGGGGCCAAGAGTGCAACTCAACTTTTACGGGTACTTTTGCAGCACGTGCACACTGTTCACATGATTTGACCGTGCTCTCAATGTCGTGGTCGATCCCTGGCCAATATGCGTAACTACGTGCCAAAGCTTTCATACGTGTTATGCCGGGGTGAGCACAATGTAGCATTTGTATAACACGTTTTCTCAGAATTTGTGGTATCACTATACGATCCGCTAACATCAAACATCCGTCCACAATCGTTAGAAGTATGGTTTGTAAACTGCGCATAACTCTTTGGGCCAGCCCGTGCGTAAATAATACGTTATTGCTTGCAAGACCGGGTCTGATTGAGTGGCACGTCGAATCACAGTAGAAGTGACAGGCAAATTCCTGATAGACTCTTTAAACACGTATTTTACATCAGCGTCAACCTCCACAGAGGAAATGATCACGTCCTCACTTGGTTGGTTAGTGGACTTATGTGCAATCAGCCTGGAAAGGGCATCCGCATGACCAAACCGCTCTGTCTGGATATATTTGAGCACAAAATCGTAACCGATTAGTAAGGTAGCCCAACGTTGAAGTCGGTTAGCCGTGTGAACAGGTATGCCTTTTGGTGGAGCAAGTATGGATAACAGAGGGCTTATGATCCGTGCGACACCTTATGGAATTTTTAACGGCGAAAATTAGAGCCAAACCTTTCTCTATCTGACTATAATTTTTCTCGGCGGGCAACAGTGTTCGCGAAGCATGGCTGATTGCCTTTTGGTGACCATCAGGGAATTGATGTAAAATCACAGCCCCAATGCCATAGTCAGAAGCGTCAGCAGCCACAATAATGGGAAGATTAGGATCATAATGTGTCAATAATAGGTCAGAAGACAAGATTCGCTTGAGGCCATCAAACGCAGATTGACACTTGGCGAGACCAAACCCATTTGGTGTCCTTGCGTAACAGATTGTTTAAAGGTGCTCTTAGTTGATGCATGTTAGGCACAAAACTGTTATAGTAGTTCACGAGACCCAAGAATGACTGTAACTGTACTCGATTAGTTGGAGAAGGGAGGTCTTTAATCGCGGAAATTTTAGCGGGGTCTGGACGACGACCACTGCAATCGACGATGAATCCCAGATATTTGATTTGAGGCAAGAAAAACTCATTTTTGTTCCCGTAAGGTGAATCCATATTCACGTATGCGCTCAAAGACTTGTTGCAAATGTGTTTTGTGCTCATCTGGTGAGGGGCTTACAACAATGATGTCGTCCATATAAGAAACAGCGAACGAGAGACCACTAAGCATAGTATCCATAATTTGCTGGAATATCGCTGGTGCACATTTAATACCGAATGGAAGTCTGTTGTAGCGGTACAGTCCTCGATGTGTATTTATTGTTAGTAGATCTTTACAACTATCTTCCACCTCAACTTGGAGGTATGCATCCGAGAAATCGATTTTAGAGAATATTTTACCACCATTGAGTCGAGTAAATAGGTCTTCTGGCACAGGAAGTGGATACTGATGTGTCTGCAAAACCTTGTTCAGACCCGTTGAGAAATCACCACAAAGTCGAATGGAGCCGTTGGCTTTTTTACTGTTACAACGGGAGCGGCCCAAGAGGAATAGTTCACCTTCGCCAACACTCCTGTGTTTCTAGACGGTCTAATTCAGCCTCCAACGCTGTTGTTGCTGAGTATGGCACAGGACGTTTGGGACAAAACACTGGCTTGCTTCCTGGTTCGATGAACAGCTGAGCTTTAACTTTTGTACATCTGCCTAACTTGTTTGTAAAAACATCGGGAAACTTATCTGGTAACTGTTGCACAAAATCACTATACAGTTTACTGGAGACTGCAGCCACGTCACAAAATGTGGACAAATTAATAGTTTCAAGTTGAACATCACCCACAATTGATCGCAGCTGTCGCATTCCCATAGACTTTCCAGTCGGCCCCTTTCGAAAAGAAGCACTAGACTCGAGTTTCGCTCTCATTAGAGCTCGTCAGTAGTGCATATCCTTGCCACTGCCGGGACTAGAACTCCGGCCTTGCTTTTCGTGAGGCAACCGTGTTTACCACTGCGCCATTGACCTCACATTGAAATTAATCAAATCCTCGACTACTCACCAGTAATCCAGATTAATAGTGTTATGACGTCACAAACGGAATTAAACGGTACGTTCCACAGATCAAGTTTTTCTATCCAGTCTATACCCAAAAGATTTAGGTGATTGCTGGGAGATATGTAGCAAATGCCAGAGTCACATTTATCACGGAAACAGAAGGTACACGTTAACTCACCAAGAAGGGGAATCTGGTGTCCACTAGCGTTCTTGTGTGTTGGCTTGTACAGTGGTCTTCCGAGGTTAATCCATGTTAAACGAGAAATGATTGTGATATCCGATGCTGTATCTATCTGTAACGTAACCTGGTGATTTTCAATGTGAAGAGTCATATACTTCCGTCGATGAACAATATCACTTGTAGTAAACACCACGTTGGACTGGCGACGTACGCGGAAGCCTTGGTTGATTGCCTGCAGTGTGATTCCTTGTGACCCACACTATTACACTGTTGACACACGTGTCTGCGATACGGGCAAAATCGAACGAAGTGCCACTGTCCACACAGCCAACAAGCGGAAGGTGGCCGTTGCATACGAAAAGGTGCGTCACAACGAACATATGATGGACGATTGTGTCTTGTGACTCGATCAACTGATGCTATGTCAGTAGGAGAGGAGGTCGATTGCAACATTTGTGAATCATGCTTGAGATTCACTAGGCGCATATATTCCGCCGTTAAATCCTGAACTGAGAATTCTGTGCACGAATCCAGTTTTGCTAAAAGACGCGTTCGTATATCGGCATCCTCTGAAGCTGTCAACCCGGCAACAAATATCAAAGCTTTGAACTGTGAGTCCGAGATCTGTTTTAACTGGAACCGTTCACACTCTCGGTTTACTCTACCAGCATACGTTACGATATCTTCCGTAGTGTGTCGAGAAATTTTCAGGCAGTTGTATCGGATGTTAAACACAGATGTCCTTTCACCAAAAATGGAACAAAGCTTTGAAACAGTTTCTTTCAGAGTGAAGTCACGAGACTTCTGTGGAAGAATATAGTTGCAATATTGTGCATGTTCAGCTGCACCTAATTTCTGCATTAAAAGGCGTACTTTGGCGAACTCGTCCAACGCGGCTGCATCAACTAGGAAAATGTCTTCGTAGCGCTGATACCAGGACGAAAATGTCACACCATTATCTGGATCATAATTAAACTCGTGGATGCTGGTTGCCAAGGTCTCCTTCAGTTTTGGTTCCGAAAAGGCGGCTGCACGTGACGTAGTCAGGGCGGTTAGTTGTGCTGTGAGTGACTCAAAAATTTTAGCATTCGTCTGCTGCTGCTCCAAAAAGGCTTGCTGGTGATGCTGCATCATTTTCTGTTGCTGTTCAATCTGATCCTGTTGCTGCTGCATTTGCCTCTGTTGTTGCTGTAATAGTTCCAATAATGCTGTTTCGGCCATCTCCGTCGCCAACTGTTAAATCGCCCCGCACGGGTAAGCAGAACAACTTTATCAGCTCAAAAATGCGCACAATAGAAGAAGATAGAGACGATGCGCGGTAACTCCCGTTTATTCGTGTTGACGATTAAATTCAAAAGTGAAGTTGATGGTTTCAAACAAGTGTACAGATGAAGGTTAACAAAACGGTATATACAAAAACGTACAAAAATGAATTATGAAATATAACCGTGAATAGTGGACACTACAATGTGCTGTACCAACTGAGATACGAAACCACGCGATGGAGTCAGGATTATCAAATTTCGACTCAGTTGCCGTCGTCGTTTCTTAGTTCAACCTTTGGAACGCATGCGGCGTAGAAACGTGTATCACGTATTATGTTACTCACATACGTGGGAGATTTCCTTTATTGGCTGATTTCCTCTGGTTCTGATCACGCCTCACATCAAAAATATAAGATATTTTTGAAGCATTACCTTATTCACTATCAACAACATGTTTACTCAAGAATACTCTGCGTTCAACCCTTGCTTTTCCCATACATCAGAATGTTGAGCGCTTTTGACTAATGTCGTCACACCCATAGCTTCGGAAGTACACTGGAACAAGATGTTCCGAATGTGTTTTGCATTTTAAAACAATTAAGTCCGGTTGAGTGTGAACATATATACAGGCTCAGAGCGGGTTTTGATATGTTGATTGGTTATCGCACTTTTACACATGCGTATACGTTTAATTTGGAGTTGTCATTTCAGGGACGTTTCAACGGAAGATGATGAAGCGTACAGGTTTCGCACATACATGAAGTTAAGGGAAGGACAGTGGTGTGCCAAATTCCGCAGTTCTATCATTGCCTATTATCTGTGGGGATCTTTACGGTTAAAAAACAGTAGTTAATCATAAGAGACCATTTCAGCGATCTCTGCAAGTCTGAATAATTGTCACCCTTACGTCCAGAGCTGCCGGTAATAAACTCCCAGCCCACTACATACGATAAGGCATAACAGGGCTTTTTCTCCTAGAAAATATATCACGCCTTGCTTGTGGTGAATTCAAAACGTCCGCTGAAAACTGAGAGTCCGAGCATCATACAAACAGCACGTACTGAACTGCAAGGTTGAAGCATTTATCGATATAGAGAACGACAAATTTCGCTCTCACGGCTATCCGGAACTGACCCCTGTAAGATATTACCTTAAAATCGGAATATTCCTAGTGAGACGACGACCCACAGGCATATTGGAGGAATGTTGAGAAAAATTTAATTTCACCATTTACTATTAACAGGTCTCCTACAAACACCGGATGAATTGTGAATGCCTATTAGCATGAGAGGACGAAAGATAGATTAGAAGAGGTACAACGAGAAAGGAGCCTTCGACCTTCCAGCTGAACAAGTATGTTATAAAGTGTGGGCTAGGTGGGTGTCAAACAAACTACGGGTATAAACAGAAGAAATAAAGATGAGAAACGTTTTCTACGGGACGTATGAAGTACAGGCTGGAGGATCGTGAAGAGTACATGTTGGCAGCGATGGAGTAGGTTTGTGGTCCTGAAGTGCTATTAATAACTAGGAGTGGATGAGGCTATGAAAAATGACTGGGGCAAGTTGAGTAGATTAAGTGTATCCTCTAAATAAAGATAAGTAAACGATTTCCAGAAAAGTTCAGGCAACCAAAATTTGTCTACTCGGGCAATGTATCATGCCAACATCATCGAGCAGAACCGCACAAAATTAATTTTGTTTTAATGAAGGCGGAACAAAGCAAACTGTTTAAGTGTCCAGTTCGTTAGCACAAATGAGTTGCATGCTTAAAATGACTGACATATTGGAAAAGTCAAATGTAACGGGTTTCTTATGTTTTCCAGCCCGTTATTTTCCATAAAGAAAACGCAATAAATTGACATTATCCAATGTACGGAACTCGTGGATTTGGTTTCAAACTGAAGAGCAGCTGTTCGACCATGTTTAACTGGTACGCTGCTTCACAGGTTTTCAAGAATATGTCTCGATGAAAAATTACAACTGGAGCATGCAACGTCAGACAAAACTCTCTAACAGGTTCTCACAGCCTTGTATCAGAAAGTGAGAGAATTAATTCTACCAAATACTTCAACTGCTGCAACTCCTAAGTAAAGAATATGTCTCTGACATATCTTCAGTAGCGATATTTTGATCAACAGGATAAGCAAGATGATTAACCCAACAGTGAACGCGCCATAACTTGACAGAGTACTGCTCTTATAACGAAACACCGCAGTAAGCTTACTCTGTCAAAATGTCAGCCTCCACTTTCAGGTATGTCTTTCGGCTAGCCCGCTTCGAACTGGGCTTGCCTGAATGCGAATATTACGGGGCAGTGTGAATGGTGTTCAACTTGAAATTCAGAAGCCTTTTGAAATCTTTTGACCTTATCAATCTTACTGATCAAGTGTCGGAGGCCGTTTCGTTATTCTCAAGTGTAAGCTACGTACAACCTTTGCTTTATCGTGGATTCGCCCCTGAGCCCCACTTACGACCTTATCGATCCGTGCACTTCATTTTTTCGTTTTAATCATAAACATGAAGCCAATAAACACGTGAAATCAGTGTGTACTGTATTTTGTGTCTGTCGACGATCACAATCAAACTCGAACGAGCTTAAATTCCAAAGTGAGATTACTTTTGCGCCCACAGCATGTCACGCTCATCTGGCTTGTGGTGGAACTGAAGATATTATCATGTCCGTTTCTCAAGCGTTGTGGTTTGTTTCGCTGAAATCTGTTCTGTTCTTTGATAAGTAGCTTCCTAAGTGTAGCTTTTGCCAATAATCTTCTGTCTTCTGGCTGTCGATTTCCAAACCGTGTTAATTATGCTGTGCATTACAAGCGTGAGAAATATTAGGACAACAAAGTAGTCACTAGTGGCCACTTCCCATAGTTGAACCGACAGGACATCCTGGGATGGGAAATTGATCACATAGCTCCTAGGTAGATATTCCTGCCTATTACCGTCAAAGAGTTTGGCAACTTAGTTTCTTCTCAACACCAATCACACTGACTTACGAACAGTGATAACTCCAATGTTAAAAAACACCCCGTTTACTAATTGAGTCGCATACCTAGTCCGGTTAGGTTGATATATAATTCTATCCACTTAAGCAAACCATTCAGGTGATTTATACAACACACCTGAGACCTCGATTGAAAACGAGCCTAGTAGCTGCTAAACGAAGAAAATTGAAAGGAGAAAAAAGCATGGTCTTCTCAGACAGGTTTTTAAAGGATTAACAGTCGATTTTCACAGCAAGACGCAGCAGGTTTTGGCCGTACATGCTTTGGCGAACGGCGCATATCTAGAACATATTCTCACGTTGCATAAAACGTAACTACTTGGACCCTGACTCTCTGAATATGGCTTGTAAGTGATTTTGGAAGTTGTAACTGTTTCCCCACTGGTTTTTCATAATAACGTGGATTCAGTTCAATATATTCATTAATTTGCCTGCGTGTGGTCATAGTTACGAATTATTGTGAGCATATGGTAGTAAGGCACCGATATTGTTTCATGATTTAATACTGAGGACCATGGCGCAGATGAAGGTATTCGTCATCGCCTCGTGGTTTTTTACTTCACATTTGATAAGTTATCTTCTGCTTTTAGAAAGGTAACATTTAACGAAGACTACCGTCATTTGTGTTTTTCAGTTAATGAAAGTTGAACAAACGTTCAAACAACAAAAGATATTTGCTTCTGTTGATCATTTTATGGTGGATTATCAAACGGAAGGTGCGAGTATTCCAACCCGCGGTAGAATATCTTAACGCGGGTACAACGCAATGAAGCTGCCATGGCCAAACCAATTTGCGGACGGAGACGTGGAAGAGTGGCTGTCGGAATTTGAGGCAATTGCAGCGTGCAACGGATTGAAAAGCGAGGCACAACTTTTGACAGCATTGGGAACACTGCTCACCGGACGGGCAAAAGCTGTCTATGCCTTGTGTAAACAAATAAAGACCGCAACATCGTATCAAGAAACACGGGCGGCACTGATTCAAGAATTTACAAAGGAACAAGACCGACAACGGGCAATGGATCGTTTTTATGGTGCCGGATTTTGCGATACTCAAGACCCCCTCGTTCACTATCAACACTTATTACGACAATTGACGTTGGGCTTTACCGGAGGCAGATGAGAAAACGAAGGATAGATTGGTGAGGGAGCGGTTTATCCAAAGTTTGCCGCCGGAGTTGCAGGATAGCGTTAGGATGGCCGAGTCTTGTGGGGTCACGGACATCGAACGACTGGTCGGAATTGCACAGCGCCTACCCGTACGGATGCAAGTCAAGGAGCTGGAAGAGAAAGTGGAGCAGTTGACGCAGGCAATGGAAGGCTTGAAGATGAACGTGCAATCAAGAGAACGCAAGTTAGACGAGTACGTGAGCAACCTCACCGTAATCGTTGTTTTGTTTGTAATGGGGTGGGACACTGCCCGCCAGTGCCCTAACAGACGTTTTCATCCTTGTTTTTCGGTGGTAACGGGTTATCATGGGGGCGTTCCACGGGTAAAAGTCCTGATCGAGGGAGAACAAAAGAGTGCGATAGTAGATACGGGGTCTCGACATGAAGGTGGTCGCTATCAAATAGGTCCTCCACTTCTCCAGCGCCCAGACGATAGCTAGGCATTCTTTCTCCGTGGTGGAATACTTTCTCTCTGCTTCCGTCAGTACTCGGCTGGCATACTCAATTGTCCCCGACGGTTGTGAAAGAACTGCTCCGATTCCGATATCACTTGCATCAACTGACACCGTGAATGGCTCATTCGGTTTGGGGATCGTCAAGCACCGTCGAATGCCGGTAGCTTCCTGTTTGAGTTCGTTGAACGCCACCTCCAAGTCCTCATTCCACACAAATTTTCTGTCCTTCCTCAGCAGCTGGAACAGTGGATATGCTTTCTGGGAGAACCCTGGCGTAAATTTCGAATCGTAACCGACCATTCCCAGGAAACATCTCAGTTGCCGCTTCGACTTTGGTGTTGGGAAGTTCTTGATGGCTGTCAACTTCTCTGGCAGTGGTTGGATTTTCCCATTACCAACCGTGTGTCCCAAGCAAACGATTGAACTGCGGCCTATTTGGCACTTCTTACTACTCAGTTTTAGGCCGGCTGCCTCGATTCGTTGCAACACTGCTCGCAGTCTGTCTACGTGTTCCGATACTGTCTTGGAGAATACAACGATGTCGTCTCCGTATACGGTTACTCCCTCCTGATCCTCCAGAATGCGAAGTAAGAGGCGTCTGAAGGTAGCTGGAGCATTGCACAGACCAAACGGCATCCTGAGGAACTCGTACTGCTGTCCGTTCACACAAAAGGCGGTCTTCGCTCTGTCCTTCCGTGCCATTGGTAGTTGCCAGTAACCGGAACGCAGGTCTATGAGGGACAGTACTCTAGCTTCGTGCAGGTGCGCAAAGATCTCCATCTGAGGCATCGGGAACGCGTCTTTGATCGTCACTCGGTTCAGCTCTCTGAAATCGACGCAAAATCGGTAGGTACCATCCGCCTTCCTAGTCAACACGACCGGTGACGAAAATGGGCTGCTTGTCCTTTGAATTATTCCTTTCTCCAACATCTCCTTAACTGCTTTTCCACTTCCGGAATCAGCTTGAACGGTATTCTACGGTACACCGGTCTGCATTCTCCACCCGGCTGTAGGTCTATCGAGTGTTCCATCCATGTACAAAATCCGTATTGATCATCCGCGTTAGTAAACAAGTCAGCAAACTCATTAACACATTGCTTGATGGCTGGGATCGGACACTCTGGCAGAGATTTCACCGAGACGCTGCCCATTCGGCACTGCTCCTTGGTCTCTTTCGCGATGGAACTTTACGACATCGCCATCAACACGCAACTCGTTCCTCTCCAGGTCTACGTTTGCTTTCAGTCGACGTAGCAAATCGGCGCCTATTATCGTTTCTTTCACATTGTCAATCACTAACGTTGCGTGGCGCAGCCTGATACCACCTATCTGGATTTCAACGTTCTGAGTCCCCAGTGCCTTTAACGCCGTCCCTCCGACGTAACTACATGCCAGTTACCGGACCTAACGGGCAATCCTCGTACTCTGCCTGTAATCGACGCCCCCGCCCCCGTATCTACTATCGCACTCTTTTGTTCA
>LOND01000007.1:416272-427790 GCA_014220965.1 Paragonimus kellicotti
ACCCCGGTTTCCGTTCACACGTCGTGTGCACTTCTGCCGGTTTGTGTGTGATCGGCGCCTTCTATCGGGGGGGTTTTCCGCCTGCCATTCCTCGTCCGTTAGTCCGATCTCATTGAGCGATGACTCATCCGGTCGCCCATGCTGCCCCCAATTCACTTTCTGTGGACTTCTGGACGTACCTCCCCGCGTTAAGATATTCTACCGCGGGTTGGAATACTCGCACCCCCGTTTCATAATCCACCACACTCGCCCCACCTTTAGGGAATTCGCCGCGATTGTGCCAGGGTGCCAAGTCTACAGCATTGATTCACCGCCCACGAGGACGGTGGTTAATCTGGAAGCTCGTATTTCTGCAGTTCGTGATGGTGAAATGGTCCGTTCCACCGTCTTCTAAATTTTCCTGCGCCGGGGCCGGATGTTTCTGGTCGACCGTAGTCTCTTACTTTCACCTGGTCTCCGATCCTGAACGGGCGCCATTTATGTGTTGTGCCTCACGTCGTATGCTTGCTTATTTCGGCGTTGTCTTTCTGTTGTCCGTTCAAGCGCACGGTGTTCCAGGTGTTGTCGTTCTTGCGGCACTAATTGCCCCTCTGTCTCTGGACACGCAGACATCCAAGAGAATTCTCGGTTCCCTCCCGTATGTCAGTTCAAATGGCGAACTCTCGGTTGTTGCATGCTTCGTCGTGCGATATCCAAACAAAACATCCGGCAGTCCCTCTTCCCAGTTATTACCTCTACTATTCAGCCATTCCTTCATTGTACGATTGAACCGCTCCGTCAACCCGTTCTTTTGTGGATGGTACGGCAATGTTCTCAGGCGCTGTATCCTCCAATTATTCAACATCTCTTGAAATTGCCACTGGAAATTTTGAATCGTAAACGCGAGCGCGCGTGTAGCATGGCGACCAGCGAGTTGGACAATATAGTGTTTTATTGGACATCTTTTCGCTACAATTTTACCATGCCGAGCCACGATACAATTTCAAACGAACAATGGCAACGATTAGATATTTCATGCGGGATACGGGCTATTCAGAAAAGGAATTTCTCATGTAAAACGAAGCCAGTTTCATGCAACAATGCCCGTAAAATGTATTTACTGAATAATTTGTCATCAGGTTCCAAAAACGTACAGAACCAAATAGACCATCTGGTATGTCGTGTCACGTCTGCAGGTTTTGATTGAACGTTTGGCCTAAAACATATATAGTATGCGATTCACTACTTTTGCCCTCGAACCATGCGGGTGATACAAGCACTGAAAGCAATAAGTAACAAAAGAACGCTAATTGCCAGGCTTAAGAAAGCCTGTAATTCCAACAATCCTGGATCCGTTGAAACCACCGATTGGTAATTAGGGCTGCTAGGAGCAAACGGACATTGAGATCCAGTTCTTGGAGGGCATACTTCAGCCTGTGTAAACAAACCACGAAGAGGGACAGTTATCAATTTGTTGAGCCTCTTAATGTCAACAGTGTAAAAATAAGGTTCACTTACTCGGAAGTGTTCAGTTAAACAAAACCAGAACTACCTTTAAGTTCAGGACAATCTAAAAGATAACTATTCTGCTCGGTAAAACCGTAAACAAAAGTAAGATTTTGACTGCACCACGGTTATAAGAATTACAAGAGTACGAACCAACTGGTGCAAACGGTTGATACATAAATGTGGGTAGAATTCCAATTAACTTCCTGCCACAAGACGGAATTCCTGTCGTGGTTCGACAGTTAGTTCTTGTTAGCTATATGCAGTGTTTAAAATTGGCATGAGATATAGTAGGTGGAAATCTTGGAAATTGACCCTTGGGTTTTTAAGTACAATTGCACAGACTCAGAAGTTGTACGGTGAAACCAAGCAGTCAGAGACAAGAAGGAGTGAAGCATACAACCCATCCGAATAGAACAAGATACAATTTGTAATTCTTAAACAGACAGCGTGGAAGGTTGAGAAATTATAACTATGAACCGATGTTGGTGTTGCCAGTGCGACGCAGTTTTCGAAAAAAATGTCAAAACAGAATTAGCAGTAAGTTGAAAAGCCAACCGTTAACAAAATTTGTTAGTACTACAGGCGGAATGCACTCCATCACAGTAGAAAAAGAGGGTCCCAAGCTCAATTGCTGTTTTTTTATAGCATGCTTGGTCACTTCCCAAACGTTGACATTGATCTCAACAGGTTTGAGTTTGCATGCAAGCAAACTGATTTAACTTGTACCGACACAAAGCACACTTTCAATAATATCCAGCAACCAACCTCCAATCACTCTTGTCAAAAACATATCGATATGAGATTATTGTCTACCTCCAAGTTATATGGCCTCTATGTTTGACGCTTGTTGTTTGTCCGTCTGACAGCCGTTTGCAGTGTCACTTATATGATTCCCAACTGCACCATCTCACCTAAGAAAGGTACCCAAGAACTCGACCAGACATTTACTCCCATTCACGCCACCTTCGATTTGAGATTGCCATCTTGGCCAACAACTGGGTGGAAATGAGTATCATTTCATAATAACCTGACGGCTCAACCTATTTTTCTGAACTTCATACCGTCAACTGACAGCCAGCTTAATCGGTGATCACCGTTCGCTTGTGAGAACTGAGTTCTTTGGAGGAAGGTTCTTTGGGTTTACGCACCGCCTACTACTTCATTCTATACTACAAGCATCAGTTATATTGCGATTATGATTATGATAATGAGTGCTACACAGGTTGACAAATAATTGTGTATACAGTCGTAACCTCCCGGATCATTCCAATATAGTGGGAGAAAATGAAGTGGAACCGTTGATTGAAAATGGGTGGTTGACCCATACTTGTCGTCAACTATTTCACAAACAGAATGCTGACACGTTAGTAAATTTAAGTAGTGTTTTGGACGGAATTTAAAGGCGTGAATCGGCATACGGTTGCTTCGCTTCTTTTTAGTTGGATAATTATTGTAATATTTGTTAATGCTTTTAAATTTGGCGAAACGTTTTCGAATTGCAGTCGCAAACAAAAAATTCGACTAATCCCTCAACAAAATGAGATAGTATTTCTTGCTTGGCGTGCGCAGCATCGCGTACGATTTACAAGCACGCTATGCCATTTGCCTCAAAACCATCAGATAAATTAGCCTTTATTCTCAGCCACACATGCAATGTCTCCCGGTTAGTCATGGATTTCATACCTCACACGATATTGATTAGATGCTTAGTTGTCATCTTGTTAGCATAAATTGAATGTTATACACAAGTGTATTCGTGCACGTTGAATCGTCGCTTCGTATAAAGTACTCAGTGAATTAAGTCAACCGAAATGTCATTAAGTAGATTAGTATGAGGTATAGAAACATCAGTTTCTAGATCTGATGTGTATCAAAGGTCGGTATGCTAGGCTGCTCTTGAAAACTTCATCTAATGAACAATATTTTTGTAATAAGTTCATTCCAAGCGTCAAGGCAAAATACATGGTTAAGCAAAAGCAGTGCAGTCCAACCATAGTTTAGTGCGAAATAATCCGTCTATTAAGATAGTTGAACAGATCCTTCAGTTTGATAATATTTTCTAAACCTATATCGTCTCACACATTTTGGGAGGCGTTCATGCTTATTAACATCGTGTTTAATTTTTACAGACGACACAGTATCAACTGCATACATCCCCAGTTTATATTCTCCGAAAACCCCAAACGACCAATCGATATATCTGGCGCTCCTAACCTAGTCAGAAACTTCTCGTAATAGCGGAATAGTATTATTGATTTAACATGTAAACCTATCTGCCCAATGCGAAAATATCCAGTATGCTGTCGGTTGTAATAGTGATCTCCATCCGCCTCAACACTAAGCTGTTATCGGTTTGATATTTCTAGCAGCTAAAACAGATTAAGAATTGTCATGAAAAAACAAAAACTAAAATTTTTTTTTATCAGTATCGTACCACAGAAATAGAGTAAACACTGCAGTCTTTCCAAAGACATTCGATACATAAAGGATACTTCACTAGCAAGCGGCTACAACAAAACTTGTTCAGGATGGAGCCACTTTTTAATGTATTTGGGAGACTTCGTTGTGCCCTGTTGCCACTCGTTATTCGTGTTGTGAATTAACCACGACTCAGTGTTCTCTGAGTTCGTTAGCTTCTTCTTTCACAACATATTTCTTACATATGAAGCACTCGGGCTATCTGTACTATTCGCCTTTGGCGTATCAGTCAACTGCAGCAATCCTTCACCCACACAGTTAACAGTCAGAAATCCATCGTTAGTCAAGTTGACCAACGTTGCACCAAGTGTGGTTTTCTTGACTGTATACTCTCTCTATCACTAGTCCGCCCAGAATTGAGAATTGTAGTCTTTTTTGTCCGGGTTTACCAGAAAATGATGCAGGGCTTCATAGGTCATGTAACTTTGTAACTCAGTTCATGTAGCTACTGGTTCGTCAGCATGTCACTTAATTGCCAAACCCTAACTCAATCGTGCAGCCACATTTGGAATCAGTTTCAGTTTACAAAAATATTGTTTCAGGAAAACATACTTGAATAAGTTCACCCGGATAGGATCGCAGTTCTTTATCAGACATCGTATTTGCCAGACCTGCTAAATCTTCGAAGTATGGTTCCCAGGTGGATGGGTCACGAATGGTAGTTGAGCGCCTTCTGGTTCGAGTTCTGTTGAGGCCACAAATAGGCAAACACTCAGACCATACACTCCAGTGTTCAGCCTATAGCGGTACAAATAGAAAGAATTATAGAAGTCAAAATACGTATTCCAAAGGAATTAATTTTAGCGTAAAGTACATGAAGGAAACCCTTATTATTCGTTGTCTTCTCCACTGTTAACGAGTTTACGTGTTTACGAACCTACTTATCGACCACACAAATGTCAACGGTCTAGTTGTTCACTGTTCCGATTACCGGAAATTAGTTTCGCAGGCTTGCTCAGCCGCTATACGTCTGTACGAAAACTGAGCTATAAATGAGGCAGCAGACGGAGGAGTAAACTCACAAATGGCGTTGTCGTTCGATAATCGTTAGCAGCTTTTCCAGCGAAGACAAAATAAGGCTGGGGAACTCCAATGGTGGAGCTATGAAGTAAAGTACGAAAACTTAGAATTGGACCGAAAATTCAAATGAGACTTAGTGCCCCCTGATTGAAAAGATGGTCAACTGAATCTAGTCAAATTATAATCCCACCCCGGAAAGGGTGAAAATGAATGAGGACGACCTGCAGGGTAAATGTGATGATGCCTGAAAACCGAAAATGTTGTGACCTAAAATGGGTACAGCGGAGAATGAAAAGTTTAAAAATTTCCTTTTCTCCAAGAATCTACTTGATCAGCAGTCTGACGACAGTGTGTGGATGGCAATCAGTCTTCGTCGTATATTGTTTAGTATCGTTGTTGTAAAATTGTGAAGGACGGTTCATATGATTTTTTGATCAGCAAGGAAGACCTGTTCCGGGAGTATGAGTGCCTCAAGAGTCGCATCACGCTTGATAAAGAGCATAAATGTTTAGTCTCAGCTTGTGGATTCCAATCTATTCAGATAAAGTGCGAATACAGGATTTTGAAAAAATAATACACAACCCAGTAAAAGCTCAGAAGGTTCCTTAATTTTATGCCACATCCACGGCCAAGCGGTCATCATTTTACAAGCTACATAGTCCCATATTCACCATCAAGAAAACAAAATAACAACTTCTATGACAGCTGTCAACAGTTTAGAGCAGCTTGCTGACGCTGCAGGAAATGACGCTATTCCCATTATTACTGTAAGAAAGCCTGAATGAATGATGTTGCAAAACAACAAAAAGAACTGTTGTTGACCCGAGGAGCAGTACAAGCATATTCTCGGGGCCTTCGGTAGTCAAAAGATGGCACGACCATACAAATTCAAGGCAGTAATTGCCACAAGGAAAACCCCTTCAGCTGAACATTCAACTGGATTGTACCAGTTGTGTCAGAGTCCGAATTCAGTAGAACATTGAGTTTTATATCATACCCAGCTTGTGTTGTAGTCACAGATCAGTGAAAAGTTCTAATGGAATACAGCAGCGTCTAATATTAACTGTGTTTCAGTTAGTGTTCTGGAATTATTTTGAGACGTGAGTTGTGCGGTCATTTTGGACAACGTTCGGACACGAAGCAACTGCTGTTTCCTTGGTGTTTTGAGGCTTCTCGGACTAGGCAGGGTGGAAGAACGCAATTGCTAAACAAATAAACTGACAACAGTACAGCCGGATGTAGTTGTGAGAACAGTCAAGCGCAGTAAGCACGGTTGTGGTACGTTTATACTTGGGTTGTTACCTGAAGCGTTATTATACTTTCGTGTTTACGATTCGCCTCAGACCCTGCACAAAGATGAAAGTCAACCCCATGCTGAAGACAGACTGAAAGTCCTCACTCCAAGTATTTGGTTTCCCACGTTAATCTCTCATTTTTGGACCATGAGTTCGACCGGCCTCGGAACAGAGAAAACATCGAACTAATCAACTGCTCTGCATAGACACAACTGATTTCGGTGGTAATGAATATTGGTAAACTTTGTACTAGATGCCTTAAAAGGCATTAATTTGGTTTCCGCTTCCTAAGAACATGCGCTGGATGCTGACTGTAAAGTGGCTCCATAAGCTGAGCCTGATAAAAGCCTATCTTCAGGTGGTTTCTGCGTTCGTTTTCCATTGTATTCTCACATTTCCAGATAGCCGTTGTTTGTTG
Source organism: Paragonimus kellicotti (assembly GCA_014220965.1). NCBI lineage: Eukaryota > Metazoa > Platyhelminthes > Trematoda > Plagiorchiida > Troglotrematidae > Paragonimus > Paragonimus kellicotti. The sequence goes on from LOND01000007.1 coordinate 422,972, forward strand.
TTTTCATATCGTGGAATTCTACGCAATAACACAGTTGGGTAGATTACAGCACTCTTCCTATAGGCCCCTTACCACTTGATGAATTCTCATCGACCTACACAACTTAGCCTACAAAGTTCGTCATTCTGGTTTGGCTAATTCTTCAGGCATACTGTATCGCGTTTTACGTTTACTACCTTGGCACTCATCTTGTCCCACAGTTCCGACCAATCTAGCACATTGGGCACTGGCTTGAAAGCATTATGCACAGACCAAACCACTCAAGTTGCAATTTCCTCGGGTTGAATGCCATGGCCTTGTCAAATATTTGGACTGCTGATTGTTCGTTTGTTTGTCCGTAACAAACTCTCAGGTTTCGGTTCGCCGGTCCAGTTGAGCTAATTTATTGCAACGGGGTCATATCACAATATCCTCATCAGCCGGTAGACAGGGAATTCTACCGTACTTCAAGTGAAACAGGACATTTTTCTGCAAGCCATAGACAAGGACAGTGAGAATTCTCTAGCAGCACTTGCGCCTGTCAGCTATTATTTGAATGTTGCGTTGTTGCGTTCAGTCAGTTCATTCAGCTGCAAGCGATATGACGTCTTACAAGTACCGTCGCTAACAAGTGGCTTCATGCGTGTTCGAACCTTGTTGCTTAAGAACAAAGTTCTTGGCCTATCAGCTTTTTAATTGATACACCCTGGTTGGTCACGATATGTTTCATCGCCGAGACTCCTACTAATGTGGAATTTCAGTCACTTCACTTTGATGGGTGACATGCTGCTTTGTAACAAAAACTTATTATTTATTGTGAGGGTTTGGTAAAAATGAGGTCCTAACATCTGACGGCCGCAGTTCGCCGAGTTTTGAAACTGCGATTATTTATGACAGCTTTTGTATTCCGATGATATCGGTCTTCTGAAGTCCAATATACATGTCAGTAGAGTAACCCTCATCCTCAATTTGAGCTCTCTTTATTTTGAAAGATCCTGTTTTCCTGGATGTCTAACCATTGTCATTTTGTGAAAAACAACCCCACCTTCGATCTTCTTTGTCCCGGAATTACCACCAGGTGGGATTATTAATCTTCACGCCTCAGTACCAACATCCCACACCGCTGAGACCAGCTCTTTTCTAGTTGATGGTAACTGGTTTAACCTGCTGATCAGTGGCATTTGTTGGAATATCCTTGCCCTCTACCGGAACATCGACTTCTATTCTCGTTACTTTATCTTACCTGGTACCTAATGATATTGTTCCAGAATTATACTGCTCGCTGCAAACATCCTTTCTGGAGACCCTTCTACTAGTAGATGAGAGAGAAAGCAAACAAAACAGTTGACACTCCTAGACACGTACCGGCTGGAAGAGCCCTGTTCCCGCAAGCCCAATGTTCACCGAGCTCCTTCGTATTTTGTTTTTGTGTATATCTTTCTCAAGTCCATAAGCTTGCGATCTGCTTCTACGGGCATTCTTAACCTCAGCCTACTCAACACGTAAACGATCGTCAAGCAATCTATCTCATCATTTTGTCCTGTTAAAGTCAAGACTGCCTGTTCTTTACAGAAGAATTTCCTTTACTTGAGTACCTCTTCACTGAAGCCGTCGCAGACCGCCACTGCTGCAGTGAACGTTCCTCAAGCATACAACATTCTCACTGTCAGTACCTGATCACTCATTTCCCGTCGCGCCCGTCTGAAAGCTCTCTGAACATCTTCGATTAATTCGAGTATCCCACTCCTTCAAAGTAATTCTTACAAAAGTGACGTTATGTGGTGAAAATATTTTGCAAGCATAAGCTGGTATCCCCAAAAAATTACGGACACCTCTCTAGAGTTCCGAACCAACGCGCATCAATCTAATTGTCATTATCTTTCTTGACAATGGATTGGCTTTACTATATGCAAATTTGTCTCGAAGTGACACAACAGACAGTCGTCCAATTAATCAGAAGTATCCCGAGGTTCAGCGTCTTGGGTCTGTTATAAGAGTGAGCCTGGCATGTTATATGCTCTGATTCTGTTCGGTTACGTATCGTTATGCCAACTCTATATGTTATTGCCACATAGTTCAGTCGTGTCACTAACCGAAACATACAGCATCAAAACATGGACAGTGCATCGGAAAGACCACGGGAAATATGCTTAAAGTGATGGTATTTATTCGACTACCTCATAAGTTGCCCTGTGAGCATCTGTGGGTTTCATTGTGAACTATGGGAATCCCAGATGCAAATCTAACACCATAAACTCCTTCGTTTATTGCAGTCCATTGAAACTATTAATGATCGACACGGTTTGGAGCACCAAATTGCGAAACTGTCAGAAATGCAGCATATTTGTCCATAATGAGATGCTGTTGTCCATGATGTGAAAACTAAATGAAAAAGGTGCTCAGTATTGTTTGTTTAACCGTACCGTTCATGTCAGTAGTACTTTCCCATATAAGTGCCGCGCCCATTAAATAACGTATTTCGGAACGGCTGTTTCTAGTTGATCTCTTCGCAATGAACTCAAAAGGTTCACCTTAATGCATCGGTAGCAAATGGTTCTTCCTCTTTTATTTCGTCTGGAGCACTCGCATTATAGAGTTAGCGAATGATAACGGCTTTAAACTTATTCAGCAACTCATAATTAATATTTGTGTTCTTGTAGGCAGTCACGACTTATTCTGGTGTCATGACGTTGCCTGAATTAAAGGATAGATTTCTAGGTAAGTCAGCTGTTGTCCTATCCTTGTCATATTTGTAAATGATTTCATCACAAACGGGAAATCCAGGACGTAAAGAACATTTTGCAACTGTGGAAGATTTGAGTGCACTCGCAACCTCTCTTATCTGATAACTTATGTTTAGGACGCCTAGGCTGCTAACAAGATCTCCGGTAAATTTTTCCTACCGACTGTCACATGGACACATTGGATACTATGCTTGCAGTATATCAGCTCCCTAACTGATTGGTCGCAATTTTGCAGTATATTCGATGATGAGAAAGACCAGATCGACATCGGTGTGCTCTTCAACGTTTGGTTGACAAAGTGCGTTATGACGAAACTGAACGACCGCTCCTACACAGCGACGCATTTTTCATTGATGGTCGGCTCGAGTTAGTGGGACGCCAATCACTGTTAGGTGTGTTCGTGAGATCTATTCATCGGAGCTCTTTGACAGATTGATTTGCACGTTTTACTGGTTTAGATCCAGTGACGGTATCACTTATAGTGAAATTGTGCTCTCAGAGAGATGGTGAAATTGCCAATCACCAGCCTAAAAACATTGAACGGCTCCTAAATGAGTGAGCTACAATAACGCTAATAAACAGCCGAATAGAAAAAGATAGACCACAATTCTCGTTCTTCTTGTTTGTTAACATAATTTTAAAAAAATTACGCGGACTGTTGGCTTTTTCAGTCACACCCACCGTTTTTCTTCTCACAGCCTGTTTGTTGTTAACTCGTAATGTTTGATGTTTGCCGAGTCAAATTATTTCAGTCGCTGAAAAGCGGTTAGGTTAGATATAACTGGAAAACAATTAGGTGTTTCAGTTGAAAGTGGACAAAAGTAGCAGTAAGAGCAAGTCAACCGCGCGTTTGCATGGATCACGTGATCTTAGATGCACCTTATTGGAACAAGCTGCCTATAAAATGCGTGAGTGATGGAGCGTTGAGATCTACGCTTCACAATCCTCACGAGAGAGAGGGAGAAACTAGTTCACTTGTATTACACACCAAAATGCGCAGGAATGTCCGGAGTGAATAGTAAATTGAACGCTGATAAGTTGGACAAAAAACTAGACGAGCACTGCTTGCAAATGCGCTTTTATTCGTGGTGGTAAATTCGTACACTCTGTTAGTCAGTTTCCATTACAAACTACTCTCAGTGGGAACATTCGGTTCAGTTTGACATCACATAATTTCAGTAATGGATTGAAAAGAAAAGAGCATCAATTCCCGGACGAGGTTCTCACACAGAGCTGTTTACTAAACCTTCTAGCCTCACTACTGGGCCACTGAAAACTCTAGGATGTACTTGTTGTTGACAACCTGAATAAAGTTGCTGTCCGTAATTTTCTATCATCGGAAGGAAATATAGATAGATAAGAAAAGGACGTTTGGGAAACAAAACTTTGTGCGCATTTCAATTCGAGGTGTGAAGTGTCATACAACGTTCTGCCTACACAAAAACAAGTGCCGCACACAGGATCAACACGGATTTGTTTTTCTCCATTCGGAGGCAACCACGTAATATGAGGTTTGTGCATGGCAACCAGCCCAGTCAACGGAGAAAGCTAACTTAATGGTAAGTTTCTGCTAACAAATTATTCTTGTGAGGTGAGGCCAATTTTCGTTTGGCAAAAGCCGCTGACCCGTTTCAATGGTCCAGGTATAGCAACTAGACTGAAATATATTGAAAAACATTTTTGAGGCGGCAGTTCTTTGCGACATAAATAGTGATATGATATTTGTTAATCACATTCAGAGCCTTACATTTTGATGCCGCAAGATGAACTTCAGTTTGTCAAACCCGAATGTTTGTATATATATATATATATATATATATATATATATATATATATATATATATATATATATTGTAGCGAGAAGGCGTCCAATAAAGCACAATCTTTATTGTCCAACACGATAGTTACCACGCTACGCATGCGCTCGCGTTTATGAGTCATCAATTCCAGTCCACAACACGTCCAGGTTTCCGTTCACGCGTCGCTGAGGAAGGACAGAAATTTTGTGTGGAATGAGGACTTGGAGGTGGCGTTCAACGAACTCAAGCAGGAAGCTACCGGCATTCGACGGTGCTTGACGATCCCCAAACCGAATG
>LOND01000008.1:20192-30370 GCA_014220965.1 Paragonimus kellicotti
CAAGAAGGAAGTTTCAACAACAATGACAGTTATAAAATGTAAGAAAGTAAACCTTTTATGTGCAGTTATGGTACAAAATATGTCATGATTGTTTACTGCACACAATAAAGACAACTAAAGGCAAATTAAGGATCGGCCTTTTACAAACAAACCAAACATACCTCAACGGATTCATCGTTCCGCATCATACCAGACAAAAGACGACAAACGTACCAGACGAACTTCAACAGATCCAACAAACACCGTTCTGTCTTGATTACTCCAATACTACTCACGTTTTAGTGGGAATTTTGCTCAATGTGCTATATTTTGTTCGATATGCTACCCATCAACAACATTTCATGGTCCACTAACCATGAAAAAGCGCTTCGTTCATTGTTTCATGTTCAGACCACTGCTGTTTTGAAACCGTTTTCTGCCAAAGATCATTCAACTGTAATTACCGATGCTTCTCCCACTGGAATAGGTGCGGTTCTTGAACAGTGTGGTAGACCTGTTATATGCATTTCACGTCGTCTGTCTAAAGCCGAACGTGGGTATTCTCAGACCCAACGATGAAGCCCTTGGAGTACATTGGGCAGTCAAAAGACTGCGTAAATATGTCTTTGGACTCCCATTCACTGTTGCAACAGACTTATAAAGCCTCAAACTTTCTGTATTCTTTGAAATCGCTGGCAAAGTCATCCGGTGTCATGGTGCAACGCTGGAGCATTGCTCTTAGTTCCTACAACTACACAGTTATTCATCGTAGTGCAAAAACCATTCCCCATGTTACCTATCCTGAATTCCGTCACCGACTCAAATTCTAACGACGTTGACCGTTTCCTAGTTCAGCTACTGCCGATAAAAAGGGATGCATTTGGTGTGATACTCGTAGATTCTGTAGTTCTGTTATCTCCGTCTTAAGACGTAGTTAGACACAACACGAGCGGCGTAGATTTCCTGCATTTTAATGGCACCGTGAAGGTTTTTCATTACACTAGGTGGATTACTGTGTTTCGACGGCCGTGTTGTCATCTCACTGACTCTAAGATCGGATATAATTGCGGATTTGCATTTCAGACATTTTGGAGTTAATAAGATGAAGTCACTTGCATGCTTATCTTTTTGGTGGTCCAGAATTAGAATCAGATATCAAACAGATGCGAAAATCTTTCCCAGTGTGTGAACGAGATTCATACAAAACTATCACGCTGGCTTCCATGCCTAGAATTATCCAGCAAAGGAGTACAAAATGGAGCAACTAAGCACGTGTTCACAAACGGCCACCAGTCAACGGGAAATGACCTCATTAAAACAATCGGGTACAGATGAAGATGAAAACGTGTCAAACAATACCAAGAAGGAAGTTTTAACAGACAATGACAGTTATAAAATGTAAGAAAGTAAACATTTTATGTGCAGTTATGGTACAAAATGTCATGATTGTTTACTGCACACAATAAAGACAACTAAAGGCAAATTAAGGATCGGCCTTTTACAAACAAACCAAACATACCTCAACGGATTCATCGTTCCGCATCATACCAGACAAAAGACGACAAACGTACCAGACGAACTTCAACAGATCCAACAAACACCGTTCTGTCTTGATTACTCCAATACTACTCACGTTTTAGTCGGAATTTTGCTCAATGTGCTATATTTTGTTCGATATGCTATCCATCAACAACATTTCATGGTCCACTAACCATGAAAAAGCGCTTCGTTCATTGTTTCATGTTCAGACCACTGCTGTTTTGAAACCGTTTTCTGCCAAGATCATTCAACTGTAATTACCGATGCTTCTCCCACTGGAATAGGTGCGGTTCTTGAACAGTGTGGTAGACCTGTTATATGCATTTCACGTCGTCTGTCTAAAGCCGAACGTGGGTATTCTCAGACCCAACGTGAAGCCCTTGGAGTATATTGGGCAGTCAAAAGACTGCGTAAATATCTCTTTGGACTCCCATTCACTGTTGCAACAGACTTATAAAGCCTCAAACTTTCTGTATTCTTTGAAATCGCTGGCAAAGTCATCCGGTGTCATGGTGCAACGCTGGAGCATTGCTCTTAGTTCCTACAATTACACAATTATTCATCGTAGTGCAAAAACAATTCCCCATGTTGATTACTTATCCAGAATTCCGTCACCGGACTCAAATTCTAACGAAGCTGACTGTTTACTAGTTCAGCCACTGCCGATAAAAAGGGATGCACTTGTGTGTGATACTCGTAGAATTCTGTAGGTCTGTTATCTCCGTCTTAAGACGTGTTAGACACAACAGAGCGGCGTAGATTTCCTGCATTTTACTGTCACCGTGAAGGTTTTTCATTACTCTAGATGGATTACTGTGTTTTGACGGCCGTGTTGTCATTCACTGACTCTAAGGTCTGATATAATTGCGGATTTGCATTTCAGACATTTTGGAGTTGATAAGATGAAGTCACTTGCATGCTTATCTTTTTGGTGGCCAGAATTAGAATCAGATATCAAACAGATTGCGAAAATCTTTCTGTGTGTGAACAGATTCATACGAAACAATCACGATGGCTTCCATGGCCTGTTACGTTTGAAACATTTCAGAGAGTTCATGCTGATTACTGTGGTCCTTTTCTGGGGAAATACTATGCCCTAGTGATTATTGATGCTTACTCTAGATGGCCTGAAGTTTTTCTCACTTCATCACCGAGTGCAGACTTTACACAACATGCTTTGAGAAAATTATTCTGTCGCGAGGGTGTACCTGCTGCTTTGGTCACCGACAATGGTACTCACTTCACTGCCAAGTCTGTTGAAGTAATAGATTAAAGAACTTAAGTGTAAGCATGTTCGCTGCTCCGCGACATCCACAGTCCAATGGACGCGCAGAAACTTCTGCACGCACGCTGAATTTTCTCATGCACAACAGAAATGCATCACATTCGGTAGCTAGAAAGAGTCCCGCGATCCTTCCCAAACCAATTTATCTGCGTACACGTTTTACCTGTGCCAAAACAGCTGATGTTGCAGTTTTTAAGGCAACGATTTACGTCCTTGTAATGGAATAATTTTTTCGCCTCATAGAAATCGCATGGTTAATGTTCTTAAATTGGAAAGGCTTTACCGCCGTCGACGACACAATGACCAGGCTGAGTTCAGTTATAAAGGTCAGTTTGTTAACAGAAACCCCGTTGCCCCGAATTCTAATTAGTCCTTTCTAGATAATCCTGTTTTTATTTGGGTCGAACGACATTGCCGAATCGCAGGCTAATCCTGGAGTACACGAAACACTTGAAAAACCCGGTAGTCAGATGATTTGAACGTTCCGAATCCAAACCACCACGGAATAACAAATATTCGCACGTTCATTCAAGGCGTGGAGGCTGCAACGGACACCACTGACATAATTTGTCTCGTTCTGTTATGCAACTGTTTTACTATTCCAATATCCTCTGTAATTGGTTCACTTGATTCAACAATATAACGTTCTGTGATGTTGTGCCCCATTGTGTTGCGATTCTTATGCTTTTGGTCGCTATTCTATGTAGTACAGTTCTATTTACAATACGTTTGAGAATTTAATAATAGATCCCACAAATTGCAAGCGTCTAAGTACGCGGAAGCATCCGGGGTCATTCTACACCAATTTCAAACCTCAACATTTCCACCCTGGTAGCACCAAAGCAACATACACCCGTGGGTATGCAACCATTGATGTAAGCTGACCGATGTCTTCACACGGCAGTACACTGGTACATATTCAGGCAGAACGGACAATCTTTGGAGTTTTCCGGCGTTCCCTGTCTTACCGAATCGAATGACATCTTAACCCTGGCCCTACGGCACCACAAACAAATAAGCTAGAGTACTTGTACCATCCCGGAAGGTGATTCTGTACAATTAAATACGACTCCGGTTCACTCTTCTACGTTCAAGTTGGCGTAGATGCATGGATGACAGTCAGACCACTTTCTCCATCCTCAGATAACGGATTTCTGGCATGACCTTGACCAGTAAGTCAGTATTAACCTTGTGAAGCAAAAGTTAATGTAACTACCCAGCATTTTCATTGAACATGGGAAAATTTTGAAACTTTCATTTTGGATGCATGTAGATAAAAAACACAGATGCTTTTTGATAAACTCGAATTTTTCTCTCCGGCAGTATCTGTTTGGTTATATTTTTCACGAAACTGGTGTACTGTACAATTATTAATTATGTGTGTGGTGTGCATTTATGCATGTAGCGATAAAATGTGTACATTGATCACGCTCATCTGAGCGTGTTTCTCACAGATGCGTTGAGAAATATACCATTATTATTATTATCACAGTCCTGGCTACTGGGACCCTTCATGCACCTCAACATGCCGGTGGCTAGATTTTGTACTGTTTCGAGTATGCAATGTCCTTTTTGAGATGTTATAACCAAGCTTGGGAGCAGCTTTCCGGATGGAAGAGACTTACGGCCAAGTTTGCATAAATGATCACGCCTGGGAACATGTTGGCAATCGTAGATATCAGCCCACAAAGCATTGATCGTGAGTTAGCCAAGCCCGCAGTACATCAGACTGATGAGGTGAAGTTATGTCAGATATGAATGTTCAAGTCTCATGTTTGCTGCCTCGTTGCCAGATCGATTGCTTGCCCATGTGCGCCACAGGCTAGCTGTCGGATGGGAACCGTTAGACAACCTATGGCATTTTGGAACGTTCACCGGAAAGTCTTACGTTATCGTTCATCCAGAGCTATATAAAATATCTTTCTTGACGGCGTCCGAATTCGAAATGCTATTAACCAGTTCCGTACCATCTGAATAAATGAATCGGGGCCGGTCAAGCAATTTATGAATACCAGGAAGAACTGCGGAACTAGGATTGATCCCTGTGGTACACCATTCGCAAGAGAACCTTCTGTGGAAAATACTCCACTCGCTGTTAGCTTGCACACCATTCCTGCTGGGAATGCTCAAACGCCCCAACAGCTCATAGGTGATAATCTCGCCTCTCGTAGCTTCGAAATTGTCAGCTTGTTGCTAAAAAATCGGAGGCAGTCTTGAAATCTAGATAGTACACTTCAATCGTTTTCCTCTGTCCAACTACTTCGAAATGGCGTTTCAAAACAGTGGATGACCGGTAAAGAGAGACTTACTACATAGAAATCCGTGTTTAGAAGCCTCAAAAGTCCCGCCTGTAGTGGGATCTGCAGGTTTTCTACTGTATTTAACATGGGAGCATTTTGCTACCAACTCTTCTCAGCCATATCGGTCATTGCTTTTATATAACCCACCGACCGCCTGTTTCGAAGGACGGGAAGTACTATATTCTCGTTCATTTCCTCACGCCTACAATTATGTTCTACGTGGAAATGAACAGAGATAGAAGAACAAGACCGAATTCGACCGAGGGTTTAAGAAAGGCCGTACATGGCCCTGGGGACACTGTGCCCTCTGATAATCCATTCAAGGATTATTTCCAGATTAAGCAAATCCCCGATCTAGTGCCCCTCTTCTGAGTGAGCAGAATGACAGTTTTAGACTCGAGAAGTTGATAGATGCAGTGGAATGACAGTATGGAGCAAAAGCCTTGTTGCTCACATTAAGCATTCCCACACAAGCTCAGTACATCCAACAAACAGGTACTTGCCAAACTGGACGCACGGGCGGATGGTGACTTGTCAAACAGAAAATACAATCAAGTATAATACAACAGGCCAACCACACTGCTTTATCCGATTCACTCTATATTGAATGCACTTCCTTACCAGAAGCTGGTTAGCAGAACAGCATACTGAAAATAACTACCCTGTCCTATAGACGCTGCGTGTAATCGGTAGACCAAAAATATCTCTGTAATCTTTGTGGTAAAAATCTTTTTGAAGTTGCCGAAGTTGTTAAAATTTTGATACGTGTTGCAGTTTCTGAAATCGTAGAATTCTGTTGCTTGAACATTCTTTTGTTTTAATCTTCCGAAGACGTAAGCAAGGAGTGTGCGGTAGTTTAATGACATAGGGATTAATGGAAAAAATAACAAAAATGTGCATTTTCCGTTATTTGGGAAAATTAATGGCGGAATATAATGAAAAGCGATGTCATAGACGTGGAGACACATGCTTTTATTTAAATCTGAATGTAATTAGGCAGGAAAAGGTGATAATACTTCCGACGATTGAACCGTTGTTGGATCATGAGGACTACGCCTTTTCTAAAGCTGCGAACGTAAGATACGTCATAAAACATATTGTAACGTAGGATTATGCGCAAGAACTGGACAAGTCATTCTGTGCACGTTTGTTTTAATACGCGCCTCCAGCGAACGCGCGTCTGCAGTTTCGTTTATTTCCTGGGTGGTGAGTGCGGCTGTGTTGTATTGTTTGCGGTCTGTGGTCAGTCACAATTTCGTTGAAAAACTTTGTAAATGCGTTAGATGCGTTTCATTTTATCCATTTTCTTAATCAAGCCTTATTAACTGTTGTTTAATTACCTATATTACACGTAATCCGTACGCACACGTTACAGTGAAGTTTTTTCGTTCCTTTTAATTCGTATTCACTGATATCGCTAGTGTTAGAAACTCCTACTGGAACGAATGAATACTGCAATGTTGAAAATAACAGATGTACCATATAGTGGAATTTCTGAAGACAAAGGAAGTTGCAGTCATTAGCCATGCGTGGCTGTTGGGGACGCAATAGCTGCTTGGCCAACTGTGAAGCAGTCAAAGGCCACGAAATTTTTATTATCCCACACACTGCCACCTGTGGGCAAATTTCAGTTGCATGAAATCGGTGTGTTGAAGAACACAGGTAAGTTCCATTACGGTGTTTCATTACTGTTGAAGAAAACTATCAGGAAGCTAGGCAGTATGAGCGGAGGGCAGAACGTGAATCCGAGTTCACTTCTACGGATGCCACCTACGCTGCGTTGCCAGCGTACAAAAAGAGAAACAAGTAAGTCCATTTTACTCCCACTTACTTTTAGACTCAAACACCTTCTATCGTCTTCTGACAGCGATGTGTCGCAAGACGCACCTCCTCCAACGATTCATGTCAGCAAGTTGTTTTCATACTCTTCCATGAAACAACTGAACGTTGTGAACAGGTAAGCCGCATTTCCCTTCCGCTTCATGTTGTCTCAGCACCTTGTCACACACGGATGTGGATCAATCCGGAAAAGAGTTAGTAGATATCATTTGACATAATCATTTTTTTCAGAAATATCTAAGGAGAAGCTCACTTGGAATACCATACGGAACGTATTCCCGTTGACCAGCCTTGAAGCATTACAGAAGTTTCAAGAAAAGCTGCAGTCACCAGAGAGAAAGAGGTAGACGCGATTTACTTATAAGGTGTCATGAGTGGCGAATCACACGGCGGAGGTCGACTTTTAGTGTTAGTCGAGAGTCGAGAGACGTTCACCGTGTGAACACGATGAGAGATATGTATTAAGTTGTCTCACTAGAGTCTACGAGTATAAGCTCACTTACGGAAGTATAGGTAGAGAGTCGTATGAGAGAGATTATGGTGTGGAGCGGTAGATCGCGGAGAGAGCACCGTGACGTCGGCTAGGCACCACACCAGAATGCCTCTTAGTATGCCGGTAAGAGCGGCGCTCGACATATGGACCGAATATGTTACGTTCTCGTGGAAACACTCACGGCGCTTTATGGAGATCCTGCAGTTGCAGGCAGATTGATCGAGTTGCGCGTGTGCCGCGCTAGTGCTGCATCAGAGTGATCTCATAGAGTTAGTACGAGATATCGCATCTGCGCCACACACATAGGTGCCCTACCCACTATCTAGGATTGATGTCATAGATGCAGACTATAGAGATTGAGAGTGATCAGACACACTCACTCTTGTACGATCAAGTGTATTAACACCGATATCTATTGCGCTACGAGATCATGATGAGGCTGAGTAGCTGCTTGCGCGAAGATCATGAAAGGCCTATGAATTCTGTGAGGTAGAAGTTCTGCACTGAAGTACTGTACCTCAGCTCAGATGGCGTCGTATGTTGGGTCAGGTCAGTCTGTTTGTTTAAATAAATTAAGCGAGGTGGAATCCATTAAATTTGTTGTAAAATGTCGCTTTAGCGAATGCTCGAATCGTACAATGCAGTTAACAGCCGGCTGGCAAATTTTTCCGTGGCCGACTGCCTGTCTGGCCAGGCCGAAGTCGGACCGACTCCAGTATGTGGTGCAGGCCAACTCCGGTCCGACTCGTGGCCAGACACGGACCAACTCCGGGCCAACTCCGTTTTGCTTGCTTGGGTAGTCCATGCTCATCCACTTATAACTGCTCCATCCGTTCGCCATACCGTACGAGATTAAGTTGAACAGTAGTCCATGCGTAGACACATAACTGCTCCATCCGTTTGCCATACCTTACGAGTTAAGTCAAGCAGTAGTACATGCTTAGACACTTATAACTGCTCCATCCGTTTGCCATACCTTACGAGTTAAGTCAAGCAGTAGTACATGCTTAGACACTTATAACTGCTACATCCATTTTCCCTACCTTGCGAGTTAAGCAAACCGGTACTCCATGCTTAAACACTTATAACTGCTACATCCATTTGTCCTACATTACGAGTTCAGTCAAGCAGTAGTGCAGGCTTAGACGCTTAAACTGCTCCAACCATTTGTCCTACCTTACTAGTTATGCCAAACAGTGCTATATGCTGAAACGCAGGTGAACGTCTGAAGTCACTGAGAACGAACACATGGGGATATCGACGTGAATTATGTATTTGAAGTCTGTGGAAAGTGGTACATACTAACTCCACCTTCATTCAGCACACGATGTAGCCATTGGTTTTCGCGCGTTCTGCGTGTCCTTCCGGATGACTGATGCCCTGTGTCACATGCGATCGTAGTCATCTTGTTCATCACATCTGATATCTGCAAGAAAACTGTGTACGCATATGTGAATGAACTCACTTTCTTCAATTATATCAACAGGATAGTCGTTCCCGGTTATGTTGATTCGCGCTCTCTTCGGCTTGTGTGTAACCAGTACGCTGTCAGCAGGCCCGTCTACGTCGACATCCGTTGTGGGGGATGTGCCGGACTTGGTTTTCATAATCACTGGGAAGTGCGAACAATGGCTGAAGTGGAGGGAACTGACAAAATTAAGAATTCGAAACGTGCACCTACCAGGTGACTGAGGTTGAAGCTGATTGCCACAGAATGGACACTCATTTATGTCCGCCATTTGAATGCATTCAGGGTGAAAAATCAGCTGATCGGCGTCGCAGCGATAACTGTCCATCTGTACCGGATCACTGCAGTGTCCACATGGCAATCCTGTTTCCGGATTCTTCACCCATCTGGGTTGCATACTGCTTGTAGACGAGCCAGTGGGGAGTCATACAAAGGTAAGCCAGTCGTAGCACGTTCCACTATTTTAATGGCAAATGCAATGATGCTGTTGAAACACGTCACCGCAGTGCGGCTGCTGCAGGCACGCAGTTTTTCAAGTACATTATGCAGGGCTTTATAGTGACGGTCGAAGATGGCTGCAGCAAAAGGCCGAAGCTGCGGGCCCACCAACCGTCGAATTGGCAGATTGTACTCCGCCAGCCACCGCTCATGAATGGGGACTCGACCTTTGTAAACGGAAATGAAAACTACAAAACGTCTTACCGTAGGGGTAGAAGTGATGTGTATAAGTGTATAAGAGACAGGCTGTACAACAATGTGAATGCGAGTGGAGGAATCCCTTAACTCGCGACTCAGATACTCTTGTCGAAATGAAGTCCGTGGGGTCGTCGTCCAAGAGTTTGACGAGATGGCTTGCGAATGTAGTCATTCTGTGAAGAATGATTTTTGACGTACCAGTCTACATCGACAACTTCACGACGGTCGCATCTGTACGTCGTTTGTAATTCGTACTCCCGCATAAGCTACTCGCCGTGGATTCACATTTTTGAATGGCAACGGCTAGTAAAACATTTGGGTGCGTCCTCTTCTCCAACCGTTCGTTTGCATTACCCAGCCTATTGTTGGTACGAATGCCGAAATCGACAACATCGCTTTGCGCATGAATGGCCCATTTGGGCTTGATTTACAGCCAATGACACAACAAATAATTCAGAAACTTCTTATAAGTTCGGCGAAAGATATGTAGGTCATGTTTGAACCTACGGTATTCGGTGCAAGGGTGCAGCTTACTCTTTTTCATTGTCTACCGTTGCCATTCAGAAAATATGAATCCAC
>LOND01000008.1:31165-43459 GCA_014220965.1 Paragonimus kellicotti
AGGTTCAAACATTCAAGCTGCTTTGATAGTCCAGATTTCCCGAGCCTCTCAACCGTTTCGTATCCCGTGGATGAATTTTCACGTGACGAGGTTTTTCACGGAGCTGAGATGAATAGTGAGGATTGTTTACTTTCATCAATAGGCCTACCAGTGTGAATCAAGTAGAAATAACTATTTGCCGGCTTGGGCAGTCTGCACTACGTCTGATGCGTGTAGAAGGGTTGGTGGCTTTGCCTGTCAATACTCTGAGTTTTACCAAACGAATCCTGGATTACAATCGACCGTAATCATTTCTCTTCCTCAGTAATTCAGAGTCTAACACCATCTAGAGGGTACATTGTTTAAGGTCCGGGAACAGGCTTCAAGAAGATAAGCCTCATCGCATTAGGTGGTAAGTGATTCACTCTGAGCCAGTTGCAAATTGTGTAGAGGTCTGATGGTAAGCTAGACGCGTCCATCCGGCCTCAAGTAATTCTCAAAAAGCTTAGTTTTCCGCGTCCAACAAAACGCTGGAGGACAGATGAGATGGCACTTCGTCCTCATTTTATAAAATGTGTAATCAGAGCTTCGAATTGTTGGATGAGTGCTGTGAACGCGAACAGAGGAAGCTCGTCTACTGAAATCCACCCCCAAATGGTGTGGCAGATTTCCATTAAAATGGTATCATTGCAATTTGGAAAGCGCTATGCTGGCACTAACCTGTCGACGGATTTCGAGATGTCCAAGAGAATAATGACTACCAAGTTTCTAGAATAAGCTGCCTCAGTCTATCAATTGCGAATGGTTACCAGATTGGTAGTGCACCTGTAGCCCCATCGAAAATCGTGCTGATGTAATATGCTCATCTCGTAGGTGGATGGCTGTCTTCTGATGGCGTCTTTAATTACGCTATACATGGCCTACGAACGCATATCGACAAAGGAACTGGGTATTTTATTGAATGTAATCCTATCGCCCCGATGCAGGACCTGTTAGAAAATTCTTCTCAGAAAATTCTAATGCCCGAAGTTTATATGCGGTCCCTTCGTATATGAACTCATCTCTGTTTTGAGACCTAACCGCACCCACCTGTGCATACCGTTTCATCCATTTGAAAGTCACTGTGACCTATTTGCTTTCATTTGGCGTGCTTCACGGGGGTTGAAACTTTTCTGTTCTCTTTGCACTAACAACAGGACTTGTGAGAAATTTATATGTTCACCCAACATTAATCGGTCGATTTGCGATTTAAGACACATCTTATTGCTCGTACTGACCGTCCAGGTGGAGGTATATAGCCGGCTGTTTTACACACTTTGATTGCCCGAAAAATAGTACCGCAGGAACTTCGATCGAAATCCTGTTCCGAAATCCGTAGTCGTTGTTCCTCTACGCGTTGTTCGAGAACGGCTTTCGTCCTAACATTAACCGACTTGTCGGTTCTGGACATTGAAATCTCTTGTTGAACCATTCGGCCACATGTTTCAGGAATGTCACGACGCTCAAAGCTCCGACGGATATGCCATAGGAGAAGTAAGCCTCATAGTTTGGTGGCATTGTTATTCACTCTAGCTCTGACAGATCTACGTCTGTGGACGGTGACGCTAGTATCAGGACTAGTGTCAGTGCTCAGCCAGTCTTTGCGCTCGCCGAGCTAAAGGAGAAGCATTTCACCGGAGAATTGGAATTGGAGAGGGCTTTAGTGCAAGTTAAAAAGCAAGTGGTGGTAGCTAGACAACATATTTAGAATTCTGAATGTGTGTCGCCACATTTAGGGTCAAAGCAACGTCAGCAGCTATAGTTGGTTGAACCACGGAATTCTGTAGGCCTGCGTGTTAAGCGCTACACGGTGAGTTGTCAGCGCTGAGTTTCTCCTGCTACCTGTAAGTTTGAAATCCACCAAGAAGATTTTGGAACGAAGTCACCCCTTGAACTTTCTGAGATTGGCCAAAGATCGAGTGGACCAATTTTAACGGCAACCCGAATAACTACTGCTAATGTACGCAGCAGTTTGAGTAATACGTTGAAACTAGGGTTTCAGGCTACTGTCAGCAGGCGCTCTACCGTTTAAATAATTGTCAGGGAAAAGCTCTCGAGGCAGTCGATGGATGCATAATTTTGCCACCATCAGTGGCATTGGCGAAGGACAGAGAGGTACTGCACAACCCGTGTGAACAAGCGTATCATGTCGCAAGATATCGAATGGACTGGATATTAATGGAAGCTTAACATCTTTCAAACACTGCTGATGAACTGACATGGTTGTCCGTTCGCCTGAAAATTGGCAGTGTGGTGCAGGAACAGATGGACCGTGAAGCAGATTCAATTTCCTTGCGTACACTGCTACAGATGGTGGAGAGGCCACCCCGGACCTCACAATTCGAGTGGGCTAGGAAAGTAATCCAGGTCAGTTGGCGAGGGCGCAAATCGAAGTTCGCCGATGTCACCGAGTTAGTTTCACAATGCGCGCCGGCGGCAATTTACGGACAGTAGCCGTAATGCTCGTAGTGAGGTTCATCGAAGTGTAACCAGAGGGCAAGAGTCAACGAAGGAACTAGTTAAGGCTTTGAATTTTGCTATCGCGAAGTCATGTTTTGTCAGTTACGGCTTGTGCGGACTTTCGCACAGCCTAGGAGGATGTCATGTGTCCACCAAGCTTGATGTATATAGTAGGTGGTCTAGTGCGCGCCGAGGGTGCGCCTGTCTCGTGTGGCCTAATGTGTCACATCTAGCTTCAGATTGCCGAGTAAAACCGGTGCGGTGAGAACGGTTGCTGATGTCGCCATCACCGTTTACCGCAAAACCTTAGAGGTCAGCCGATATGGCATCCCTCGTCTAGTAGCGGTGGAGTCAGTAGCGCGACGAGCTCTGGTAGCAATTACTTACAATTCGGGGTGGTTCCGGTTCGTGTGGACTTCTCAACAGGCCTTGTCAGAACTTAGCTTTTCTCGACACCTGTTCACGCGTTACCGTTGTCAAAAATGTTTTGCTGATAGACAGGAAATTGCTATAGTTCAGCTTTGGCTGATAATCTCGACATGGGGTGGCGCACTTAACTCCAAGTGTGCTAAAGCAAAGCTCAAGTTATCTCCGCTGTCTCTAGGTGAAACCTCGGAGGCTGACGAGAAGTACACCATGTAGGGCTCGCTTCCTGTGAGGTAAGAGTAAGCGATGGCATCACTTGAAGGAAGTTGAGTCTGGAGAGGACGTCCAAGCAGTGACCGATATAATGATTGGGTGTGATGTCCCAGAGACGCATTGGGTATACCGTCAAAGTGCGACTGGACGGAAATGGCCATATGCGACTGAAACCCCCGCTTGAATAGAAGGTCTATGGGCAGCTGTGTATTTCGCCGGCCTGGTGTTTCAAGACCGAAACAAACTGGAAACGACCATTTGGGCGAGGAACGAGAAATTTTAAATTTATTGTGAAGTATTGAACTGTATATTTCAGGACAAATATATAGATTATTTCGAGCATGGTAGTTGTGTTGCTATGAGAAAAGTCGGATATACCCCAAGATTATTCATAGTTGCACTTTTGTTGAAAAAAGGTTTTGCTTTATCCTTGAGCAAGGCATGATGTTGGCCTTCGTGCTCGATTTCGCCTTCTGAAAATGCATCCATCGGAGGTTAATGGCGGGATACATATTTTCGTCTTGCTGAAACGCTAAATATCTCGTAATTTGGGACATATAAATGAATCTGTATTTATTGATGAGTAGTGGGGGATTTTGGCCCTCATACAAATTGAACATCACCCACAATATTGCAGCTGTCGCATTCCCACAGGCTTTCCAGTCGGTCCCTTTCGAAAAGAAGCACTAGACTCGAGTTTCGCTCTCATTAGAGCTCGTCAGTAGTGCATATCCTTGCCACTGCCGGGACTAGAACTCCGGCCACGCTTTCATGAGGCAACCGTGTTGACCACTGCGCCATGAACCCCATATCAGGCACCTGTTTAATAAATACGATAGTCAGAATCCCCTACTACTCATCAACAATCAAAATACCGCTCAACAAGTCAATGATTTCTGTGATTTCAACTTGGAGAGAAGTCCTAGTCGAGGGGTCATCGATTGGAGTTTAAGAACAGTTAATGCATCTCCTATTGAGACGATCGGGCAACCTCTTCAGTACTGACAAGCGAAAGTGGTTGAGGGTTTGTAAATGATAATTTGGTCGTGCATAATTTGAGGTCCATGGCGCAGTGATTAACAAGGTCGCCTTCAAGAAGGCATGGCCGAAGTTCTAATCTTGATGGTGGCAAGAATATGCACTACTGATGAGCCTTAATAAGAGCGGAGCTTGAGTCTGGTGCTTTTTTTCAGAGGTGGCCGACTGACAGGTCTATGGGTATACGACAGCCGCGATCATTTGTGCGTGATGTACATTGTATGGAGCCTGTAATTCCCGACCATATTGCGTTTACATTGCGCTTCACGCTAAATATCAAATAACTTCCAATCAGAGCTGTACGATCGCGTTTGTGAATTAGCTATATATCTGAATAATATTTTCAGCCTGTTTCCCTGTCAGTCTTTCAGGTGGAAGGCAGGCGACGAAGTGTTATGCCTTAAAACGTTTGCATCTGACATTATCATGTCACTGTCCACATGCGACAGTCCAAGCGTGGGTGGTATGTCTCACTCTATCATTGACGGCCGGAGTGCTGTTCGGTTCTTGCTATGTTGGTGATTATGTCTAATGGTGTCAGTTGCTCACTATGTGCGCCGCTAAGGTTCGCACTTACCTGAACGGTCAAAACAGCATCACTTGATTCTAGTATCTCTCTGACGATGACACTGGATCTCAGTTCAAGCTACAGAAACTGGTTCACATGGATGCCTCATAAATGTCTGGCATGATTGCTTGGGTCGCTGGGATCGTTCGTCAAGCTAATAGACCTTCGCGGTGAATTGGTATCAGCGGTATGATAATTTTTCTTCCTGCCACATTCCGACTTATATAGTCTCGCGGTGTTCCATCCCAGGAGCTCCAGGGTCCTGTCTGCCAGGTTCAATCCTTGGTGCATGTGCCGGTTAATGAGTAATTGATATTTCGAACGCACGAAGACGACGGTATACAACGTGCCGGAAGATACATTTGATCTGCTGTTTATACGTCCATATTCATAAACACTGTGATAGTTCATCAAGCATGGCAGACTTATTCTTTCGCTGATACATCAACTTTTCTTCACGTGTTCGCTGCCTGGCGATCACACTTCAATGTTTAAGGAAATATTAGCGAGAGACGTAGTGTCATTAGAAGTACCGGGTGGTCCAAACTTGAGTCTGATGAAACCTGTCAGCCAATAGAGTGTCATTTATCGGTTATGATGCAATGTTGCCGATATTGCCAGAGAATTTACTGGAGCCTGAATAGCCATGCTATATCCGACTTTCAAACCTCAGTCCGTGACCCGTTACTACGTTAGTCAAAACTCATTCAAATTTCTCTGGGAAACATATATATTTTCTTTTTAGTAGGTAAAACTAGACGAACGATTGGTTACATTAAGCATTCATTCTTCCTTCCTGCAGCTCGACTACACCTTTATAAACTATGCGTACGACCCCAACTTGAGTACTGCACGTTCATATATTGTCACCTGCGCAAGTCTGATAGGCTAGCTCTGGAAAGTCTCCAACGTGCATTCACGAAAGGTTTACTAGGTTATCCGTCTTCTCTGAACTACAGAGAACGCTGCCAAACGCTTGCACTCGATCCACTTTGGCTACGGCGACTCAAGCTGAACCTTGCATTCATGTACACTTTAGCTTATGGCAATAAATTCTGGGTCAAATTCGCGATCCGCTTACAACATGGCCCAACGCACAACCTAAGGAACAAAGAATTACTGACAGCTTTTAAATTCCACAAAAGGTTGCGTTCAAATTTTTTCCTAGTGAAATATTCCTACATTTGGAATAAACTTCCACATGCAGTTAGAGCCAGTAAGAATATACACCAATTCAAACGAAGCTTAGAAACCTTCCTGACATTACCGAACGTCATGTCCATTTTCAAACTCTGCCTGCATGAAGACGATATTTTTGAAAACGGACCTAATAACATCTGAGTGGAAACCCTGCGTCGCGTGATACAACGTCTCGTACACTTCGAGCAGACCACCTTCGGATGTATTAATCTAGATATCGAAGCTTATTACTTCATACTTAATGATAACCAACTGTGTATGGTTATTGATCACTATGCAAAAGCTGTGCACGCTAAAACTGTTTGGAAAAAGTACACTTAGCCTGTTCGCCTCATATGGTTACATTCAAATCTCGCGTTACCACCCATACTTCCTATCCTCATGGATCACCTGGCAATCTTTCCATCTTTTTAAACATTCTTTCCATTCTATATATCGGACGTGTATACCAAATCGACATCAGAATTCGGCTGTAATCATATACTAGGAAAAGCTGTTAATCGATCTCTTTTCGCGTTATACGATAACAATTGTTTGCTAGTGCCATATATTTTATTAGCTAACAAAATTATAAATTTTATATAAAATCTTGGCCAGAAAATCACATATTCCATTATTCGTCATACTTCACATGACCATTTTACGTTTTTCCGTTTATCACGTAATTTCGCTTTTCATTCCTGATTCCACAACTACATCTGACGCGAGAAAACATTTCACCACATCCGGACATTCAAAATCCCGTATTGGTTGGACAATTCGCGAGGTCTGCGAAATTCCGTCGATTTTGAGGACATAACGAAGTCCAGTTCAGAGGACCGCCCATTTCTCCGCAAAAGTACAGGCTTCCCTCTCTTCCCTCATTGCAGCAAAGTTTTTTGCATATTTTTTGGGGTCATCTACATCAAATGATGGCGAAAATCTCCGACCGGTCATTTTCAGAATTTTCAGATGACAGATTACTGGCATGGCCTTGACTATTAGGTCAGTGTTAACTTTGTGAAGCATTTTCATTGAACATTACAGAATTTAGAAGCATGTGCTCCAGATTCTTTTTCATAGGCTTGCATTTTTCTCTTTTGCCATGTCTGTTTCGTTATATTATTCACGAAACTGGTGTATTGTACAATTATTAATTATGTGTATGGTGTGCATTTATGCATGTCGCGTTACAATGTGTACATTGATCACGTTCATCTGAGCGTGTTTCTCACAGATGCGTTGAAAAATATGCTATATTATTAACAACTACCAAACCCCAGTTGCGGTTGCAGCATACATAGGGAAGATGTTTTGCAAGTCCGTGCAACCGGAACGGACCGTGACGTCCTGGGGCTACTTTTGCGGCCACAAGGTGACCTCGAAAGTGAGTCCACGGCACTTCGGATGGCATCGCATCTACTTGGGGCTACCCGATTCCAATTTCATGCAGATTTTGTCGTGATGAAAATGGCAGAAACATCTAAGCATGTTGATCGTGAGAGCGTGTGCCAAGCCGTGCATAAAGAATTTTACGTTGACGACCGTCTATCCTTCTTGTCGGATGCATCCACAGCAATCAGCTTTGTCAAAAGTTCATCATCACTGCTTTCTAGAGGAGAGTTTCAACTAACCAAATGGCTGTCGGATAGCCATAAACTTCTAAGTGTTGCGGGTTCTATGCGCATTGTGAGTGTGTCAGAAAAAGTGGCTCCAAGCGGGGCGCCGAGGTGGATGAAGATATCGCAACCTTCAATCTTACAAAGAAAACAGCCATGACGGGAGTTACCCTGTCTGCCACCTCCAGCTTGTTTGAGGCGTCGAGGTTTGCTTCCATGTGGCCACTACCAGGAAACGTGTTATTGTAAGAACTGTGCTGCGAAAATCTGAGGTTGGACAACCCATTCAAAACAGCAGTTAGCTGACTGGTTGAAATATTCACAATAACTTGGTGGATTGCTGACCTCTAGGTGCGTAAGGTCCAATGGGTTCCTGAAAAGTGGTTATGAGTTGCCCGTATTTTTTGCGACGCACCCGAAGTGGGATGTGGTGCATTTGCCTACGTTTGTCTCCGTGACGAAAATGGAGAAAATTCGGTGAATTGCTGTTCACGGAAGCTCAGGTGAAGCCTCCCAAATCAGCGTCCTTTCCTCGACTCCAGCTGACCGCAACCGAACTTGCCGTTCGTGTGTTACAAGAGATACACCCGTGTTCGAACGGTCGTCCCAAAGACGTGAATTTTCGGATGAATTCGATGATCATCTATTATATAAACGATTCGGTTACTCGTCTCAGCACGTTCGTCGCAAATATGTTGTCACACAACCTTTACGCTTGTGTCCAACGGCAGTAAAAACACGTACAATCATGTGATAGCCCCGCGGATAAATCACCACGCGAAGTAAGAAGCCTGTACCACGCGCAAGTGTGGTTGCGTTGTCCAGAGGTCTTCAAGCAACCGCCGGATTTTTGGACCAGCGTATTTAGACACAACAAACCCGTAGAAGGTGTTGAGTTGAAAATTGCAGTGCGAGTAAGTGTTGTGAGCAAGTATAATAGGCTGTTGCTAAGTTCTTGGAAGTATTCTGAAGGGCGCGAACCATTGAGTGATTTAAGTCTTGTTGACTTATAAGTAATACCCGTCGCCAGAAGGGCATAATGAAGGTAGGCCGTTTGGTACCTGATTGGATACAATCAGCCGAAGCAGATGTTATGCAGCATGTGCAGTTCAAAGCCTCACTTTGTGAAGCGCAAATTTTGTCTACCTTGCTCGTTCGCGTGATGAGGGAGTAACCGAATGGCATCCACCGTTGTAAACTGCGTCCGGTAGTAATTGGCGGTCCCACGTGAATAAATGGTTGTTGTCTACGTCGGCTCTGAAATCTGACTCAAAGTTTCTCGTCATATTTTCCAGAAAACACCACGTGACAGATATTATTATCGAACATTTCACTTGAACGAGGAATATGCTGGGGAAGCTCATGCGCCTGCATCAGTTCGACAACGGTTTTGGATTCTACGTCGTGCGGCGGTAGTTAAAGGTGCCATAAGTCGGTGTGTCTTCTAGCCAGTGGCAGGGTGTGGTTGCTAGCAGGCAGTTCATGGCAGATTTCCTTCTGTGAGAACACAAGCATTTCGGCATCCCTTCTCACACGTCGGTTAGGATTACTTTGGTCCGATCAGAGTGAAAAGAGTGTCGGACAGTTGAGAAGAGACTTGTTTGCATATTTATGTTCTTGAAACCTAAGGCAGCTCACTCAGTGGCTGCACAGAATATGAGTGCCGACTCTTTCCTTATGCTACTGATTCAGTTTACAGATGCGTTGAAAAATATGCTACTATTATTAACAACTACCAAACCCCAGTTGCGGTTGCAGCATACATAGGGAAGATGTTTTGCAAGTCCGTGCAACCGGAACGGACCGTGACGTCCTGGGGCTACTTTTGCGGCCACAAGGTGACCTCGAAAGTGAGTCCACGGGACTTCGGATGGCATCGCATCTACTTGGGGCTACCCGATTCCAATTTCATGCAGATTTTGTCGTGATGAAAATGGCAGAAACATCTAAGCATGTTGATCGTGAGAGCGTGTGCCAAGCCGTGCATAAAGAATTTTACGTTGACGACCGTCTATCCTTCTTGTCGGATGCATCCACAGCAATCAGCTTTGTCAAAAGTTCATCATCACTGCTTTCTAGAGGAGAGTTTCAACTAACCAAATGGCTGTCGGATAGCCATAAACTTCTAAGTGTTGCGGGTTCTGTGCGCATTGTGAGTGTGTCAGAAAAAGTGGCTCCAAACGGGGCGACGAGGTGGATGAAGATATCGCAACCTTCAATCTTACAAAGAAAACAGCCATGACGGGAGTTACCCTGTCTGCCACCTCCAGCTTGTTTGAGGCGTCGAGGTTTGCTTCCATGTGGCCACTACCAGGAAACGTGTTATTGTAAGAACTGTGCTGCGAAAATCTGAGGTTGGACAACCCATTCAAAACAGCAGTTAGCTGACTGGTTGAAATATTCACAATAACTTGGTGGATTGCTGACCTCTAGGTGCGTAAGGTCCAATGGGTTCCTGAAAAGTGGTTATGAGTTGCCCGTATTTTTTGCGACGCACCCGAAGTGGGATGTGGTGCATTTGCCTACGTTTGTCTCCGTGACGAAAATGGAGAAAATTAGGTGAATTGCTGTTCACGTTATCTGGTCTTCTCTGAACTACAGAGAACGCTGCCAAACGCTTGCACTCGATCCACTTTGGCTACGGCGACTCAAGCTGAACCTTGCACTCATGTATAATCTAGTTATGGCAATAAATTCACTGTCAACTTCGCGATCCGCTTACAACATGGCCCAAAGTACAACCTCAGGAACAAAGAATTACTTGACAGCTTTTAAATCCCGCAAAAGTTGCGTTCAAATTTTTTCCTAGTGAAATATTCCTACATTTGGAATAAACTCCCACATGCAATTAGAGCCAGTAAGAATATACACCAATTCAAACGAAGCTTAGAAACCTTCCTGACATTACCGAACGTCATGTCCATTTTCAAACTCTGCCTGCATGAAGACGATATTTTTGAAAACGGACCTAATAACATCTGAGTGGAAACCCTGCGTCGCGTGATACAACGTCTCGTACACTTCGAGCAGACCACCTTCGGATGTATTTATCTAGATATCGAAGCTTATTACTTCATACTTAATGATAACCAACTGTGTGTGGTTATTGATCACTATGCAAAAGCTGTGCACGCTAAAACTGTTTGGAAAAAGTACACTTAGCCTGTTCGCCTCATATGGTTACATTCAAATCTCGCGTTACCACCCATACTTCCTATCCTCATGGATCACCTGGCAATCTTTCTATCTTTTTAAACATTCTTTCCATTCTATATCTCGGACGTGTATACCAAATCGACATCAGAATTCGGCTGTAATCATATACTAGGAAAAGCTGTTAATCGATCTCTTTTCGCGTTATACGATAACAATTGTTTGCTAGTGCCATATATTTTATTAGCTAACACAAAATTATAAATTTTATATAAAAGGTCTTTCCATTCTATATATCGGACGTGTATATCCAAATCGACATCAGAATTCGGCTGTAATCATATACTAGGAAAAAGCTGTTAATCGAATCTCTTTCGCGTTATACGATAACAATTGTTTGCTAGTGCCATATATTTTATTAGCTAACACAAAATTATAAATTTTATATAAAAGGTTGGCCAGAAAATCACATATTCCATTATTCGTCATACTTCACATGACCATTTTACGTTTTTCCGTTTATCACGTAATTTCGCTTTTCATTCCTGATTCCACAACTACATCTGACGCGAGAAAACATTCCACTACGTCCGGACACTCAAAATCCCGTATTGGTTGGACAATTCGCGAGGTCTGCGAAATTCCGTCGATTTTGAGGACAACGAAGTCCAGTTCAGAGGACCGCCCATTTCTCCGCAAAAGTACAGGCTTCCCTATCTTCCCTCATCGCAACAAAGTTTTCTGCATATTTTTCCGGAACCATCTACATCAAATAATGGCGAAAATCTTCGACCGGTCATTTTCTCCATCCTCAGATAACCGATTTCTGGCATGGCCTTGACTATTAGGTCAGTGTTAACCTTGTGAAGCATTTTCATTGAACATTACAGAATTTAGAAGCGTGTGTCCCAGATGCTTTTTCATAAACTTGGATTTTTCTCTCTTGCTATGTCTGTTTCGTTATATTATTCACGAAACTGGTGTATTGTACAATTATTATGTGTATGGTGTGCATTTATGCATGTAGCGATAAAATGTGTACATTGATCACGCTCATCTGAGCGTGTTTCTCACAGCGCAGAGGAACATTGACCACCGATTTCAGGACGAGATTTCAATCGAAGAACCTATGGTACTATTTCTTAAGCAGTGAAGTTTGTAGAACAGCCAGCTGCATACATCAACTGTGACGTGCGGCATCATCAATAAAATGTGCCGTAAGTCACAGATCGACGTTGAACAAACACTAAAAAATGAATACAAAAACTTGTTTCACAAGTCTCGTTGATGATGCAAGGACAACAGCGAAGTTTCACTCCCGGTGGAGCGAGCGAAATCGAAACAATCTGGTTACACTTTGACCATCAAATGCGTAAAACAGTATGTACAAGTGAGTAAGTGCAGTCAAGCTGCAAAATTGGGAGAGGTTAACATGCAACGGGATCAAATAGAGACCACGAACATCAGGATCGACCGGGAAGAATGCTGCAACAGATCCGACAACCGCGTGATACAGTGCCCGCCAACATTCTTCCCGACTATTCGCGCCTTGTGAATAACATTGGTACCATCTAGCTCAACTGCTTTCAGGCTCCTTGAACCATCTGGGACACACTGTTC
>LOND01000008.1:92780-107940 GCA_014220965.1 Paragonimus kellicotti
CAAAACCCTATTTTAGGCGGCTTCACGAACTGAATATCCACTCGCTAGAATACCACAGACAGAGAGGCGATCTTATACTGGCGTTCATGATTCTAATGATCCGAAGTCATCTGTGCAAACCATCGGTTAATTCTGCAGACACTAGCTCACTGAGGGAGCACACCTTGAAACCAACCAGTCAGTACAGCAGACATGAGTTCAGGCACAACTTTTCAGTTCGGGTCTGCATAGCCGGGAACTGTCTGCCGGAACATACCGTGAGTGCTACAACAGTGGCTGCGTTCGAGACCCGTCTGAATCGCTACTCAGGCCTTTAGTACGTTCTCAGCAATCTCCGTGGCGCATAGCCCCGCGTGTGTTCTTGTTGAATAACTCATAAATAGCCCTTACGCATGTTCACCCACATATAGACTTCCGTAGTAGCACGACCGTTCCCTGAGCGATCTCTGAGTGTTCTCCGGGTGTCCCCTGAGTTATCCTTCAGGGTTTTAGGGAGAGCCTTTGCGAATACTCGGAGAACAGTCGGTAGAAAAATTGCGAGTGGCCTTATAATACGGTTTAGTTAAGTGCCACCTGCATCTTGTGTGCCTAACAAACCCAACCATGATTGAAGCTTGCGGCCGTCTTCAACAAGGGATATATGAATCTCATAAATATTGGAATTGTTGAAAAACCGTTGTACTCGAACAACAGATTGCAAGCAGTTACGAAGCGGCCCAATGTATTCAACTAAATGTCCTCACAGTAGGACCTGTTCTTCCTCAGTATCTGTGAGAGTTCATTAGTCAGTCCATGTCTTGACACCTTCAATGAACCAAGTTTTTAGGATGCATCAGAGGTGAAATACTTCGGTTAATAGGCAAGATGAAACAATAACTCAAACGGACAATCCTGAAAACTATCCTTACACGAATTTTAGGTAGCACTTGTCAACAATGTCGACTTGACGCAACAGACCGGCAGACAAGAATACCACCCATCATGGTGCACAAAGCAAACATAGATGGACGAGTTGTCTGTTTCAGGTGTTGTGTAATGTTGCGAACTACTGCGAATAAACAAAAGTTGCCTGAACTAAAAATGTTATGATTGATCACCTAGTGGAACGCAAAGTTATCGAAACAAACATCACAAAACTGGATGCCGTCAAACGTATATCAATGGTCTTTAGAGAGTGGTCTCTCTGGAACACTCGGACCACTCAGGGAACGGCTAGTCCAGTGTGTCACTAGTGCTACGTGTGTTCTAATAGTATGCACGCACTTATTTTTCATTTCAACCCTCCGGCTTAATCAAGAAAAGTCGCGACGTGTGACTATACCTCTGGTGCGGAAATTACCTGCTTAGAGAAACGGAACCATTAAAGCAGGCACTTTTCACATCCGATGACCACCCACCGCATCCATTGAACCAATCAGGTGTACATCGGCAGCGATTGGCCCATATCTTGGGTGTGCGGTCCATGTCGGGCTCCGTTCCGTTCAATCCATGGAAAACCTACTACGAAAGTCCTGCGGAACAGTTAGCAATAAAAGAGAGGGCTAAATACAGGGATGCCATGAAAGCAGAGTACAGAAAAAAGTTGACGAACCCTTTCAAACCTCCGGCTGGCACCATGGTGAGTCAACGCAGTTTTAATTTAAATGGTTGTGCTGTTTGTTTCGTTTCAGAATGGCTGGATGTCGCAGACAGCACTTCCCTCTGCTTTTACAACCTAGTGTTCCGTGTTGTAGGTATCCAAAGAGACCAGCCTAGGGTGTATAACCTGGTGGACTTCAATGGGTTGTAAACGGAAGTAGGAAGCCGGAGCTTTTGAGAATTCCGTATCTCGATGCGTAGAATCTCAAGGTCCTCAGCAATGGGCTGAAATGGGGGAAAAGGTGCAGCATCCGAACTAATGCAATATATGTTGGTCAAGGCGAGCCTTGAAAATTGTTACAGAGCTGGCAGAAACAACATGGCTTGGAAGAGCATTCCAAGCCTTGCAAACACGCAATGAGAAAAAGCTATGTCTACATTCTAGTCTGCTATGTTGGACCTCTAGTTTTAGGGGGTGGCCCCTCAGTGTCATGCTATTTCCCCTGTTGAGCATTGGCCGGCAAGGATGATCCGGGGACTTCATTATCAAAAAGGTTAATACCAAATCACCTCTAAGCCGACGATACTCTAAAGAGTACATGTTCAAAGATTTTAACCTTTCCTCATACTTCATGAATTCCCACCCACCTTGATGGTTTGAGGTACCGTCTCTGCATGATTCTCATAGGCCGGTGGCCTCGGACTTCCAACTGACCAAATATATGGTTCAAGAAACAGACAGGTCGTACATACTCTGCGACCTCACCAAGTGCCCCTCACACTCGCCCCTACCACGTGGTCTTCACCGCCTCATCAACATTGGCGCACAACTATTCGCGATACAACGGCATTCCGG
Source organism: Paragonimus kellicotti (assembly GCA_014220965.1). NCBI lineage: Eukaryota > Metazoa > Platyhelminthes > Trematoda > Plagiorchiida > Troglotrematidae > Paragonimus > Paragonimus kellicotti. The sequence continues at coordinate 95,215 of LOND01000008.1, forward strand.
TAAATCTGAGGACATCGAAGCATTTATCGAAATTTGTAATTATTGCAAGTCAGGAATCCGCCGTAACCACTTTGCAATACAATCTAAGGTGTTCAAACTAGCGCGAACAAATACGAACTTTCTTATACAACGGCATTCCGGTAAATCTGAGGACATCGAAGCATTTATCGAAATTTGTAATTATTGCAAGTCAGGAATCCGCCGTAACCACTTTGCAATACAATCTAAGGTGCTCAAGCTAGCGCGAACAAATACGAACTTTCTTATTGAATACGGGTCATTTTTCGAAAATCCTCCCTCAGCTTTGTCCGTGCGTCACGCAAACGGCTAGGTTATCTCTGTAGCCCACGAGGTCCCCGCGATATTTAAGGATCATTGCGCCATTTCCCATAATACAGCGCCATCCCCTGCATCCAGCCTACCGCTGCAAACATTTCAGTAACCCCTTCTAACAGTAGAATTCGCGGTGAGCGATGTACAGGGTTTATTTTTTAAGTTGATCCCATTCAGTTTGATGGACCCAGAACAGGTTCACTCGAAAATGCTGAAAGAAGCGTTCTGCGTATTCACAGAACGATTTCATGAGCCGACTCTGTCTGAGGGTCCCATCCAAGCTGGTTGCAAGGAGGCTTACGTAATTCCCACTTATAAGTCAGGTTATCGGCACTCCTCTGTTAGCTCTCGACCGATTAGTCTAAAGAGTATTTCGTGCAAGACACTAGAACGTCTCATCAAACCTACAGCATATCAGCAATTACCTGGTTTCTATAGTCCATCACAGGTTTCTACAAGTCGGTCATTTTTGACTGACATGCTTCTGTATAGGCATTTTAACTGAGGTCAATAACCACGGTCTTATTTTTGACGCCACTTCCTTCCATTTCGCCAAGGCATTTGACCGAGTGTCTCACGGTGTACTCTTACATAAACTAAAGGTTTATGGCGTTCAGGGTGATTCTGCGTTAGATAGCCTCGTTTCTGAGTAGTCTGACTTTTAGGGTTAAAGCGGGCTTCGCCGTCCTCAAGGCTCTGTCCTTGTGCCGCTGCTATTCGTATTTCATGTTAACGAACTTCCGGAAGTTATCTCCAGCAACTGCTTGCTCTGTGTGGATGATCTTAAAATTTAGAACCCATGATTGTAGCATTTTGAAAGCTGACCTTGATGCTGTCAAGCGATGTCACGGAAGTAGTGTCTTCTCATCAACGACAACAAGTGTGCGCATATGTCTCGGTGGAGATTCTGGAAACGTGTTCGCTGCACATACTACTAAAAAAGCTGTGGTGGTGGCCAAAGTGGACCTTAGGAAAGATCTAGGATCTGGCTATCATCTAAACTCTGTTTCTCCTATCATCATAAAATGGCATCTAAGTGGGGTTATGCGGTATTAGGCATGACAAAGCGGACATTTCCACGTATAGACGAGAAAGATTTCCATAACCTTTATGGGATCTTTGCCCGACCTTCAATCGAATATACCAACCTAGTGATGTTTACTGGCCTTAAAAAGGACGAATGCGCTAGAGCGTGTTCAACGAGCTGCTGCGAAGACCGTATTAGTCCTTAAAAACCTCACCTACGAATCTCGGCTGGAAATTCTTGATCTTTACCCATTCCCTTACGGAAGACTTCGAAGCGACCTTGTCCTCGATTATTTCCTTTTCTTTGTAGTTTTTGCAGAGACATTCGTCGCTTTTGCGGACCAAAACGGCCTGGGAGGTCACGAAAAATTGTACAAGTTAAGGCCCAGGCTTGTTAGACAGAATTTTCCCATCACAGTGGTGGCTCATTGGAATATGCTACCTCCGGGTCAAAATTTTGGGCGTTAGACTCGTATTTTATCAACCATAGTTATCTCTAAGATAGAATGCGTTGCTTATTCTATCTCAGGAATTCAGTCGTACTTTGATGACGTCATGATCCCCAAGGACGGTTTGTCCCTTATTACTTTTCAGGGAAACTGACATAAGATGAGAACTGAATCAACCCGGAGTACGTGGGTTCCCCGCCTTGCACCTGTCTCTTATCACTGAGTCACTGAATCGATTTGCGAATGAATCCGAGCGATTAAGTCAATTAGTGCCAAGGTTATACATTACGTGCCGAGTGTGTCTTAGTGTCATCAGATGGGCGAAATTGTAGACTTCGAGGCTCCTTCTATTAGACTAAGAACGCTTGTGTCTCGGCTAGTTTAAATGTGTTTGACGACGAAGTAACTTTCCACCGAAACGTAGAACACACAACGTAAAACAGAATAGATACTAAAACCCACTCATTTGTTCCGGATTTACTTACATTCGTGAAGACACCAGCACTATCGATAACTGACGACTACGTGGTCACTCTGCGTTCATAGTTGACTTAGCGATGAAGATCGCCAGGCCGCGCAGTGACTCATAGAATGCCGAAAATCAGTATTCACCGGGAGCAGACCATTATCTAAACAACGCTGCAACAAACGTTCAGTTATTTGTTCGACGAATGTCCTAGGATCACTAGCTATCTAAGTCACGCTCATCAGCACCTACCCTACTTCCCTGGGCGTCTGAGTTTCTTTTCAGTACTACACTGTCCGCATCCCGCGCAGTGTGCAGAATGCTAGGGAACCTGTGGTGACTTTAATTTTTGATCGCGTCTGGACTACATTTTGTGGGTGTACATGGAGAAAGCTTGTGACAAGCCTCTGTCGATGTTTCAAGCGTACCTTTGAGTTTGTTGATGAGTATCCGTGTAGGTAGCGTCTTCTCTGCACATGCGCTCAGGGTGATTCCAATATCTGCTTGGACAATGGCTTGAACCATAGAGTGTCCAGACAAGCGCACATTGTACTAACACCACGGAGCTGCTGGCGCTGATTGAAAATGTTCTAGTGCACGGCGCACTAAGTCATTTTCCCAGGTACGAATTTACCAGACGCGAAATGTAAAAAGGCCGTTGAGAGGAGAGACCGAATATTTATTACACGAAATATACAGGTCTCTTATAGCGCTAGAAATGGCACCGACACGTAAATCAGCTAGGGAGGCTAGAGACCGGTCCGTCGACGAGCGATTGAAACCGGAAGTGTGATACACGTGTGCGTTCGGGTTCGCGCCACAGTCACATGGCATGCAGACAAACAATCGGACAGCATACATCATGCGAACTTTCTTAATAGCCTAGGTACAATATGCAACTATGAGTTTTGGAACTATTTTACACATCATACCGCAGGCAGGCCAGTGAAATCTCCAAGGTCGCTACAATGTTGTACCGCGCTAGAATCCTGAAGCCGCGTTTCCGCAAGCGAACAAGGTTCGGTCAGGGGGTCTCTGGTATACGTGAAAGTACTTGTTGACCTATCTGCATAGGTTTTGGAACACTACAGGTGAGAAGTTTAGATGGTATCCGGCGAACAAGTTAGGGTTTGTTTTGGTTAAGTGAATATCATCCTAGTGTTTATCGCACTATCATTCTGGCTGCGGTTTCCATCGTGAGCAACAACCAAGCCTGGTCCCTGATGGATGGGTCACCAAGTAAAAGTCCGTCTAACAAGGAATCAAGGCGGAGACGAATTGTTGTGATGCGATGGTGTGTGACATGAGAGCATAGCCGTTCTTCAGCATCTTGGCCAGAGAATTACGTAGAAACGTAGGACGAAATGCGTGGTTCGTATCAAGTTTACAAGTTCATAGTTGTGAAGGCACATTACTTCTCGTTTACCCAGGCCGAAGAAGGGAGTATACTTAGGACCACGCCCAGGGTTTGATTAGAAAACCTAACCCGCAAGGTAGCATAGCATGGCGCGGAGTTTGCGGTCCAGTAAAGGCCGGTGACCATTCGGCGGTTCTCACGCCCTTCGGGTGGAGTTCACTTATCCGGAATTCCCAGTACGCTGCATAGTGTTACAACAGAAGAATTCCAGTAGTTCTAAGACTCACCAAGGAAAATGGATATGACGTAGTAAATCAGTCGAACCAAGAGCTGGTATGACACCTGCCTATGGTTGCTATGGTCGTTGGTCAAATCGCTCATGCTTCATTTGAATTAGGTCTAACGGTTTAAAGCATCTTACTCACTTTCGTACTTGATGAAGCCTGTGGCTACCACATTGATTCGTACGCGTTATCCTGGATTTGTCCATGGCTGAACCGAGGGCATCTGCAAGCGTGACAGTCAGTACGCTGTCCGGGCGCGCAATTGCTCCCGTTGAGGCAATGGGAACCTTTTTGTGGCGCGGCAACTTGCGCTGTGTCATAGTTCCGTCAAAAATCCCGTATGGCACTCTATAGGGGTCTTAGCTGCTAACCGTAAATCCACCACGCCCATTGTCGGCAAAGGATTTTTCGCCAGGCGATCCCCGTTTATTTCACTGTTAACTCTCACGTGGGAGGCTACTCTCAATCCGCGACTCGAAAAGACACTGGATGATATTGAGCCAACCAACCCGGTTTGCCGGAGGAATGTAACTTTATCCCGGTCGTAATTAGGATTCTGACACCCACCATACTTCGTCGATTCAGTGGTGCATAGGAAGCAGACATTGGGGAAGAATAGACCGAATGCCGAACGAGGGTATACTTGATGGAAATTTCACCCGGTCAAATTGTGAAGCTGTGCCGCTGGTGGACACGCTGTTTTTCTGGACTTGATAAGTGTATCCGACTCATTGGTTCGTTAAAAACTTTTGGGAATAGTTTGACCGTTTCGGTTTGCTTAGGTAACATGTGAACATACTTTCGACGTCTCGTTTTCACATCTTAGCCCGGTTTAGGGCTGTCTGTTGGTTGTGTAACAGTCACAGTGCAAGGGACGATTCACTTCGTTGGTTGTCAATTTTCGCTATTTTTTTCTATTTTGTCAAAATACTGTCGGAAGATATTGCCGTCCGACAGGTTTCAATCAATACAGACAATGCTGAATAGCATTCCACTCTCTGCCTGAACCGCGCTTTTCACAGCCCGTTTATGCAAAATACTTCTGCAAGATTTCCGTGCTTACGTTGACGTTGGACACTCAACTAATGGAAGTTACCGATTGGTCTCTGTACATGACGTAGCGTTGGCAACACCGTAGGTATCGGTGTTGATAGAAGCTCGTATCTTCAATGCTCAGGTTCTGCTCCCTAGTCTAAGTCATCTCTGACAACAAAGCGGTTCCTCTTCCTGAAGCTGAAAGGTATCCGAGGAATCGGGTTGCCTAGCTACGTGCTACCGGGCACGTCTTTAAGCTGCACATCGACGAATGACCTTCGACCTAGCGGTTAACTGCGAAATAGGCGGTGTTCTTCTGGCGGACATACAACTGACAAAGAGGCAGCACAACCAGTGCGTTGCAAATTGGTAGTTATCAGCTAGGCCTTTTGTAATGTGCAACTTAAGTTCTTTGACTGTACCACCACATGGTGCAGATAACTTCGTCACAAGAGAGTCAGTTGCCGCTCGGGGGAGTATATATATATATATATATTCCCGGACAGCATACTGCCTATCTCGCGTGCGATCTGTATCTCCTGCAGACATGCTAGGTCTCTATCATCCATTAACAATATCCATTGAAGACTTATGACTCACCGTCGTGATCACGGATTTCACGGTGTACGGAGGTACGCAGAATGTTTTGAACTGGTTCACGGTAGTTAGGGACAGTAGTTACAGCGACCCTGTGGTTGTCGGACCCACTTACTGGGCAGATCTTGTACATCAGACTAGGCTTCCGTCGAAGCCCCATGCAAGTTGCACTTGGAATCTTGGATGTATGTATTCCATCCGTGGTCATCGGCCCTTAATGGACCATGGACCCTGTGTTTTGCCCAGCTGATATGCGGTTTATTTTTTTTTAATCAAAAGCTCTTGATAGGACTCCTTAGCATACCTCTTCCTGCTCTGGCAACTGCGAACTATCCTGTCCTCATAACAAGAACCGTGAAGAATCATGCATATGAGGTGACTGTGAAAGCTATGTTAGTGTACAGATGTGAAAGTTGGCCACTCAGGATGGAAGGCGTGAATCATTTTCCCATATTCGCCCACTGATGTCTGCGTTCGATCACTTTCATCGGATAGTGCCAACGGACAAGGTTTGGAGGTGGATACTTGATAACGAGTGTCAAGCGAGTTCATTCTCCCAGTTTTTAAGGCTTAGATGGCCACACTGTGCTCTCAAGATACCAACTGGTCGTTTTATTTACCGAACCGATTGACCAAGCGACGAGCGACAGCTTGCACAACGTCATTTTCAACTGTTCCCATACCTATATCCCATTGACCAGAATATTGTACTGTAGGTATTTTATATCTATTCGCACGTGGTGGCTACATTAAGTACTGGTCAGACATTTCTCACCACATTACAGTTAACATATTTTGAATAGATAATATGAACTCTTACTTAATCACCCTCCTGTTTATGCTGTGCCGCCTCACTTAATTGTTTACTTCATCGCATTATTGAATGCAACTTGTTAACGGCTGTTTATCGTGCACACACTTCATTGTAAGTTTCATGTTTTAACAACCGTTACTTTTTTGTGTACAGAACCAGTTTTATCCGAGTAAACCTTCAACATTCCATCTTGTTCTGCCCGAATCAAGCAATGTACAGCTGCCCTAACAGACTGCATTTAACGGTGGGCCTTAACAGCTTTTATAACAGCTGTAGCTTGATCTGATGAACTGGAGTCACATACCAAATAGTTAACCGGCCGGTCGTGTCCGTCTCTTGAGCCGGCACCCTTTGCGATGCAGATTTGGTGGGACGTTAAGTGAGGTTTCGGCTAACCGAGTCCAGTCGCCTGAATTTTGTTTGAATCAGTTATCCACGAAGTAATTGTCATTACTGTCGCTACGCTTTAAACGCGACGATCCGTCAGCGTTCATTTCCACAATCCCCAACTTCGCGAGTTGTCACAGAGGTAATAAAAGTATGTAATCTTCACTGGTTGGCTTGCGTATCCCGTCTCCTAACTGGGCATCTACTTAATCGTGCATTGTTCATTGCGGCCGCTGGGGATTTAAAAAGTGGCATGACAGCCAAGAGATAACCTCGTTACGTACTATAAAAACCTAAAATGCTCCTCTGTACTAAGTTGGAGATGCCACCTACCACGTTGTTGGTTGTGTAATCATCCATATCGTTAATGGAAACTTCCTTCGAACGTGACAGTGTATTACAGTGGATAATGAATCCATGTTCTGAGGATTGTTGACCTTCCTTCATGATTTTCCTTTTGCTTGTTTGTTCAATGGTACATTTATAGTTATCAAATAATTTCTATCCCCTTGGACCACTATCTGGATGAGGGTTGACCTAAACCGTAACACTCGTGCGTGCGGCTGTGTATGTGTTACCAGTATGTCGCGTTCCATTAATTGTCTCAGACCGCGCGTTGTGACTTCTCAACCCAAACCGCTTCTCCCAGACTGCTGTTTTACTTTGGCGTTTAAGTTGTGTAATGATGTTCCGGAGGTTATTCGACAGTTCATGGAGTTAGGATGGTGCATCACTAACAGTAAGTATATGGAAAATAACATTGGGAGCTCTCTGCTGGGCTGAACGACCTTCGCCAATCTAAATGGTATTCTGGGAAGCATTAGTGGTACTCATATAAGCTACCATAAAATCGTAGTTATATTACGGCGGAGTCTCAGCTGTCCAAGATAAAGGACGTCTTCAGCTGTACACTTATTGCGGCTTGTTTTTTTATCACACTTCCAGTAACACCGGTGAGTAAGCATTCATGGGGTCGGGAACCAGAGGTATGCTGATGGAGGTTATGGTGATTGATCCACCTAGTCTGTAAGGTTTCATAGACGTAGATGGACGTGCCACCTACAATGACCAGTTTGCCATATCGAGCAATCTGCTGATGCATCACCTTATTGGCGTAAGCTACGTAGTGAAGCAAAATCAAGATTTAGTAGGTGTTAACTTCTTTTCTGAATTTTTATACTTTCAATAATATGTCGGTCCTTATCAGGTTGTGGTGGTTAACAAGCTATGTTGATTTCCCCTTCGGGAATGAAGTTTATTTGGGCATTGCTCTTACATTCACGGACTCTTGATCTGATCTGGCGTACAGCTGCAGCCTTTCATACTTATTGTGTTTATCTTAGAATAAATTACGTTGAAGTGCAAATTGCTTGGAACTCTTACCATCTACTTGAACTCTTTTAGGGTGCCATCGGGTTACCAATTTCTATTAACTTTCCATATTTTCAGCTCTGTGATGGATTTTTTTTTGACAATTGTCAACGAAATGTATTGTTTCTCTTTTTTGGAGGAAACGTTGAATCATCCGCTAACCCGATTTCGTTGTCGGTTTTGACAAACCCGTTGTAATAATGCGAATATGGCTCGTTCCTGTTTATTTCTACCAGATATTAATCAGCTGATCGGTTTAGTAACGGACCGCGGTCCGTCTTCATTTTATGTGCTAGGACCTCGGGTTTATCCTCCCCCCGTACTCTTACGTATCGTGTAATGTAATATTCCTACAGAGTAGGGAAGTGTTCAAAACATAGTTTTAGTCTCCTACATAATTAATAGCTCATACCAAAAAGATGAACACTATTAGATTAGACCAGTTGCTGCCCACCGAACAGCTGTTGAAACGACATTACTCGAACACATTCGAGGTTGTCGCGTACTTTAAACACCAATGAAGAAGTTGTGATTTTGACTTAGGCTTTCAAAAAGAGTTGAAAACTACGAACGCCTGTTTTATTTCCATGGTGGTATACATCTGAAGTAGACGTTGTCTAGTTTGTATCGTACCTCTTGTTTTAGAGTTGCATGGAAGTAGACAAAACAGACAGGTGGAAACGCGTGGTTGTAAACAGAATCCGTGTATAGATCACGCTGTCCTTGATCGCCTCAGTCTCTCATGACATTATGAATTTCGAGGGATAGTTAGTGAACGGTTTTTTTTCATTCGCGACAAGCTGTGTGTCAGCTCTGTTTATACTTGTTTTTAATTAACGTTCACTGACTGCTCTTGCTTAGTTTCATACTTTGTATTTTTATCCAACATTTGCCGACAATGACTTTGACTTCTGAACTGAAAGCAGCTAGCTGAGTCAATGTTTTGGGTGCTTTTTCCGTTTTGGGTGACGATTAATGCACAATTCATAGATAGGTTGACGTGGCTAATGTGACTAAGTATCTGCTTGAATTGTAAACCGGTATTTTCTACTTCTGCGTGTATTTTTGTTCAACATTTTCGATGTCTTCCGATGGTGACAGCTTAGGGTCTTTCGTTTTTTTACTTTCGTGAGCTACAGTACTATATCAGGCTACCGAAAACTGATGGTTGATATGCCTTCTTTATTACTCTCAGCATGACCCGGCTCTTCAACGTTGGTATTCTGCTCGGGTTACCTATGCTGAATACTTGCAACCCTCTCCCAAAATGGGTTTACTTGCGCTTGGTTTTTTTTGTACTTTTGGTACTATTTACGGTTTGATAGCCCTCAATCGGGTAAGTTCACTTCGCTATTGGATTTTTTTAATGGTTGTATGACGTACACTTCATGTTTCATATCATGCATTAGTTTTCAGAGTGGTTACTTCTCGTGGACAGTGTTCATCAACCTCTCAGTCGTAACTTATTTCTGGGACTTACCGCGCGTCGCTTTCGGGTACTTACAGTTTGTGTACATTTGTTCGTCAGCCGCTACTAACGTAACCTTTAATGCTCCTTAGCAAACAGTATGACGTCGGTTGCTGAATTTACCTAAGATAAAAACGGATTTGTTGTGAGAACGCTGTATCAGTTGTTTATTAGGGTTCAATTATACTGACCAAATGTGTCTTTCTCACACGTAGATGTGTATTCGATTGCATGTTATTGTTTCTTAAGCAATGAGTCTTCTTGCTAGTTATTTTGATCAATGTTGACCGTGCCCTGTTCATGGTTTTATTTAGTACAACGGCAACATTACCTATCTAACTTAAACGGCTTGCGGAAAATCATTAGTAACCATGTTGAACCACCAATCGGACCATCGCTGGTTCTCGCCCTGGTTTCCACACTTACTCTTGTTCCGATTGCAGCCGTCTAATAGTTACATGTTTTTTGCAGCTGTCTGGCAGTATCACACTCGGTCTGACTCTCACATTCAACTCGCATGCTATAATACAAATCTAAGACGGAATGTGTTGGTGGCCATGGAAGTAACAGTGCACACAGAAAAATAAGTCAAGATAAGGTGGCATAAGGTGAACCATGTTTTCGTTCTCCGGTTTAACTGAAACAAAATGCACTGGGAGCTGGATGCACCAGAAAAGTACAACACTTCGTATTACGGCAAACATCTTGTGGTGTGGAAGTTGAGAGTCTAGTTTCAGTTTTTAATTCCAGTGTGAGGTTAATTGTGCAACATACTTAATTCTATTCTGTAGTAGAATCTTCCATTTCTGTCTGAACGGGTTCATTTTTGTGTAGGGCGCCCGTGGCTTCCCAATACGGCATTGACACCGTCCCGTGTTGTAAAAGGTAGTCAGCATTTCAGTGAAATTATCTGGAAGCTCCGGGAGTGGCGTTCCTTCCGGTGGTCATTAAACAAGGTTGCGGCATTTTCAACAATTTTAATGAGTGAAAAGTTAGTTGGAATCGTATTCTTTTGAAACCATATTGTGGTGGATTATCAAGCCGGAGGTGAGAGTATTCCAACACTTGGCGGAATACCTCAACGCGGAAGGGAGGTCCGTCCAAAAGCCCACAGCGAGCAGATCGGGGACAACGTGGGCGACCGGATGAGTCATCGCTCGACTGGATCGGACCAACGGGCGAGGCATGGCAGGCAAAATAAGATGGATGACCTGATCGGGGGCGCCGTTATTCCAACACTCAAAGGAATATCTCGACACGGCCGCGGAATACGGTCAAAGCCCACAGTGGATAGATTGCGGACAACACGAGCGACCGGACGAGCTATCGCTCAACAAGATCGGACTAACGGGCGAGGAGTGGCAGGCGGAAAACCCCCCGGTAGAAGGCGCCGATCACACACGTAAACCGGGCAGAAGTGCACACGACGCGTGAACGGAAACCTGGACGTGTTGTGGACTGGAATGATGACTCATAAACGCGAGCGCATGCGTAGCGTGGTAACTATCGTGTTGGACAATAAAGATTGTGCTTTATTGGACGCCTTTTCGCTACAATATGATCACATCATATTTTTCGCCACAAGGTCTTAAGCACCAATTCGCTTTTATCTATTATGAGCCGGCTGTTTGGCTGCGTAATGATAATGTTAATTAAAGGAATCGGGAGGTAACAACTTATGAGGGTCCGCTTCCACCAGCTTTCCGCGGGTTATTCTTGACTACGTAATTATCCGTGATAGGGGCATCATACACATGAAGGTAACGCTGACCAAGGTTGGTTGAGGTTTGTTCTGTTAGATTCTTCCAACAGTAGGTAGTTTTTGAAGACTCCAACTTTGTCGCGAACCTATGTGTTAAAATAGAATAAAATACTTCTTTGTAGATCGTTATTTAACTTCCACTTGGTGAATTTGATTCCAGACTGCCCAGTAATCAAGTGACATCCATTGTTTGTGTCATTATCTCTTTACCCACTTGGTCTGTTTTGTCTGTGTACGCCTCATATAATCTAGTTGCGTTTGCGTTCGGGATAGACGAGGTGTTATCCGGGTTAACATCATGATTTACGCAACATGATTTACGCCTTCTGATTTCATTGTCTAAATTCTAGAATAAAATCAGATGTTTAAAACTGTAAGAAGGTTTTTACATGAACGTGAGGACTGATAAATCGTGTGACCAGTCCGTTCTTTTGTTACCTTATCCGGATTTAAATCTAATGGTTTATTTAGCATTTTCCCTCATCCTACCATCTTGCTTCCGATGTGATGATTTATTACTGTATTCTTTTTGTTTTCAGTGGAGGGTACTTCATAAAATCGAACATGGTGAAATCAGTTACGAAGACCGAGCAACGAAGTTCCTGGGAAAATAGACATGGTGGAATGTAGTTCGGGTTGTATTTAGTAGTTCACAGAACTTAGAGAAATATAAATAAATGTGTTCTAATTTTTGTCTCTTAATGCTGCGTGGATGGGCTTGATTTGGAGTGAATGATTTTGCTGTGCCGAGTTCTACTTCATGCAGTCTGTAGGTATGACTTCTACCTCCGAATAGTCACTTTTGTGAGGTGTTTTTTCATTTGCAAATCTTCAGGTTTGCTGTTTCAGTTGAATCAATTTGATTAATAGGGTAGTGTACTTTTAAAGGCATTGACGAGCATTAACCCTGGCTGGTGCATTAAGAAGGACAAGTAATCGTATGGCTTGCCGAAGTTCAATACAGCTCCACATTGTTCTTTGGTTTGATGTGTCACAAATCGTTTCACTGTCGTGGCTTCTTTAATTTACTCTCTGTCTTCTAACAGGTCGACGAAACGAATTCTCTCAGTTCTATCGGTCATGTCCTGGAATGCCGTAAACTTTCTATCTGAAGATTAGCTTAACGCCAAATAATTGGATTGCGCCGAATTAACATATTTTGCTCGTGTAATCCAAATCCCTTTCTGTCTTATAAGAACGCAACTCACCTTGTTTTTCGCTAATCAATAGTATGTGATACTCGTCATGTCTGATCAATGTGTTACCGTTCTATTGTGTTCGTATTGGATCTCTTCCAATCAAGACAACAAAGAACAAAAACCCAACCGTGAGGGTTCTCTGAGCAAACCCAGTATCAACTAGTTGAACGGCTTACGG
>LOND01000008.1:108040-123888 GCA_014220965.1 Paragonimus kellicotti
GAAACGAATTCTCTCAGTTCTATCGGTCATGTCCTGGAATGCCGTAAACTTTCTATCTGAAGATTAGCTTAACGCCAAATAATTGGATTGCGCCGAATTAACATATTTTGCTCGTGTAATCCAAATCCCTTTCTGTCTTATAAGAACGCAACTCACCTTGTTTTTCGCTAATCAATAGTATGTGATACTCGTCATGTCTGATCAATGTGTTACCGTTCTATTGTGTTCGTATTGGATCTCTTCCAATCAAGACAACAAAGAACAAAAACCCAACCGTGAGGGTTCTCTGAGCAAACCCAGTATCAACTAGTTGAACGGCTTACGGGCTGTTCTGTTTGTAGGTCGGTTGGTGTAAAAACAGGTTGCTGTTGAGTGAGCCAACTTTAAGCTCTTTCTAGTAGTGAGACGCAATGACAATCGGGATACCAGGTTGGTTTCCGGACGATGTAACGAAAAGCTGACGTGGCAATGTGTGAGTAATCTTCAGCTGTTTTCTGTTTTAAATGCTCAGAGAGTAGTTAAGCTGTATGGTTGGGTTGCAGAATACGTTTGCACAGGCATTGTGAGAGAGACTCGACGTGGTGGCTTGTTAATGCACCGAATGTTTGGTTCTAAAAAGTACGCACGTTGATTTCTAACTTTACTACTCGAATCTTTTTGTAGTGCCATGCATACCAGTGCCCCCATATTTCCCCAATCAAAGTTCGTGGTTCGGTTTCTCTGCTTACTCTGGTTTTGATTAGTTCAGTGCAAACTTAACTAGCATGAAATCTTACGGTGTTCTTGTCGCTTAATTTGTGACCACCTATTGAGACTTTCTTAATAAAAGCGAGGATCGACAGTAGTGCTTCCTTTCCAAAGGGGGTGGATGGAAGTTTATGAGATCGTGCAAGTTGGGCCCAAATGTGAATAATGTTCTCTCTGTGCTGTTTTTACTGTGCCACTCTTGGCAAAAACTGGTTGTCACTTCAAACTTCGTGTTTTATTCCTTAATTCAGACGCTCACAGTGTTTGTGACAGTCGGAAAAGTACATATTACTGCTAATTTTTGGGCAGATTTGTTGGTCTTGATGGGATTCTTCCCTGAAGAATTTGAATACCAATCTATTTGTATGACTTCTGGACTTCCGCCGTGGTTTCGGTGCTAAGCCTATATCACACATGCCGCGTAGTGGCGCGCGGTTCATGTTGCTGTTTCCAATATAGTCAAAGAACGGATTTTACACTGTTGATTTTCTTGCATAAGTTTTTGTATAATTTTGTGAGCAGCTGATGAACATTTTCATCACATACATTCATACGTGTTAAGTACTTGCTCGTACGGAGTGTACCTTAACTGTGATTGTCGCTTATGCAGGTAGCCGTGCACGGATTAGTTTATTTTTGGAAGTGCGTCCTCTTGATCCAGTTCACCAATAACGATAGAAGACACGTCACGAGATGTTAACATTTCGTTTACTCTCTTCAGTCACGAACGTAAAACAGAATATATAGGACATGCGGATAGCAACAACAATAGAAACAATCAACGATTGGGTTTACATGAAACAAGGACTGTTATCAGTTCCAGGGCAGACAAACTGCGTGAGTCAACAGTTTATGCACACACAGGCCGGATGGCAGTTTGTCTGCACTGGAACTGATGATAGTCCTTGTTTCATGTAAACCCAATCGTTGATTGTTTCTATTGTTGTTGCTATCCGCATGTCCTATATATTCTAATGTTTTACGTTCGTGACTGAATGTTAACGTCTCGCGATGTATATCATCTGTTGGTATTGACAATTAATTGGTGCAAATTTAGATTCGAACCAGCGACAGAAACAGCTAGCTCACACGCGGCAAGCGCTCTACCAGCTGAACTACGAATCCACACCGGAGCTCAGAAGTTTTCACATTTGGATGCAAATTTACAAATTAACTTAATATGTAAACAAAACTGCAGAAACTCAATTGGAGGCGGAAGCAGAATGGTCAATAACCTCATTGATGTAGGTCCGTCATTGTTAGAGGACGTATCTAGCGGGCTATGTCGATGGTCAAGCACTCCAAAACTTAGCAGGCAATAACCTTGCTCATCAGAGCTGTCTATGCACTCATCGCTAGTGACCACGTCATCATCTGACCGTCTTACATTTCCTTTCGCTCATTATCAACCCTGTCTCCAATGCACAGTGTGGCAGGTGTTCGGTCGTTATACAGTTTACTTGACCCAGCCGGTTTAGGCTGCATTTTGGTCATCTTGGTTCTCGGTTGTGATATAGGTTTATCAGATACGCGCCCATGGATATTCGTGGTTGTTACGTAATCAATTCACGCGCTAAAATCCATCTAGAGGAAACAGTGATTCCCGGATATCTAAAGGGTGTTCACACCTTCCGTTCAGATAGACCATTTTTCTCACCTGTTAACTAAGGTGGAGTCTGCAGGCCTTCTGTCCCCTTTTTTGACTGGCAATCGGATGTCTACGGCAACACAGACGACGAAGCTGACTGAGCACAATACTTTCTCCACCCTCATGAACACCTCGTCAGCAGTACTACAAGCCGGTAAAATGGCACTATCCAAATGAGCTAAGCGATTCGCATTCTCAAGTTACCTGCCTGCAAAAACGGGTAAAAGCAAGGCGACCTTAATCATGTGACAACATCCATGTAGGTGCATATATATCATGTAGCTATTTTAACATGTTCTGCATTATGTCAACAGAATAACCTATCAAAGCAATATCATCAGTTTACTATAAGATCTGTAAAGTAGGTGAATAAGAAACTAGATGTCACATTCCTGTCTGGCGCCAGTTGAAGTGATCTCTTGACAGACCTGCTGTAAATTTGTAGTCCCCGTGGGTAATGGTTTTAACGAATAGACGTATTTCGTTGGAGCATCTACACAGTGGAGGGAAATCCGGGAGGTATACCGGGCAGCCCAGTCGACTCTGGTTTTTAGTCCCAGAAATATTACAACCGTTAGTTGAGAAAAGGAGTGCGTATGCTGCACCGTCTGTCGTAAAGTGCAATGTTGATCGGTTCGCTGGTGACCAGGTCACGAGACTGCGTATTCTTCTCTTATTTGTTCTCTATTTTTCATTAGTCACCGTCCCTACTATGGGAGAAGAAGGCCTCAACGTTTTGACAGTCTAACTTCTAACGCCATCTTAGTTAAAGCAAACTTGACCCAAAGAACAGTTCTGGAACCAGAATTTTATCATCTCTTGCTGAGAGGTGGGTTAGCGTGGAATTCAGATGTCTCCGTGCGCTCATAGAACCCCAAGGTAATATTTCATGTAAATTCGTAAAGCCTGTCTGGAGTATGTTCGTTAGTGTTTTCACTGGTTCTCGAATTTCCGAGTTCGAGGCCACTCGGGGGAATGGCGTTCAGTTTGAGTTCTTCGTTCACTGTTACTCGCACCACGATTCGGTTATAACAACTGATTATAGCACTAAAGTGGATGAGGGGGATTCTTATTGCCGTGCATTTCATCTCCACCGTTCATAATTGAGTGGACTGATTCCCGCCGTTGAAGTTGCTCTGTGAAGTGGTTAGCTAGGAGAATTACGGTTGTCGTATTTTCCAGAATTCACCGTGCTGGGTATATTTTGCATTCCAAATTAGCCGAAAGTTTTATACTACTCTGAAGTAGGCAGTGCATGTTGACTAATTGCAGATGGTTTTGCTGTCAGGGCCAAACGTTCGCTGTTGATCCGTTCACTGTATACCGTAACTTCTGACTCTAGTTAACCCATACAAAATGGCTGGATTAATTCATTCTGATTACCTCTATTTAATTTAATGTTCTTTGTTGTGAGCGTCACTGTGATATTGGCTTCTGTTAAAATACTCTGGCCATTTTTGAGAATTCAAGTAATTCCATTGCGTTGTTCTTGGAGTTGAATCACGCACATCCCAACCTCAAGCTAACTAGAGAGAACGAAGTAAACAACTGCCTTCCGTTCTTGGACATTCTAGTTATCCGAAGATCAGATGGCACGATAGGAAGATCTATTTACAGAAAGCCTACCTGGACAGGACAGTATATACATTTTGAAAGCTTCTGTCCAGTGCAATATAAGAGAAGCCTAGTTCGAACGCTTTTTCACAGAGCGCGGAGGCTATGCACGGAAGACAATCTACCACAAGAATTAAGCACACTCACAGATACGCTGCAGGCCAACGGGTACCCCTTGCAATTTATCAAGAAGTATAGCAGTGTCATTACCCCAAGGATACAGGAAACAACGGTACCAAAGAAGATGGTGTACTTAGAACTCCCGTTTCTAGGTGACGGCTGGTCAACAATGACAAAAAGACGTCTAACAGCTGCTGTATCCAGATCCTATAACGTTGTAAAACCATGTATAATACAGCCTTATCAGTCTCGTCGGCTACGGACAAACAACCTACGTTTATCATATCCCACTGTTTATACAAATATTCGTGTAGCTGCAGTATGAGCTACATAGGGAGGACAAACCGACAACTAGCTGTTCGTATCAAGGAGCATGTTCCCAAGTGACTGAAAACAACTAGAAACGCCAGGCGCGTGTACAAAGGCCAACCAACGGCGCCCAGCGTCATCAATAGTGGAACATTTAAAACAAACGGGACACAGAGTCAAAGGTTTGTGACGCATTCTCTGTGATTTTTCGAAGCCACCGGAAACGCATCCTCCAGTTTGCTGAGGCTTTGGCTATCAGACGTCATAATCCCTCCTGTGTGTTCAAAAACAATTTGTGTTGACGTTGCGGCTGCCCTGGTAGTCAGCATCTCCATATTTTTAATCTTCATTTCCGTGTCTGTCTGTCTAATCCTTTAAGCCATGACTTCCACCCTATAGAACCTTATGGTAATGCTTAAAATTAGTTACATGTCCGTGTGTAATCATCCTGATATTCAAAGACGAGTCAACCTTCATTACTGATGTGGCTATTTGTAACCCGTACAGGATGAAAGCCAAAGTCAAGTTGAACTGGGATAAATACGGTTCCAGCAAAATTACTCAATACACTTCTGCCTTTCTCCAAAATATTGTAATGTCCCATTGTAGTTACTAACAGGTTGTAAACATCCATCATCACACAAATTCCTCCAACAAATGGGTCTTTCACAATGTAGTATCTCGTAAATTCCTATGGCCTCTGTTCAAGGCTCCTTCAAAATATTCGACTCATGTATGAAGGATATCTAGAAAACTTATGATATAACTACACATGGATTTCGCAAAAAGTTTACTTCCGATACGCCGACCGAATTGTGCACCATGCAGTGCATGAATCACAATATCAAAACGCGTCTCATTTACCCAAGGGCATTATACCCCACCTCGGCGAATCGTGTAAATCCCGAATCTGGGAGATGTATGCTTTTCGTTAAAAATAAATCCTTAATGTTGCTGCGCAGAATATCACATGATTTGTGTCTTACTGTTTCATTCAGATTCATCAATTGGACGAATTGCTTAAAACATCTTGGCAATTCCTCAACATGGGTAATTTTAGTTTCGAAATGGTATCCGCGGTTATCTAGAATTATTCCAAACCTATAGCAATCATCTGTTCCAAAGTTGTTGTCAATAAATGATACAAAGTATTGCAGTTTCCACGGTTTACATCCATTCAGACATTGAGATGATCTACGTTTTCGTCAAACCTTCCTCAGGCAGCCCGACCTTTCGGCTAACCAGGTTTCTACATCATTAGAAGTCATTGGTAATGCACATCTTTACCGATCTGCAGGTTTCAATTCAGAACTCGCTGTTTTGAGGCAACCGTGTCGGCGCTTGTTCCACTGAACGTACACTAAGCACGACAAAATATTCAAACACTCAACCACTTTCGCCCGTGGGCAATGGTCAAATTGCTGCATCGTCTCGATACACAGTTACTGCTTGTCAATTCTAACCGAAAACCCCACTATTTGAAGTACTCAGCCAAGTCGAAATCTTTGACTTCATCAAACCTGCTAGGAAATGTTTTAGCTGAATGATGAATAGTCGGAGGTTGGGCTGATTGCAGTTGACTGTCAGCCACAATTCTTTACAACCTTCGATTTCCAAGGAACGTTCGCGTCGGCCTGTTTTAGGCAACGCCAGATTTGAGTTTCACCGTTAATAGTGCTGATCCGTGGGTTCCCTTTTTCAATCATAAGCTCTCTTTGCATTAACTCTCGACTGCTTTATCCCTTGTGAACAATGTCCATCAGCTTTCAGATACATCGTTCAAATGTTTTACTCGTCGAGACTCTTTCATTGAGAAGTACTTTTGTCTAACCACAACTAATTTATGCTATTTTTCAATCATTCTGGATTTCAATTTTATCATATTGTGTACACACTTTCTGGGTTCAATGTGACAATCTTTATTCTTGAATTTCTGTTGACTTGATAGCCAGATTTGCGTGCGTCGCTAACTCACAACGGCATGCTGACTAGCGCTTCGTCCTCTCCCGTCATTACTTTGATGCACTCACTGGTGGTCAGTCATCATTATCATAATCACAACAGCCTTAGGCCTGATCAGATAAAACTGTGGATCAGGCCGCCGATCACTTCAACATTGACGTGGAATAATTTGAAGTAATGCGATTAAATGTCGTTCAGAATTGTTTGTTTGTTTGTTTGCAGATACTGAAGTGATCGGGTACAGTTCCAGCGATATACAACAAAATCTTGCTTAATGTTGCGACATAACTATATTTTAATAGGGAAGCAGGGTGTTTATTAAGTTACTGTACAACCTGAAATACTGATCGTCCTGTGGTACACTGTGATCGCCAGCGTTTTATCCAACGTGGTCAAAAATGACTCGTCAGATTCACGCACTTTTAAGTCCATCCATTGTGTGCAACTGCCGTTGGAATAAAATGCCAGTTTTTCACTCGAAATGTCTTTGGAGCTATTCACTCAAATCAGTTTCAGGATTCAATTGATTTTAAATTGTGTTGTTCACTGGATACTGAATATAAGGAGTGTTAACTTTCACTATCAAGTCGGAAAGTTACATGTGACGCACGGAGTTAGTTAATTTTGTCATCGTGCACGAAGATCTGTTGTCTTCGTTTGTTTTTCCTATTCCTTTTACTTCGCTATACATTTCTGCTCATTTATTACTTTGCAACTTTGTAGGCCATTGTCAGGATCAACGGCAGCCATAGCCATTATCTACAAGTACGACTTGTAGCTTAGAATAACGATAGATGATGATCGTAGGTTACGATAGGTTGCCCTCGAAATACAGTGTATACCGTTCAGTGTGACAGTATGCTCCGTCTCCTCTTCATCATGAATTCTTCGATATACTGCTAATATATCTCGTATGTAACCACCAGTAGCTGCGGATTCGGAATTGGTTAAGTACGCGCCCTCATCCGTCCTAGAAATGTTTGTTTGCGTAGTTTTGTAGAAACGTCAATAGTGGTGATGATATAATAGTCTACTTGGAGGAAGTAGTGGTCACGTTAATATGAGCTACAATCATGTTCCCATATTAGTGGTGTGACTGTCAGCCTGAGTAAAGTTCACATTATCGAAATTCGTATGTGCTTTTTGATGATGATGATAATAAGGACGAAGGAACTATCGATCGAACGTCGGCTGACGTGATTGTGTAGTACAAATACGATCAGAGACCGTGCTACATTAGTTTAACCCTCAAAACGGATTACTTATCAATGTTGGTGGTCATCAAAAAATTCCAAGCGACAGGTCACGTCTCGGACCAGACGTGGTTCCCGAAGGAGACACTCAACAAATAATGCATTGTGTGGTATGTGATAGATAGGCTTCAATAAGATTGCTCGAGTGCACAAACCACACTTCCTCAACCCAGACAGTCCATAGGTGCGTTCATGTTTAGGACCCACACGGACACTTCTCAAGAAGATGTCTGTAACTTTCCAGGACAAATTAATAAAATGTTTGAAAGTATGGCTTCATCACAGAGATGTTAATGAATGATTGTGGTCAAATGTAATGTTTACTGATGAAAATTAGTTTCACTCATTGACCTTCTCGATGCGCTAATCGATGTGTTAATGGAAGGGCGAGGCTTCCGGTCCAACAAACCTGCAAGTCAAGAAGCCGTTGTTTCAAAATCTTGGACTGTTTTTGTAGAACTGAATTAGAACTTTTGCCTTAAAGAGAAGAGAGAGTGACTAAAGAGAAGTAAATAGGAAGACCCTGTTTTTTTTCGGACAGCGAATCGTCTATTTTGTTATCAAAAGCCAGATCTTCCATCCAGTTAACGATTCCAAATAAGTTGCCGTTGCACTACGTGATTTCCGTAGTAGCATTACTTTTCAGGAGCTCATCTAGCTTTCACGAAGCTCATTCTTGTGCCCACGAAATTTTCGGGAGAAGGTCCTCATCGGATGAAGGGTCTAAACGAAGCATTTCTTAAGGTTTTCGCTTAGATCGAGTTCCAGCTTTTGAACAGGAATCTGCTTAAAAGGTATGCCGAAAAAAATGTATGGGGTTGTCAACTCAATGGCCAACAGCACATCCAACTGAATTTGTAGTCCAACTTTCAATGGGTAACCGTAACGCGTTTGAACATCTCGTACGCAAATTTTTAGCTTTGAACAGCACTTATGAGTAATGTGATCCTGACTGCTTTTGCTTCTAACCGTAGTGAACGAAATGGCAATTAATAATAGGTGCAGTTACATGATCAATGGGGTCGTTCCAAATGAAGGAAGTTCGGTTAAAACGACTCCCATTTTCAAAAAGAGCTTACGCACTTTGTGCGCACATAACTAAAGGATTAGTCTGTGCCTTATTGCTGCAAGGCTGTTTGTAACCATTGTACTTCGTTGGCTAACCGAAGCTCGCGAACAACATACCTGCGAGGGGCAAGCTGGGTTTCGCCCTTGTCGTGACTTCATTGGTCATATCTTTCCACTCCGCCATTTATATAAAAGACCAACAGTTATCTTTTTGGACATCAGAAGGGGTATCCGAATCGGTTGAAAAAGTTGCACTCTGGAATTTTCTGTCGAAGATGGATGTGCCAGAGAAATACGTGAGCATGTTAAAAGCAAATTACTGTTAGGCCTCAGGTCGGGTTAGTGATTATGCCGGCGTATCCTCGATTTCTAGCACCTTAATTGGGGTGCGACAAGCTGTACAACCACCTCATTCCTATTCAGCTTAGTGGTAGATTTGATCTTAGACTGTGCCCTGACAGACTGCGAATATGGCAGGGTGGATTTGCACTCAGGCATTCGACTTCGAGAAAGAGAACGCAGACGAAATTGCTCTAATTGTTAAGAGTTCATGGGAGCCCAGAAAAACTTTGACAGTCCAGAGGTTCAGTTCGTCAGTTTGATGTGGCTTTCACACATACTAATTGCAAGGTGCTGATGCAAGGTGAGCAGAACTGCGCCTGTCTTCACCCCTGACGATTAACGGTTGGATATAATTGAGAAGTTAGTGTATTTTGGGAGCTGTATCATTGCTGATACAATTGACGTAGTTAACCTTGTACATACTCAGATGCCCAATGAGTACTGTCTGTAAGTGGAACGCTTAAAGTCGTGGCTTCGGAGATCTACCCCTGCGACAGTGAGTCGCTCGTAGCACAATATCTGCCTGAATTTGTGGACGATTAGATTACCCCTAATTTATCGACAGAACACAAACACTTTGTTCAGTTTAGATAACCTATTTGAAAGCGATTCCAACCTAAATATACCAATCCTTTTGATTGTCCTCCTTTAGACCGTTCCAGTTGGAGACAGATGAGAAACTTGAACGTTTAATATTGGAACACCAGCGAAGTGAACATCACGGAGAAACTTTCAGGGTGAAATTTACCGAGTGATCGAATATACAGCCACTACTGAGGCGCATTGGGATGGAAGACTGGAATAATTTGGGACGGTTGTTCCCAGATTTTTTTCACGCCTAATATTAGCCAACTTTTAATCTCAGGTTAGTGTTCACAGGGGGACGTGATGTTTATTTAGTGAACGGAAGCCCCTTCCTAGTAGCTCAACGATACATAGAGTACAAACCTCCTCGCAACTTCTCACTGTCTTTCACTATCATGCTCCGGATTTTTACCTAATCAACTTAATACCACAACAACGATCAGTCACGAGCTTCGGATAATTTCTGATTTAGGCAGAACTACGGACTTTATCACCTGGTCATCACGTTCGTTTCTTTATACCATCCACATCAACTATGAGTGTTAACAGTAGACCGAAACTTTTGACAACTGTTACACACATTTGGATTTCCGTAGTCATTGCTGAGAACACTCGGTTACAAATTGAGTTCGACGACCTTGTTTAATCACTAGAAAGATGCATACGTTTTCTGTCGCACTACTTGTGTCACATCTGTTGCCTATGTGCTCGACGCTAACAGAAAGGTTTCTGTTTGGAATTTATAACTGCGGTAGTAAAAATATACCGCCTGCTCTATAGAGCGTCTGTTGCGTCGCACTGGTGGGTGAAAAGATTTGGTCACTAGTTTCGATGGTTCTACCGAATATCGTTGAGGGGCGCTGCTTGTCAGATTGGAGATCACAAGATTGTCCACATTGCTTATTGTAACCCCATTCGGACCTAATAGTTCGTCATCGTAAATGTTGTCATCACCCATATTATGAATGGTTTTTTCTGTACACTTTTTGGTGTTGTGCTTTTTCTGTTTGCCACTTTGTTATACCATCGGGATCAACAACAGTCGGAATGATGGTACAAAATTCCCGAACATACACATACATATGATTAAGTGATTCATGTGTTTTGCTGCTGACGAACATATGAGCACCAGGAACACTTTCGGTTAAAAAAGTATGGACAATTTTGTCAATTCATTTTTGTTATCATTTGTGTATGTCGCATAATTCCTTTCATGGAAAGTATCAACTGTGTGAAATCTGCTAACACTATGTTCGGTAGATGCAGTAAGGAGAAGAAGCGGGTTATGCTTGAACAGGAAAAGAAATAAATTAGGCGAGACAATTGCTGTTTGTCTGTTGTCTCCAAACAGATAAATTCGTGTTGAGCTTAAGGTGCAAGTAATTGACTGAATAAATGAGTAAATAAATAACAAAACAAACAAACATGAATCGTTGTAGACATACACAATAAGCTTATTCGCCAAAGTCGGTATGAGTTCCGTCAAGTGAGCGATATATGGGAGAGTAACGTTGATTTTTGGATCATTGTGTGAAAATTTAAATAGGCCTTTTGCGCGTTTGTTTTTGCATGGGTTACGTTTTATGTTGATTTGTATGTGTGTACTATCTAAGTCTCCATTCTGTACAATTCACAACCAGAAACCGAGGGGATTAGATTACATGATTGAATGATAAATTGAGCCAATCCAATCAGTGCGGCCTGAATCACAGCTTGTGTTAATGATCTGGACGAGTTTGACTGGCGTTTTTTGATCAAAAGGAATTACATAGAAAAAATGGTGGGGCATCTTCAAGGGATATTTAATTAATGCCCGGTTACGACTTTATACTGTTTTGTCAATAGACGTTGATTTATTCTACTATAAAAAATCGTATGTCAAAGAGTGTTTAGTGAAATCTACTGTGATGTTTGTGCATGTTGTTCCAGGGAGAAACAAAGATGCTAGAGCATAAGAAAAAAATTGGTTGATCTAGTATAAAACTGGAATGAAAATTCCGCTCCCCTTTGGCGCACGGGATGATGCTGATAATATAAATTGTATACGTTTGGAGGCAACTTTCACACCTGTACTGTGGCTGACTCAAACGTTTCCGGAGCCAGTGACGTCAGCTCCAAGTGATCTGGCTATACTCCACTCTACCGGTTCTTTTGGTGCTTCTTTGGCCAATGAAGGGTTGGATTGAATTAGGTCGCGCATCTCAGTGAAAGCACTGGCGAGCATTTCGGCGAATTTAGCTGCACTGTTCTCTGGGTTTGTACGCCAACAGGAAATCACAGTCACAATATAGTCCGGATGAGGGTTGTAGGCGGCTCCATAGCCGTTCGGCACCACGGCTCCGTAACACATGAATGCATCCATTGCTGTTGGCACCTGAAGTTCAAAGTAGTTCGATGTAAACTAATGTAAAGATCATTCTTAAGTAGCGAGTGTGTACATCACTCAAAGTTCGGAGTTAAATGATATGGACGGTTTTGGGCATGACAGTTGGTTGACATCTTGCCTGTGGATTTTGAACATTTAAGGTTTTGTTGACTAAGGTTAGAATCGATGTCCGATAGTTGAAGAACATGTCAGTGGCGTAGCTGTACCCTTTAGTTTGCTGATTCGTTGATATAGGTCTGTTGTCGGTTTTTTTTTCCTTCCGCATCCATGGAACCTCGGACCGCGGTGAGCCTAGTGCTGAAAGCGTCTAATCTGGGAATGTCCGTGCATGCTGAAAGTAACTGTACTTTGGTGCAATGGAAACTTCATGTGTAAAAACTTTTCAAAATATTATTCAAGCCTGTTTTCGCAAGATTACTTTATGTAGTAATATTCAAACGTGATACTGATTGGATAAGAATTCCCATACTTCTCGCAGATTGCAACCTTGGAGTTTCCAAAGCGAAAGATCCTCGCATAGGGAGTTCAACGTTCGGAAAGTAATTATTTTTTATATTGATTCCAATAGTCAAGATTACTAAGGTGATGATCAGTAGAGAACGAACTGAACCTCCCCACTTAGTTAAGTACTGATTCCAGTTAATGGAGTTGGATTCAACTGGGGTGCTTAAGCTGTGTCGTGCTGGTTGGGTATTTTCGAAAGTTGCCGTTTTCGTACATCCATTCGGCAAGTTTGTTATTACTACAACATTTTTTTAGGACCGTACGAATAAAATTCTATTATGGATCACTTATGCCCTTCGCCAGACACAATATGTATGTATAATTTCTCTTACATTATTTGCATTAAATTTGTTTTCACTCTTCCCGTGAATTATTGTCAAAACCATATTGACCGAACATCTCTCGCAAGGGACGTAATGCGATCAGGTTCTCCCTTTGCACACCTTGTGTTTTCCGGCTCGCTTATCTACGCTAATAAAAGCTCCAGTTCACATCCCACAGATCCAACCCACAGTTTGGAGGTATTGCATGAGTCAATAAAGGGATGTGGGCCGAACATTCCCACGAGGCTTGTTAGCGCGATGCTCTGCTTCGGGACTCAAGGTGCACCAAGCCTCTATTAGTTGGCCAGGCATCTTAGTTGAGATAACCGCGCGTCCGAATGCCTCCCATGGGTGTTCATTGGTTGCATCGACTCATCCAGCCTGGTTTCGTCTCCGTTACCGAGGTAATAGTGATGATGGCCTCGTGGTCTTCAAATCTTTGATGCTCGGGCACATCGCACACACACACACACACACACACACACACACACGGGTGTGTGCACTAGTGGACAATCAAAAGCACGAATCCACATAACACGAGCTGGTTATCGCATCTTCCTTCGGGCATGCTGATGTGGCATCCTCCGGCAAGTAGGTATGCACACGAACAAATTTGACACAAGCACGCACGGACAGTCAGTTGGGTTAATGAACCGCCTACTCGAGTGCCCTTTAATCAACGTTTACTTTGTGAGCTTCGCATGCGAGCGTGTTTGCATGCGTCCACACATAGAATTCCCAACCAGCACGACCACTGCAACTTTGTTCACGCAATTTTTTGCCCAGCAAAATAAATTGTTATCCTCAGACAGTGCTCTTGAGCTTGGACAAGTCATTCGGGGGCATGCACGGTGGATTAGGGGGGTGCGTTTGCTTCCTCGTTCGCTGTGTGCACGAGCGCGCACGCAGTTGATTGGAATGCGAAGTTCGTGCTTCACTTCCCCATTTTCATTTAAGGTAAGAGTTGGCTGTTTCTGGTGAATGTGTGTATACTGAGAAGAGAGCTGCTGACACGCATCTTTATCCACCGTACGGTGATGTGCAACAGCCCTTACGTGTGTATGGTTGTGTACGCACCACATCTGCCGTATAATTTGCTCAAATGTGTTTTCTCCCTCTTTGGTTGCGGTATTCAGAATGGTGATATCTTACCACCCTACTATTCTTGTTGCGTTTGCCTTATTTTCGAGAGTTTTCCATAGTCCTGTGAAAAACAGCGTGTCCAGTGGTCAATTAGGTTGAACCCCATGTTTTAGAATTATCTACTTCGAGCATCTCGTTAATCCTGAATACCTCTAATTGAGAAAAGCCTTTCAGGTTTAAGCAATTGGTAGTATACGATCGAATGAAGTTTACCTTTATAATCTGCTCGTGTCGTCCGTAAATTATTTTGTTTTGTGGCGGTCAGTCGTTCTGGAGGACGAGTGGATTAACGAATGATTGTGTCAGCAATCTTGTTACCACTTTTCTACGAATGATTTATACGAAGAAAATTCACCATTTTGTTTCATGTTTCTTGGGAATGAGGTTGTTCTGGTCTGACTCAGATTCGTTAGCCATAACCGAAATTGTCCATTTTATTTTTCAGACACAATCGTCTATTTCACCCTGTTTTCTTTCTTAGAGGGCCGTTGCTGCAGTTTTTGCTCTATATGTCGTAATCTACTAATTGTATCTGGACGACTTGTTCACTACGTTCCTCACGTTACCTCAGTTACCCATCTTGAACGAGATACATTCGTACTTTCTGGAAACTCTCAACAGACTTACGGCTCATGTAGTTCACAAGCACACACAAGTCAAATGTGACCTGCGATAAAATGATTGAACTAGGTACTTTCACATATTTATAAAGACTGATTGTAATCAGCTGACCGTGAGAAGTCAGGGGAATGACAAAAATACAGATCTTGTTTCTTGTAAAAGTAGTTACATTCCTCTTATGGCCTATGGATTGGGATTTCTCACTGCTCATGGTATCGTTAATAAACGAAGCGTAGATTTTATGTACATTTTGTGTATGTGAACCAACTATTTCGACTGAATTTTTCCACTTTTGGTCAACTTAACAGTGGTAGAATACCGTCATTCATTCTCAGGTTATCATAACAACGCGAAAGGGCGTGTAATTTGAACTCTTATGAAAACAACCTTGGGTGAAAAATATGAAACACTGGAATCTCGTACACTGGCCGTTACTCTACTTCTGTTTGAATTTTTTGGGCGAATACTGCTCATACAAATCTTATTATTATTGAAGATTTTTCGCATTGAATCTGGAAGTGGTCAACAACTCCGATATCGGTGACTGAACATCCTAATATACTTAAGCATACTTTACACAAGTATAAAATCCAATCGCACATCCACGTGAGGAATGCATTCTATAGAGTAGTTAGATGAGTTGATACAATCATGAACCAGGACACCTATTTTACCATTGGGTTACTCCATCCATGATCGATTGATATTACTCACTTGGCTTGTGGACAAACGGAATCGATTGGCCTCCTTGTACGTTTCATCTGTGAATATTTGTGGCAGCTTGAGACCGTGTTGTTGGGCAATTTGTCGTAATCCTAGTAGGTGATTGTCTACTCCATGTCCGAGGATTGTTTCTAGCATAATTTCTGTTTGCCAATCCATTGCTTTTCGTAATAATCGAATCTTTTCGTCTACCTACAAAAGTGGGCATATAGAAAAAATGAAAATTTGGCCGGAGCCAAAAAATTATGCATTCTTTGTTTTACTGGATTTTTATTCCTTGGATTTTTATGACTGGCCTTCTGCGGAACGCAGTATGTCCAGATCCCCATTGCTTGATGGTTTGGCTTCTCGGTTAGGGCAAGTCGGTAAATTAGCACAGGATGATGCTGTAAATCGTGCTTTTTCTACAGTTAACTCCGTCATACAAATTCACTGTTGTGTTACTCGCAGTGGAACTTTTTTGATGATGTGATACGTTGTTATTTTTGTAGATACACATC